>MSJG02000579.1:0-40948 GCA_001931865.2 Beauveria sp. IMV 00265
TAAGTAATAGTTTTATTATTAAGAGTTTTACTCTTAATAAGACCTTATGCTTTCAAAATGTGACGTACGCCTATACCGTCAGACCACAGGGCAAAAGATCAGGCATTGAAAGCAATTCTAGCAATCAACGTAGGCGTAATAGCAGTATATATAGCGCAGAGCAGTGCCGCCACAACGGTTTGTTACAATACTACTTATTACTACTCTATAGTATTTAACCTAACTTACTACCTAAGAAATAGACTAGCTATAGATTAGGATTAAGCTATTATTATACTAGTAACTAATTAGTAGAAATTATTTTATAAAAAGTAGTAATACTATATAAGGCCTTAAAAGGGATTATCTTAGATATAGGAACTATTTTTATATTAAGATTTTAATAAAGCTTTTACTATCTACTTATATATAAATAATAACTTAGTATTATATTCTACCTTTAAATAAATAGCCTAATAGAATATATAAACTAAATATTAGAATACTATTTAAGGGTATTTTATAATATAGAGTAAATAGACTAGGTAGAAAAACTACTAATAGTATAATTTATATATAATATAAGCTAGTAAACTTCTATTAGTAATATACCTATAAAATTATTACTAGAATATATACTAATATATCTAGTATTACTACTAATATAAGTAAGAAATATATAAGTATAAGAGAAGGTATAAGAATTAGTAATAATAAGGGAAACTTATAATAATAGCTTAATCCTAATCTATAGTTAGTCTATTTCTTAGGTAGTAAGTTAGGTTAAATACTATAGAGTAATAATAAGTAGTATCTTTAGTATAAGGTCTTATTAAGAGTAGAACTCTTATTAGTAAAACTATTACTTAGATTAATTAGTAGAGATCTAGACTACCTAGCTATAAGAATACCTCCTCCTTAAGTACCTATCTATCTCTCTACTATAAGCTAGCTTATAAGGCTTATCTAACTATCCTAATAATCCTATATAGCTAGCTTATCTTAATAATCTAATAAGCTATTATATAACCTTATATACTAACTAGGCTATAGGCGTATTTACTCTAGTAGTCTAGCTTAGCCTTATATTAATATAGTAGTATTTATAATATAATACCCCTCTTCTTTTAGTCTTATCCTTAAGGCTATTTAAATAAACTAGCTAAGTAATAAATAACTTTTTTCTTTTATATTAATATATACTATTATATCTAATTATATCTTAAGACCTCTTATATAATCTTAAAAACCTTTTTATAAGATAAATAAATAAAATACCCTCTTTAAGTTAATAATTAGAAATCTAGTTAATATACCTCTATATTTATTCTATAAAGAATAAAGCCTTTAGAACTATAAGGCGTCTAATATAAACTTCTTTTAATATTTTAAGTATATCTATCTTAACTAGTCTTATTATAATATAAATCCTCTTACTCCTTAGTAACTTTATTATATTAGTACTTAGTACTAAAAGGCTAAATCTAAATTAGAGGCTACTAAAGAAAAGCTTAAGAAGGTAAGTACTAAAGTATATTACTTATAAAAATAAAAGAAATTATAGTTTAAGAAAATAATATATATAATTATATATAGTATTAATAATATTAAAGAACTAAAGTATATAGAATAAGAGGAAGTAAAATAGCTTTAGAAGGCTATAGGGGTCCTCCCTACTCCTTCTAAGGATCTAGATCTTACTCTAGTTTATTTTTTAGATACTAAATTTAGTATTAAGTTACTAGATAGTACTTATATAATTAATTAAGATATATTCCTTAGGAATAGAACTATTTAAGTAGAGTTAAATAATTTATAAGGTTTTTAATTAGTTCTTAGGTATTTTTAGAGTTTAGGTATCCTTTTTATTTAATAAGATAATAATAATTCTTAATATCCCCTTATACTTTAAGTATCCTTTTAACTTTATATTTATTAGTATTATTAACTATAATTCTTATAGTAAGTATAGAATTATCTAATACTCTTTTAAGTAGTAATATATAAAATATTAAGTAAATCCTTATTCTATCTAGTAATAATAGTTTATAGTTAGTATTTAATATTTTTTATTTAATAAGGAATAGTCTAATTTTTCTTTTAGTTAAGTTTATTACTAAGTTACTTTATTTTAATATTTTTATAGATAAGGTAAACTTTATATCCCTCCTCTAAGATTAGTACTAGTAATCTCTTTTTATTTATATAATATTTTATTTAGTTTTATAGAAATATCTATTCTTATTATAAATGTTTTTATATACCTATAATAGTATCTATATATATAGTTACTACTAGTATATTTATAATATATACTAGGTATATATTAATAGTAAGGTTAAACCTATAGTTTACTTTTATTAGTAATATCTTTATACTATTAATCTTAGAGCTATTATAAGCCTATTATATAAGTTTATCTATAATAACTAGGATACTATTATAAACTACTCCTATTATAGGTTCCCTAGACTTTAGTAGCTTAATAATAAAAGTTTATTATAATTATCTACTATACTCTTTTAGGTAATAGTATTAGTTATAGTTCTCTATATAGTATATATTATAGTACTTTTACTTTTTAATAGATATTATATTTATTAATAACTTTTTATACTCTTTTCTTATTTTCTAAAAAGTTATATAATCTTCTTAATCTATTAATTATTTTCCTTATACCCTAATATCTATATAATAAGTATTTATATATTTCCTTAATAAGCTATTCTTAAAGTATATAAGAAATATACTACTATTTATTATATAAGTAGCTTTTACCTTTTTTTATTATATATAGTTTTATATTCTTACTATTTAAATAGCTATCTTTCTTAATATATAATTTAATTTACTATATCTAAATATTATCTAGTTCTACTTTCTAAGTTATACTAAGTTCCTAAGTGCCTAGTATAAGGTTTCTATTCTTATTATACTTAAGTATTAGATATTTAATTAGTATTCCTTCTACTTTTAAATCTTCTTATTAGCTAAGAGTATTTACTCTACTATTAAGTATCCCCTTTCTATATAAAATCTTAAAGTTATAATCTATAAGGGTCTTATATTATTATATTTATTACTTATTAAGTTCCTTTATAGTAATAAATAATATAAGGTTTTTATAATTTAAGTAGACTATAACTTTATAGTTTATACTTATTAGGTAGTATTATTATTCTTTAAATGTCTAAATAATAGCTATAAGTTCTTTATTATATATATTATAGTTTAACTTAGGTTTATAGAGTTTCTTAAAGAAGAAGGTAACTAGATAAAGTCATCTTTCTTTATCTTTTTATCTAAGTTATCTTCTTACTATAAAGTTTAAAATATTAGTCTTAACTTTAAATAGTTTACTTAGGTTAACTATAATTAAAATTAGTTTATCTAGTATTCTATCTTTTAATATTTAGAAGACTTTAGCTTCTTTATTAGTCTACTAAAAGATATAATCTTTCTTTATAAGGTTAGTTAAAGGAATTATAATTTCTCTAAATTTATATATAAAGTATTAATAGAAATTTATAAATCTAAAGAATTCTCTAACTTCTCTAATATTAGTTAATACTAGCTAGTTTTATATATTTTTAATCTTTTATAGGCTTATCCTAATATACCCTAAGGTAATTTTATATCCTAAGAATTTAACTTTCTACTAGTAAAATTTACTATTTATTAATTTAACTAGTAAGTTATTATCTTAAAGTACTTAGAGTACTTTATATATATATTTCTTATACTCCTTAAGTATATTAGAATAAATAAGGATATTATTAAGATAAATAATAATAAAGTTATTAAGTTATTTTTATAGGATATTATTAATTATTATCTAGAAAGTAGCTAGTATATTTATAAGACTAAAGGGTATTACTAAATACTTAAAGTGTCCTCTTAAGGTATAAAAGGTAGTTTTTTACTTATAGTTATCTTTTATATAGATAAGGTTATAAGCCCCTTTTAGGTTAAGGGTAATAAACTATCTATATTATCTAACTTTATCTTATATCTCTAATATAAGTAATAATAGATATTAGTTCTTAATTATAATATTATTTAGCTATTAGTAGTTAATATATAGTTATAGCTTTCTATTTTACTTTTATATTTATAGGATTAGATATCTTATTAGTAATTTAGAAGATTATATTTAACCTTTTTATAGTATTTCCTCTAAAACTCCTTAAGCGCTTAATCCTACTTAAGGTTTTAGGGATAAATCTTTTAGAATCTAGGTTCCTTACTAGGCTAGAGTTTAATCTTATAGTTCTAGTATAAATACTCTAGTAGTCCTATTTCTAGTTTTTTACTAAATAGCTTATTATACTTTAAGTATTCCTTAGGAATCTCTAATATACTAGCTTTTAATTTTTAAGTAATTAAGTATATTCCTTAAGATTAGTCTTAATTTAATTAAGGTACCCTTTTTTATTTTTAGCTACTCTTACTTTTATAATTATATCTTAGTATATCCTACTAGAGTTAGCCTATTCTCTAGTTAACTCTAAGATTATTTACCTATAACTAAAATAACCCTAATATAATATTATATTTTAAGATTACTATAATATTTAAGGATAATATATAGTTTATATTAAAAATAAAGATAGGAAGTTATATAGTTTCTTAGTCTACTATACCTTAGCTATATTAAATATAGTTTCTTTTTATATTTATAAGTTAGTAAGGCTTATCTTTCTTTCTTTAGGGTAATTATAATCTATTAATAAGATTTAGTAAAATAAAATTTCCTAATACTTTACTATTAAGTATTACCTTAATTTTTATTCCTTTAATTAAGATATTAAAGGTAAGGTATTTATTACTATTAATATTTATAGTATATAGAGACCTATTAGATCTCTATTAAAGAGTTAGTCTTACTAGTAATAATAGCTATTATTTTCTAGTTTCTTTTCTTAGGCTTTATCTATAATTTAGTTTATTCTTTTAAATACTTTAAAGAGGATTAACTCTTATTCTTTCCTTTCTCTTTATTCTTCTCTTCTTTATTATTATTAGTTTTATATAACTATATTAAAGCTTTCTTAGTAATCACTTAATCTACTAGCTATATTAATTAAGTTTAGGCTAAGTAAACTACTTATAGATATACTATTTCTAACCTCTTCTATCTAGGTAGCTTAGATTATATCTATATTTTCCTTAATATAGGATGTTTTATTATTTCTTCTTAAGTCTAAATAGGTTAAGAATCTTCTCTAGACTTTCTAGTCTTATAGGTCTATTTCTAGAAATAGACTATATCCTATATTAGGGTTAAATCTAGGGAAGAATTAGTATTTAAGTTTCTTCTAGAGGTATATATTATAGTTATTAAATAAGTAAGATACCTATAAAGTCTTCTTATAATCTAGGTGTCTTATTATAAGTACTAGGTATTTAGCTACTAAGGTATATACCTTAAGGCTTACTCTTATTATTTCTTTTTAGATTTTCTATTTAAGAACGTCTAAGTAAAAGATATCTCTTCTATAAATTTATACTCCTACTAGTTCTAGATTACCTAGTCCTATAGATAAGGTGCTTACTAGTCTTAGGTTATAATTTATATAGTTTTCCTCTAGTAGGGTTTTAGGAACTATAATAAAGGCTTCTTTTACCTTTAACTTAGTTATTTTAAGGTCTTCTTCCTTATCTAAGATAGGTTAAGTTCTAAAGTCCTAGTCTTTATTAGATATAGGTTTATTATATATTATAAAGTAATTAGTATCTAAGAAGTATTTTTTACTATTAGTTATATTAATATTTTAGATAGGTAGGTCCTTATAATAAACTATATTTAGTCCTTATCCTTTAATAACTAGCTTTTACTATTTCTTAGGTGCCTTATACTTATTTATAAAGTATCTAGTCTTCCTATAGTTATAGTATTTTTTTCCTTTTTCTTTTCTAGTAGTATTAAGTTCTATTAGGCCTAAATAGGTTCTATAGGCTATAGATCTATTTTAGCGCCTTCTTATATTCGCCTAGTTTTATTATAATAGGTTCTTATAGTTACCTATATTCCTTCTACTATACTTAAGTTATTTAATATAAAGATAATTATTAACCTTAATAATTTTCTTAATAAACTAGTTAAAGTTATCTAGTTAATCTTTTTTAGTAATTTTATCTTTTATATCTTCTCTAAGTCTATTATAAAAGAGTTCTATTTAGCTATTATTATCCTAATTAAGTTTAGTAATAATATACCTAAACTTATATATATAATACTAAGTAGATCTAGTCTATCTTAGGGATTTAAGCTTATATATTATAGTTTAAACCTTATCTAGGTTACTAAATATAGTCTATAGAACTTCCTTAAAGTTTTTATACTTCTTAAAGATTTAAGTAGTCTTATCTTTAGGTTTTATATTATTAAGGTAGTCCCTAAGAGTTAGCTCCTACTATTTTATTACCTTACCTATAAGAAGGTTCTTAATAAAAAAAATCTTATTAGATTCTTTATTAATAGTATTATTAACCTTTAAATAGGCCTTAGCCTAGGTAAAAAAGGTATAAATATCCCCCTTTACTCTATTAAATATATTAGGTTTAGTTAACTTAGGCCTTATAGCTTTCTTTTCTTTTTTAAGTATTATATTTTTAAGTTTTATCTCCTTTAGCTATATATAAAGATATTTAAGTTTAATATTAAGGTCTATAATTATAACTATAAGGTTAGTAGTAATTTCTTTAGTAGTAGATATTATAAAAGGTTAACTACTTAAGGTTTTAATAGTAACTTATTAAATAAGACTAATTAAAATATAATAATAGCTTAATCTTAATCTATAGTTAGTCTATTTCTTAGATAGTAAGTTAGGTTAAATACTATAGAGTAGTAATAAGTAGTATCTTTAGTATAAGGTCTTATTAAGAGTAGAACTCTTATTAGTAAAACTATTACTTAGATTAATTAGTAGAGATCTAGACTACCTAGCTATAAGAATACCTCCTCCTTAAGTACCTATCTATCTCTCTACTATAAGCTAGCTTATAAGGCTTATCTAACTATCCTAATAATCTTATATAGCTAGCTTATCTTAATAATCTAATAAGCCGTTATATAACCTTATATACTAACTAGGCTATAGGCGTGCCTACCCTAGCGGTCCGGCCTAGCCCCGCATTAATATAGTAGCGTTCGTAATAAAACTACTATAAAAAGCCTAAAAGAAGTTAATAAAGTATATATAAAATATTATAACCTAAAATATCTAAATAAATTCTTTAAAATAAGAGATTAGATTCTAATATCTATAAAAAATTTAAAATTAATATAACCTAGTTATAAACTTATAAAGAAGTTTATAAGACCTTTTTAGGTAATTAAAATAGTTAGGATAGTAAAATATATATATAAGTTAAACCTCCTAAAGGACCTAAGGATTTATAATATATTTAATATATTAAACCTTAAACTATATAACTATAATAAAGATATAAAGGTTAATATATAAATTCTCTTTAAAAGTAAAAAGAAGTTTATAATAAAAGAAATTATTAGGTATAAGTATAATAATAAGAGAAGGCTATTTAAGATTAAATAAATAAGGTATAATAAAAGTAAGAATTTATAAGTAAAATATAATAACTTTATAAATCTAACTCTATTATAATATTCAGGGAGAACTATAAAAAGCCTATAGCGTTATAAGCTATATATAAGGTCGTCAGACTTAGCTATAACATAATTTAAAGATATCATCCCTCTAAGGGTGTATATATATATTTGATTTACTTATCGTCTTCTAATCTAGACTATAATATATTTAGAATTATTATATATTATATAGGATAACTAGAATTATATTATAGTATAAAGAGGTCGTTATAGGTTATAATATTATTAGAAATTAAGGAAGACCTTTAGTAGGCTCCTAATTATAAGGAAAATAGTAGAAATTAAATATAAAAAAGGCGAAAAAGATATTTTATTAATTTTTAGGGGAGATAAGCCCTTTTATCTAAGTTTACGATATTATACGCACTATAAAGGTCGAATCTAACCGATACACTATTAAGAAAGTATAAAGAAAGACTATAAATTTAAAGTTAGAACTATGAAATAACTATAATTATATTATAAAGAAGCTATAAAAAAGGTATAAAAAAAGCTAATTTTATTATTAAAGAACCCTTATAAAGTTACTATAAAAGCACTTTAAGCTTATCTTAAGCTTATAATATTAAAACTCTATTAAAGTTATATTAAAATAATATAAAGTTATAATAAGAATAATATAAGGCTATACTTACTTAGACTAGAAGTTAGAGAGGGGAGGGACCTCCTTAAGGTTAGTAGTACTAGTAGTAACCTAATAGTAAGTTAGTAGTATACTTATATTAACTTTATATAAAAAACTTATAGCCTAGGTATAGAGGTAGATAGTATAGAGGTATAATATATAAGCTATAAATAGCTATATATTTATTATATCTTTATAGTAAGCTACTTACTTAGCTATTATAGTAGTCTTATACTTAATACCTTATAGGGTTATAATAACCTTATTATAATCTTTTAAGATCTTTTTAGCCTTTATAAGAAGGCTTATATCTTATATAAATTAGCTATAAACTAGATATAAAGATACTATAAGAAACTTATACTACTACCTTTTAACTATATATAAAAGAAAGTATAAAAAACTAGCTACTTATCTATAGTAAGTTTAAAGTAATTACGCCTACTATATTAGTAGTAATAGTACTTATTAGAGCTATCTAATATATTATAAGCTTATAGTAAAGTTATAATAAGGGAGATACTTACTAGTAATATTAAGGTATTAGTAGGCTATAATGCCTATTACTAGGGCGTCTAGGTAGTAATAATATAAGATAAGATAACTTTATAGTAAGTTAGTAGTAATATTATAAAGAAGTAATAAAGGATATATAATTTATTAATAAATTTAAACCCTTTCTTATTATAAAGATTAATAACCCTCTTACTAGATATAAATTAGCTATAAACTTATAAGAAAAATAATATTAGTTACTTATATTATATTATAATATATGTTATTAATAATATTAGACTTATAAAATATTAATAAAGTTAATATAAGGATATAATAAACTTATATATTAGGAAGGTAATTATAATAAATATAAGAAAACTATATAAGTTAGTAATATATTTATAGTAAGTTTACTATAAAAGTAAAAATATTAAAAAAAGAAGTAAGGGATATTAAAAGAATAATAAAAGTATAAAAAGTAAAAAAAGAAAATAATATAAGGAAGTTATAGAAATAATAATAAGAAATAAGTAATTTATAATAAAAGAAAATAAATATATAATTTAAACTAAAAAAGAAGAAAAAGGGAAAAAAGAGGCTAAGAATTAAATTATTATTTATCTTTAAAGGTATATATATAAGTTAATAAAGTAATAGTAAAGTAGCCTTTAGAGACTAAAATAAAAGAAAAAAAAAGATATATAAAGAAGTTATATATAAGCTATAAAAATAAGGTAAGTATATAGATAATATAAAAAGTAATTAAACTTATTAGATTAAGACTA
The DNA here is from genome assembly GCA_001931865.2 of Beauveria sp. IMV 00265. Lineage (NCBI taxonomy): Eukaryota > Fungi > Ascomycota > Sordariomycetes > Hypocreales > Cordycipitaceae > Beauveria > Beauveria sp. IMV 00265. Next base: position 9,524 of record MSJG02000579.1, read on the forward strand.
ATAAGGTAACTAATAATATTATAAAAATAAAAGTAAAATAAAAATAAAGACTAGTAGCTAATAAAGAATATAAGAGAAGTAAAGGAGTTAATATAAAAACCTTATAAATATATAAATATAAATAAAGAATATTATATAAGAAGTTATATATATATAAATTAAGTAATAGAAGTAAAAGAAAAAGTAAATTATATTACTAAGAATAAAACTAAGTAATAGTAGTAGAGAAATAATAAGCTTAGAGTAAAGCTATAATAAGAATAAGAAGGGGATATAGTAGGATACCTTATATAAAATAAAGAGTAAGTATATACTAAGGATAGTATATAAAAAAAGAGGATAGCCTATTAGGGATATAACCTAGTATATATAAGGAAGTTAACTTATTAGTTATATTAGGCTAGGAGGAACTATAGAAGTAGGTTATATATAAGGAAGTATACTTATAGATATAAGTAGCTAATAAACTAGTAGGGAGGAGGTAGTAATAATTCTATTATTATACCTAATTATAAGGATTATCTTATAACTAAAGTCCCTTAAGTACTATAACCTTATAATTATATTAATACTTTTTTTAAAAAGTATATTAAATATATACTTAAATTAAATAATTAAATAATTAAATAATTAGGAGATTTTCTTATTAAAAAATATTTACTAACTAGAATATTTTAATAAATAGCTATTTTTATATTTATATAACTATTATAAGTCCTATAATTACTAATAAATATATATATATATATTATTAATAATTATAATTAGATACTTTATTAACTCTTTCTTTATTATATCTATTTCTATATTATTATATAGGGCTCGGGAGCTATCTATTGGGACTTTCTTTTTGAGTCGCGGAGCCTCACCCCCGAATGCGGTTGCCAAGCCAATAAAAGCTGAAGCCATCGGCGAGTTCCTGCCTGAAGTGGATTAAAGGTACATAATCGAATGCTACCCATATCCCAGTTATCGCTCGGCGACTTTCTCCGGTTCTGGGTCCTGTATTATAGAATGTCTTAGTAGAGGTACTCTGTGATTGACTGCTGCATCTTCAGTCTCACTGCGTGTGTAATAACGTACAGCAGCTGAAGAGCTCCATAACCGCCATGTTGCCCACCCTCGTCGTTCACGAGGTCTTTGGCGCAAACACTGACAAGGTCGGTGACATACAAATTGAGAAGTGTTCGACAGGCAAGTCTCACATGCAATCATGTATATATGCAGAGTGCCAAACGTGAATTCAAGCTGTCTCTGAAGCAAGGCAAGAAATCTCAAAGTGATAACCGACACCGAATAAATACGTACATACGCGTCAGCTTTCGTTGTACGCACTTTCTTCGAGATCAAATAACTTCGTACACAATTCTCTTTCTCGAAATGATTTCTAATGCTCTCATTGCTTTTTTGGCCCTCGCGCCCGCCGCCTGTCTTGCGCAAAGCTCCGAGTCTGCGGCCGACACTTCTACGGGCCTCGGTGTTTTCGACGTCCAGCGACTGAAGCGAAACTGCGGCCAAGGCGGCTGCTACACAGATCTCTATGTCAACGGAAAGAAAAACTACATGCCCGACGCCTGGTCGTTCGACGCGCACTGCACTCTGTATGGCGTCGAGGGCGAGTGGGTGGAATGTCAGACGCAGGTGCCATACACGCCGCCCGGGGGGCTCTTTGTCAAGATGGACCCTTGGAACAAGACATCGCGTACTTATGACTTTTGGTTCTCGCATCATTACAAGGAGCTGCACAAGACGGTCAATGCCACTGCTCGCATGGAAGTGGGAGACCTTAAGTGGGATGTGTCGCAGTGTAGACAGATGACGGTTCTTTCAAAGGAATACATCTGAGCTACTAGGGAAAATCGAGTGATATTAGGTTGATTCGTTCTTTGTTCAAAAGTTTGTGGATTTTTTGCTAGCATACTGGGTAAGACTAGCGAGAAGATGGGGCCAAAGGGCACAAAAGGCTATATATGTAGGTTTAAGGTCTATACTTGATAGCAGTTTGTCTCGCTTATTATTCTGCCAGTAAGAGACGGGTTGCCTATCTATCACCTAATTGCTTGACTACTAAGTCTATCATGCCTTTAACCCTGTTCCTTCTCCACCGTGGTTTTCTCTTCTTCATCCTTGTTCTTGGTCGTCTTGCCATTGTACTGAGGTGCTAGGCACGTCACATCGTCAAAGAGCCTCGCCCGGAGCTCATACAGCTCCTCCCGGCACATCTTGAGTTTTCCCTCTCCTCCTGCAGCCTCTCCAGCGTAGCATCCCAGCGGTCTGCCTCCTCCGCGACCACTCTGGTCACCGTCGCCAGCGCCTCGCCTACGTCCGCACTCCCCTGACAAAAGATTATCTCCACCAGCGGCGCGTTGAGGAAGCGGTCGACACGGCCCGTGTGCAGCGCCTTGTGCGCCGGGTTCATCTGCGGTAGCACGTGCGCCATGACTCTCGGGCCGAGCCGCTGCATCGCCGCCATGCTCTGGTCGGCGGAGGCAAGGCCCTGCCAAATGAGCTCCAGCGTGCGACCCATGGCGTTGTACGTGGTTGTCCGTAGCGGGCCCTCGATAGGTGCCATGTGGTCGGGCTTGACCATGTCGCCGAGAGGTCAATGATCATGCTGCCGAGATTGGAGAGCGTCTCGTCGTATGAACTCTGGGCGGCTTCTAGAGCGCCGTTGACGTCGCGGCGGGTCGGACTGAAGACCTAACACACATTGTACGAATGCGTAATCTTGCCTTGTATGGTACCAAAAGCCTGCGGCTGTTAGACCTGCCGCGTGTCAAGTGCAAGGTAATGCATACCTCTTGGAGCACGGAGGCAAGAGGATATTGCCGAAATTCACGAGATCGATGACAAACATGAAGATGAATTGTAGTCTCAAATTGAGAGCTTCTATATAATCACAGGACATCAAAGTCTCCCCCACAATTCTAGTCATTCGCTAAGCATACAATGAAGGACGCAGCCGCCAACCGAAATTGTGCGTCTGGCCTTCTCTATCCTTCAATTCTTCTCTTCGTCCGTGCATCATAATCGTATTTACAGCTTAAACTTGCTAGGCTCCTCGGTGGCCTTGATCTCTGCATACAAACGGTCAATGTCATCGCGGAAAGCCTTGGCGGCCTGCGGGCGCTTGAGCTTGAGACTAAAATTTACTCGTTAGTATAGTAAGTAAATTCGCGAATTCAGTCAACTTACGTAGGAGTCAATAGGCCATTGTCGGGCGTGAAGGGGTCGAGGAGTAGGTGAACGTTGCGAACGCGCTCCCAGTTGTTGAATTTGTGGCCGCGGCCAATCTTGTCGAGCACCTTGAGGACAGCCTCCTTTACCTTGGGTTCCCTAGCAGCGGCGTTAATTCCAGCGACATCGCCGGCGGCAACATTTCTGCCGAGAACCTTGCTGGCAAAGGGAGGGAAGTTCTCCGGGTCGACACCGAAGATCGCGACGAGGGTAGATTCCTTGGAATCGCCGTGCACGTAGGCGGTGGCGACAATGTTGGTGTTGCCAAGATACACGTTCTCGATACGCTCAGGAGAGATGTACTCGCCCTGGGCGAGCTTGAGCACGTTCTTCTTGCGGTCAATGATGCGAAGACGGCCAAGGCTATCAATCTCGCCAATGTCGCCAGAGTGGAACCAACCGTCGGCCTCGAGAACCTTCTTGTTCTCCTCGTCGTTTTTGTGGTAGCCCTGGAACAGGGTAGGACCGCGCATGAGAACCTCACCGCGCGGGTTGGGCTTATCATCGACGCTATAGTTGTAGTCGGGGACAGACTCGAGGCAAAGCTCCAGGCATGGAAGAGGGGGTCCCAGGTTGCCAGCAGAGAAATCGCGGCTGAGCTGGACAGTAGCTCCGGCATACGTCTCAGTCATACCGTAGCCCTGGCGGAACTCGTTTCCGAAAGCAGCACCGAGGAACTCCTGCACATCGGGGTCGAGCTGAGCACTGCCACTAATCATAGAGCGGGCATTGTCAAGACCAACAGCGGCGCGGACCTTCTTGGTCCATAGTCTGTCGTAGAAGAAGTGTGTGTTGGTGGTGCTTCCGGGAGGCTGGCGCATGTAGCCCTTCTTTACGTCGATAACGTGTCTGGAGAGAGCACCCTTGAAACCGGGGGCTTCAACGGTAGCGGCCTTTATAGCCGAGTTGAAACGGTTAAAAAGACGAGGGACAGACGGGAAGGACGTGGGCTTCAGGAGCTTCAGATCGTCAACAAGACCGAGAACGTCACCACGGAAGAAGCCGACGGCGGCGCCGGAGACAAGAGCAAGCTGGTCAATCATGCGCCCGTAGATATGGGCAAGAGGCAGGTACGATATGTGAATGTCGTTGGCTTGGACGTTACCCATGGAGCGGGCACCGTTAATAGCCGCGACGGCATTGCCCTGGTGCATGACGACGCCCTTGGGAGGACCAGTAGTGCCAGACGTGTAGTTGATTGTGGTGAGGTCGTTCCAAGTGGGGGGTCGGAAGCCGCGGCCACTCTTGAGGCCAATCTCCTCGAGCTCCTGAATTTCATAAAGCTTGAGGCCACTTTGAGCGGCGATATCCTTCAGGATGTTACCGGGGTTCTTATCCTTGTGCTCGCCCTTATCCAAGGCGTCCAGCGAGACGATGACCTTCAAAGTGGGCACACGCGAAGCGAGCTTGATGAGGACGGGAATATGGTTGGCTGAGCAAGCAACGACGGGGAGCTCGGCGTGGTTGATGATATACTCGGTGGTGTCGGGGCCGAGTGTCTCGTAAAGCGAAACACTGAACAGGCTTTGCGAGGTACAGGCCATATCTGAGGAAAGTGTTATTAGAAAGCTGGAGCGTTAAACCGAGAGATCAAACATGAGCGCTTACCGGTTAGGTGCCACTCTGGAGTGTTGGGAGACCAAATTCCAACGCCATATTTGCTGTTGGTGTAGCCGGCCTGCTGAACAACGTCGATAATACCAGCACCGAGGTTCTTGCGGCGCTCGCCCATTTCTGCGTATGTCATCCAATCGAACTTGTTCTCGTGCTCTTGCGTGAGGGGATTCCACTTGCGCACACCGAGCGCCTTCCTGTTGCCATATTTCTTGATGGCGAGCTCGAGTAGGTCGTGGACGGACTCAACTTCGGGCTCAAGCTTTGTCAGGAGTGGCTGGTCGCGGAAGCGCCAATGGCGATAGACGGCGGTGCGATTAGGGCGCTCGGAGCCGGGGATCGGAAGAGCATGAGGCGTGCCGACTGGCGGCGGCGCGCTGATGTCGGCGATTATCTGTTCGGCGGTTTGGGGAGCCATGGCTGCGATGTTGTGGTGAGGAATCTATGAGAAAACTAGATTAGCCATGAGCGGGTTTCGTCGAGGCGATGCGGGCGGGCCAAGCTTGGTAGCGGGCGAAGGTGCAAACTTACGGGCAACGAAAGGTGTGCAGAAGAAAAGAAAGACGCAAGTGTCTTCAATCGAGTCAGGCGAAGGGGGGAAACTCAGAAAGATGACAAACACGCTTCTCGTCTTTGGACAACAGAAAAGACGCAGAGATGTCAGAGAGAAGGGGCCGGCGATTGGATCTTTTGATGCAGACGCAAGCCAAAACGTTCATACGTCTTGCGCCCAAATTGGTCATGAAGTCCGGGGCACCACCCACACTAGCACTGGCCGAGGTTATGGGGATGTTATGGGGTGCCTCGGCAGCAGCAACGCGAACTGGGGCCGCTTGGTAAGTACGTCTCCTGTCAGGGTAAGAGGAGATTGGTGCAGAAGCATTCGCGACCCGCTAGTTAATGATGAATTTCTGGCGCAGTCTTTGGCGGTGGGCCGTAGACGATTGAGAGAAGCGAAAGGTCCGCGATGAGGGAAGCCGTGCAGTCAACAATCACTCCTGGTGGCTCAAAGTAACTCCGGCGCGTTGTCTCGGTTCTTAAAAACGAGGGTGGGAGGAATGGCGATTCGATTCGACATCGACTTTGAGGCCCGCCCACATGTCTACGGAGTAAAAGTAGGTCGCTCACACCCTTGGCGCTGCTCCAACGTGCGGCTGGCTCGGTGGCTTTTGGGGCGGCGGCGGCGGGTCGAATGCGCAGACCGAGAGTCCGTACTCCGTGCTCCGTATTGTAACTCTAATAATACCGAGTATGACTTCACAGGTACACTCGATGCTTGACTACCTTTCCCGTTCCCCGCGCGTCCCATCGAGGGGAAGGCCCGGGGTTTGCTAGATGCAACAAGGCGTGCGCACAGCAGCGCTGGCCGTCCTGAGCCGAGACACCGGGTAACGGCGCAAATTAGATTCGGGACCTTTGAGCTCGATAGCTGTTGCGGAAATGGTGATGATACTATTGACGGCGAAGATAAATTTGGATTATGCTGTCGTGCGCTGTTTGCCTCTGTTCGATTCCTGTCAAACAGAGCCCGCCAGCTGGCAGCGGCCCGTTGCAGCCCGCGACCGACTTGCTCATCTTCACATGCTGACAGCTTGTTCCTTCGCCGACAGTAACCTGCTACTGGTACCTTTGCGCCCACACAGAGTAACAGCTGACGTCCGACGATGACATGCAATTAATCACATACTGCAGCAAGCATGGTGGATTTTGCATCCATGCTCCCACACACATATATGTTGTATGTTGTGCGGACGAACTTGGGAATCAAGACACACGTTCACGCCCAAAGTACAATTACCCTAGAATGGTCTTGGCTTTTCCTTGACTAGAACTTAGTGTCAAATAAGGCTCAGGTTTTCATCGTCACACAACGAGAATTGGCGTGATTGGTTTAGTGGTAAAATTCTCCGTTGCCATCCGCAACGTCGGGGAGCCCTGGGTTCGATTCCCAGATCACGCATTTTTTGCCCGCGTCACCTACTTTTGACAGTATGTAGCAGAGATTCTACTCCGCAGTGCGGCCAAATCTTGATCCCACGCGGTATTCAACTTTTTTTTTTCTGCGTGCGGATTCTCAGCAAATCCTTCTCTGAAAATTCTGCCCGGTCCCTAGATCGCAGATCGCGCTCGTTTGCCCCTCATCAACTTACATACCTGAGCAGCCCCCAAGTCTCAAACGCGAAACAATGGCTCGCCCATGCCTACTGAAAGGGCCGACTTCAAGAACCCATTGCCCAAAAACCGAAAAGATCAGATTGAATTGGTTGATCTATACCACTTCTCTTGAGCCCCATCACTACCATGTGATTTATTAATCGTGTCGAGTTGGTGCATAATTGGGTGTAGACTTCTGGTTCGAATCCACATGCCAGACGACTTACACTGTCAACAAGACCCTCTCCACAGACGAACAAACGGACAATCGAATCAAACGGCAAGAATAAAACAAAACAAAAAAGAGGGCTGCCAGTTAAATTAAGCCTTGAGTACTCTTATTTGGCTTCTCAGCCTCAATATCTCTTGTTGATTACAAGTTTCTTGCGCCAACAATGGATCGTGCGGGCATCATCATCCTACGTGTTTTACAAGGCCTTTTGGCTTTGGCCAATTTGGCATTGGCTGCCTATGGTAAGTCGTTCTTCTCAAAGACGAAAAAAAAAAACCATTCTCTGTCCGTGGCGGGGTATTTACTAACAAAGACGGCGACAAAAGTCTACAACTGGTACTCGCGCGTCGCCGACCGATCGAGCCCCGGAGCTCTGCAGTTTCTCGTCTTTGCGCCCTGCGTGTCCATCATCTCCATTGCCTATCTCGAAATCGCCGTGCGGCAGAGGCGCATGGTCATGGCCCACCGGCTGACGTCGATGGGCGTCGAGGGCCTCAACGCGATCCTCTACTTTGGTGGCTTCATTGCCTTTGCGCTGACGCTGAGCGACTCGTCGTCGTCCGACGACAACGCGACCGCGTGCGAAGGGGGGCTGAGCTGCACGCTCAGCCGGGCCGTCGCCGTGATCGCGGCTGCCGAATTTAGCGCCTGGATCGCGTCGACGATTTTCGCGGCCCAGGAGTGGTTTCAGAGCGAGGCGCACATGAAGAAGATTACGGCGGCGCGCCGCCAGATGGCCGAAGCGAATGCGAGACTTTAAGATTCTGGCTGCAGTTGGAAGCAAAGGGTGGGAAGGAGAGAGGATCGAAATGCGTGGCGAATTGAATTGAGTTGGGAAAACACATTCGCATTAATGGAATACGCACTGAATGAACGTTTAGTGTCGAGTCATGTCGACGATCAATTCATCCCATGTCCAGTACATATTCACCAATCACAGCAATGCAGTACAGAAGAGTTATTGCGTAAGCATACAGATAAAATGTTTATTAATCTCGCATTCTTCTGCCGAACCTCGATCTGCTAGCCTTGTGCCGTCTGCAGGTTTCACTACATGCATTTGAGATGGAGGGTTGCTGTCATTACTTGGCAAAGTCCCAGTGTACAGTAGTAAGATCGAGTCAATATATGCAGCCCATATGTTTTTTTCTGGGGTCCAGAGTGGACGCTCAACATTACGCGAGCTGTCATAATTATGCGGTGCCTAACTGAACGCGTGCCGCGCCCAACTTATAAAATCGTCTCCGCGAGACGGAGTTGCTGCATATTCACACAACAGGGCTAAATCCCATGATTTACTACCAGCCTTTCAGTAAAGTCGGTCCATTTTCGAGCAGAGTTTACTTGTCGCACATTTCTACGCGACCGCAAACCCCGCCCCCTCGGCTAGTGGCTTCGCTTCGATGTGCGCTTCAATCAGCTTCCGGGAAACAGGATATATTTTCGCGCAAACTTGTGCTCTAATTACCAACTATCAATCACTCTGCCGGACCGTCTCAAATGACGCGACCTACCGGTCCGGTTACGCAGTCTACCAACTGTAATTAATGGCGATGGCGTGCTTTTGGTGCAAAAGGCTGACCGGTACCCCACTTCGAGTCTTCTCCATGCAAGCCTTGATGCACCCTCACGGTCTTGTCCAACGTGCGAGGCAAAGGTGGCGGGCGAAAATCGGGGAGGGGCAGCGAGATTTGCAATTGATGACCGGCAGATGAGGGGTATTAATGACAGCTGAGGTCGCATCACATTTTCTCCTTATAACGTGCACCCTCTCATTCTTCCATTATAACCACCCGCTATCATTCTGGATAGGTAGGTTGTACCTGCGCTAGATTATACGTCACATACATACGCTGAGCTCGTTTGTACCTTTTCAGTAACAAGCACACGACGACTTGCATTCATCATGGCCGAGGAAATCAGCAAAAACTTTGAGACGCTTCAGCTCCATGCTGGGTATGTAGACGATCCTCCCTCGCAGAAGCTTTGGAACCTTGAACGAGTTGTCGCTGGTTCAGATGATGTCGTTCGCTAGCTTACAACACGATTCACAGCCAGGAGCCTGATCCCACGACGAACGCGCGCGCCGTGCCTATTTATGCTACCACTGTGAGAATAGCAACACAGCAATGCGAGCTACATTAATTGACTCGGCGATAGAGCTTTACATTCAAAGACTCTGCCCATGGCGCGAGGCTTTTTGGCCTCAAGGAGCCTGGCAACATTTACTCCCGAATTATGAACGTACGTTGCTCCCACCCGGGCCTGGGAGCGAAAAAGGATCTGACATCATGTAGCCTACTGTCGATGTGTTTGAGAAGCGCATTGCTGCCCTCGAAGGCGGTGTTGCCGGTCTCGCCGCCTCGTCTGGCCAGAGCGCTCAATTCATCACAATCAACACGCTTGCGCACGCCGGCGACAACATCATCTCTACCTCGAACCTCTACGGCGGCACGTACAACCAGTTCAAAGTTTTCCTGCCACGCCTCGGAATCACGACCAAATTCGTCAACGGCGACAACCCCGACGAGATTGCTGCTCTGATTGACGACAAGACCAAAGCCATCTACGTCGAGAGTATCGGCAACCCTCGGTACAACGTGCCTGACCTAGAGGCTATTGCCAAGGTTGCGCATGCCAAGGGAGTTCCTCTTGTGGTAAGTCTGAAAAGAGACGACAGACGGAAAAGCTGGCAAGATGTTGATTTTTCTGCGCATAGGTTGACAACACATTTGGTGCTGGTGGCTACTTTGTGCGTCCGATTGACCACGGCGCCGACATTGTCGTGCACTCGGCCACCAAGTGGATTGGCGGCCACGGCACCACCGTCGGCGGCGTCATTGTCGACAGCGGCAAGTTTGACTGGGGCGCCAACGCCGCGCGCTTCCCGCAGTTCATCGAGCCGTCCGAGGGCTACCACGGCCTCAAGTTTTGGGAGACGTTTGGCGCCCTCTCCTTCATCGTCCGCGCGCGCGTCGAGATTGTGCGCGACCTCGGCGCCTACCTCAACGCCTTTGCCGCCCAGCAGCTGCTGCTCGGCACCGAGACGCTGTCGCTGCGCGCCGAGCGCCACGCCCAAAACGCCCTCGCCCTCGCCCAGTACCTGGACAAGAGCGACAAGGTCAGCTGGGTCTCGTACCCGGGCCTGGCCAGCCACCCGTCGCACGAGACGGCCAAGAAGTATCTCAAGAGGGGCTTTGGCGGCGTGCTGAGTTTCGGCGTCAAGGGCGGCGTCGCCGAGGGTGCCAAGGTTGTCGACAACTTTAAGCTCATCTCCAACCTCGCCAATGTCGGTGATGCAAAGACTCTGGCCATTCAGTATGTTGCTCTGTAGATGGAATAGGTGGAAGAGACCATCTTGCTAACTCTTGGTAGCCCGTGGAGCACTACCCACGAACAGCTTTCCGATGAGGAAAAGACAAACTCTGGCGTCACCGAGGTCAGTGCCAGCATTTGCTCGCAAACAATCCAGCCGCTAACTATTTACTCAGGATCTCATTCGAATCTCGGTTGGTGTTGAGCACATTGATGACATCATTGCCGACTTTGAACAGTCTTTCAAGGCGGCTGGTATCTAGACGCAGTCTGCGAGAATGGATCGAATGGAATAGACACCAAACTCTGTAGATGAGTCAGGTCCACGACGAATTCTTAATAGCAAATACAAGTAATATTACCAAACCTTGAACCAAAAAGTCCTGTTTGTTAAAACGCAACGTTGCCGTGGCGCGGCGCAGCTACCCGGATGGCGCCTCTCACATGACAAAGGTCGATGCGTGGTCCTGCAGCCTTGCGCGTCGGTGTACTAGACCAGGGGTACGGCCGCAATTTCCGACAATGAGGGGAACAGTTACGGATATCCGTACGGATACACAGTCCCTCGTCCAAGCCGAGATGAAAAAATCGGGTTGCCGACAGGGTGCCTATTTAGCAGTGCAACGCAGTGACGCAGAGGTACAGATGCCGCCCGGGTAACCTGCCACCTTGCTGAGATCCAACCATCAGACTATGAATTGATTTGACAACTGCGTCAGGTGTTGGAAAGTGGTGGATCATGGCGCAGAGTTGGACCTGTGACTCGATTGTAAACTGCCAGCGAGGACATTTCTATTCGGGCCGTCGGGCGTGGCGCTCATCTTTCCAACGTAGACGAGTAGAGACTGCGCTGTAGGCTCCAAAGGATCTTGCTTCATATGGACAAGGCAGAGCTTAGCTAGATCAAATTACACGACGGGCGAATCTAGCGCGATTCGACAACTACCCCAGGTCACTGAGAAAACCAGAAAAGGAAACGCATCACAGGGAGGGCAAATCAAGAAAAGACATCACGCCGTAGGCCTGGCGGAGGTGTCGGAAGAAACGAGATTTCTTTTCTCCCGTCTGCGAAATCAACAAAAAAAAAAAAAAGGAACAATGGCGCTTTGTTCGTTGTACAACTTGTGGTCATACGAATAATGGCCTCATGGCACGCAGGGATGATCCAGGCTTGTCGGGTGGAGAGTTGATCTGACCGCAAAAGGTGGGTGACGTCGAACAAGGTGTAAAACTCAAGTTGCAACAATCAACATGATGAAGGAAAAAGAAGAGAAAAACATGATTTCGATGGATGAATATGGTATTTGTTTGTGAATTACCCGGCTGTACCGGCTGTACCGTGTAGTATGAGTGGATACAATGTGACTGATGGCAGTGATGGAGTAGCGTAGCGTCATCACATTGTGACCAACATCACGAAGCTCGTGATTTCTCTAAGATTACCGGTCAAGGGCATACTGGGTTGTGAGGTGGTATTCGGAGAATTCAGCTGCTCCGCGTGCTTTATAATTACTGCTCATTTTCTCATAATCGCCCCCTCTTCTCCTCCTTTGATCGCCGTCCGCGTGTTCACGTCGAGACACGTCTCCCAAGTCGCGCAACACAAAAGCCCAAAGATGCACTGCAGAACCCAAAGAGACTTGCGCATGTATTTAAAGTAGGACAAAGACACGAGAAATGCCATTTCTTACTGAGCTCGCCCATTTTCTGAAACCGAGGGGGGGGCGCCAACTCGAGCGGATCCGCACCCCAACCAACCAACTGCCATGCGAGGGGGGAGGGTCTGATCGCCGCGATCCTCTTTTTTCCTGCTGAAAAAAAAAGCTGGGGCCCGTTATTCATGCCCATTGTCTTTTTTTCTCTCTGTTATTTATGCTTCTCGTGTTGCTTGAGTGGAAGAGGCGAGGAGGGGTGAAAAGGATTGGTCGACGAGGCATCAAGTTGAGCCGCTTGGAAAAAAAACTTTGAAAGTGGCCGCAAAACCTTGTGCCGCCAGTTGGCCTATTCGTAAGAAACGCGTCCTTTTTTGGCTGCCCAACATGCTGGGCGCACTGCGGCGGAAGCGGGAGGGCAAACAATTGCAAGAAAGCCTCTCCCGCCCGTTTGGCCACGCTTTGTGCTATTTTTAAGGACATGACCTAATAGAGTTTTTGGCCGTGGTCCACACTGGGCCGAGTTTTCCTTTACAGATCAGCCCAGACGAAAGATTTCGGGCCAACTTGTTTGCGTATGAATGGGACAAAATGGAAAGCGCAAAAAAAAAAAAAAGAATACATGATGAAACATGATGAAAGACTTTTAGATCATGAGTGAAAACGTAAGAAGCAAAACAGTTAACAATAAATGTGCGTGTTGTGAAATGTATAACTGATCTCCAAGATTTAATATATGACCCCCCCCCAGGATATCAAGCGTGAACCAGGGCCCCCCCTGTTGAAGATTGTCCTTGAGGGATCTGTGCTGTGATTGTGATGTGCAAATCCCAATCGGGAAAATCATCAGCCTCGGCTTTATTGTCCCGCACATCATCCTCTGTGCTCAGCTCAAAGCCGCCTGGAGATTGGCCACCCCAAGAAACCATGTTAGAGTTAGAGGCCCAGCCAGTTTCCCTCCCGTGCTGAGCCGGTGCTTGGTTTCCTACGCGTAACCTGTTTCCCAGTTGCGTCGCTTGCCGTCTTCACCCCTCCTCGCCTCTTCCACTCCCCCGATCCAAATGGTTGTTTTGGCTTTTCCACGTCCAACCATCCAGTCTGCCACGCCCATCCCGTTACCACCTTTCCCGCTTCGTCTCTTCTTGTGAATCACCGTCCTCGACTCTCCACCGCCAACCCCAACCGAGTAAAATTTTAAAGGAGAGCGCAAAATTCCGAGCAATGGAATGCAACATATGAGTCGTCAGAGCCTCCAAGTTCGCTAAAGAAGTTTTGCTCTCAAGTCCGCCACAATGATTCATCTGCCCTCGCTCTACTTTGGCGCCTTTCTCGGCGTCTTTGCCTTTACGCTGCTGGAAATCTGCAAGCAGACGCGGAGGATAGTCCAGCGCGGCCGCGCCTGGAGCTGGCAAAATGGCTATCTCTACATGATCTGGACCGAAATTCTCGTCAACCTCGTTTTTGCCGTCATCACGATTCTACACTACAACGACGCGCTATCGGGCACGTTTGCGTTTTACTTTGGCACCGTCACGCTGTGGGCGTTGCAGACGCAACTCCTCTCTCAAATTATCTCCAACCGCGTGTCCCTCATCATGGTGAATCGAAAACGGGCCGCGTGGATGCGCTGGGGTCTCTTTGCGCTCATTCTCGCCGTCAATGTCGGCGTGTACATCATCTGGATCCCAGCCCACCTGTCCAACGCCTCGCCGCGACAGAAGCGCCTCAACGACATTTTTGAAAAGTTTGAAAAGAGCTTCTTCTTGGCGGTGGATCTGGGACTCAACGGCTTCTTTTTGTGGCTGGTCAGGTTCCGCCTGATCGCCGGCGGTCTGCCCAAGTACTGGGCCTTGTTTAAGATGAACACGGTGCTCATTGTCGTTTCGACGGCCATGGATGCCGCGTTATTGAGCATGCTCAGTCTTTCAGACCCCTACGTGTAAGTATCACGTTGCGTGACTGGACCTGAAGCTTGTTGACAGTACTAACATTCGCTTTGCTTGACAGATATGTGCAGTTTGCGCCGCTTGCCTACACAGTCAAGCTCTACATCGAACTCGTCATGACTTCCCTCATCGCCAAGGTTGTCGGCGGCGAGGCTGCCGCCCATCACATAGTTGGCGGCTCCTCGGGCTACGCCTCGTTTCAGCCTCCCGCCCCAATGGGCCACGACCGTTTCGGCGACAAGTACGGCAGCACCAAGAGCATCTTTGGAGACAAGAGCATATTCGGAGACAAAAGCATCTTTGGCGACAAAAGTATCTTTGGCGACAAGAGCATCTTTGGCGACCCAAGTATTGCGCCGCCGGTAACGCCCAAGGTCGACGCACAGTCGATCCGTAGCTGCAACATGTCGTATCACACAGACGTCGAGGGCAGGTACGAGGCACCCGGCGACGATGGCTACCTGACCCCGGTGCCTGAGACGAGTATCATCAAGACGGTGACGACCACGGTCGTATCCGAAGACAAGAACAACCCGCCGCCGCTGCCAAAGAGCAGTGTCGTTGGTAGTATCAAGAGCCACAAGAGCCGTCTTCGCTCCGGCGCGTACGACGACTGGATCAATGACCCCGCACCACTGCCACCGCCACCAGACAAGGATGGGTCTACCCCCATGACTATCCCTATGACGAGGACCAAGTCGAAAAAGGCAGCACACCCTCTGACATCGCGATTCAACCAGAGGCGGCGCTGAGTCTGTTGGTTCAACCGAGAATGGCATATTTATATGAAGCATGTTTTTCTTTTACGCACTAATACCTTTCTTTACACCTACTCCATCTGTCTTTCTTAGCATTTTTTTTTTTTACGATTCCTTCTCCATATCCGTCTTCTTAGTACGCGGGAAATGGCTTTCATATTTCTATTGGGACGGGCATAAAATTGTGGCGTTGGGTTACCACCTTCCTAACCCTGTCTAGGGCAGCTTGCAGCGAATAACTTTCTGCAGCATTGTACAGTCATCACACCAGATGCTTGCAGTACAGTATCATAGAACCAAAATAAATTGGGTAGAATAATAACAAAAAAGTAAATTTCTCTCTACTGTGTTAGCTTTGGCCCTCGCTTTATAGAGGGGGGAGTGTCTAGTGACAGATCCTCGGGATGGCGGCCCGGCTTATCTTATCAGGACCCCAAATTTTCTCTGCAACCAAAAAAAGTTGCCCGCCATTGTAGCGGCTCCCATCACCAACCGTTCAATCTTTGCTAGAATTCGACAAAATGGTCAAGAGAAAGGTTGCCGCGCTCGAAAAGATCGATGCCGACTTGTTTGTCATGCCTTTCTTATTACTGCGTCAATTATGTACTAATTCTCTCCAGTGCGAGTCTGCAATACAAGATCCGTCGCGATCCCAAGTACGTCCACCCAACCTCTTCGTTCGCGCTGAAGAAACCAAGAACACAAACACTAACGCTTTCCCAGATCGTACAAAGATGAATTCTTAAAGCAGTGGGAGCAGTACGAGTCCCAGCGCGACATCTTCCTCACCTCCCCGACCACGGCCTCGGCCGACTCGATCGAATCCTTCCACAACATGGTCGACCTCATGGCGCACATTGCCGACTGCTACCCAGACGTCATGGGCCGCTTCCCCAGCGATCTCGAGGTCATCCTAACGCAGCACCACGCCATACTTCACCCGGAACTTCGTGAAAAAATTGTCGGTAGCTTGCTGATGCTCCGCCGCAAGGACGTCGTCGACTCGGCCACGGTTCTCCAGGCCCTATTCCCCATTCTGGTCTCCTCGCCGTCCAAGTCGCTCCGCGCACTCCTCTTCAGCAAGATTCTCAGCGATCTGCGCAACTCCAACACCAAGTCCATCAACCACCCGCTCAACCGCACCGTCCAGACCGTCCTCTACAACCTGGTCACGGCCGACCGCGCCTCCCCGCGCGCCATCTGGGCCATCAAAATCACCCGCGAAATGTGGAAGCGCCAGATCTGGACAGAAGCCAAGCCCGTCGACGTCATGAAGGAGGCGTCCCTCTCGGACAACGAAAAGGTTGTCGTCGGCGCCGTGCGCTTCTTCCTTGGCGGCGACAAGGAGCGCGAGGAACTCGAGGACGAGAGCAGCGACGAGGAAGTCGACCTCGCCAAGGTCAAGCACCAGGTCACCATCAACAAAAAGACGAGAAAGCAGAAAAAGACATACTCCAAGGCGCTCGAAAAGGTCAAGCGCCAGGACCGCAAGAAGAACTCCCCTCACCCACTCAACTTTTCCGCGCTGCATCTGCTGCACGACGCGCAGGGGTTTGCCGAGCAGCTCTTCTCCAAGCATCTCCAAAACACAAAGGCCAAGCTGTCTCTCGACACCAAGCTTCTCGTGCTGCAGCTCGTGACACGCCTCGTCGGTCTGCACAAGCTCACCGTCGTGCCGCTGTACTCGTGGTTCATCAAGTTCCTCACGCCGCGCCAGCAGAACGTCACGTCGTTTCTCGCCTCGCTTGCACAGGGCACGCACAACCTCGTGCCGCCTGACGCTCTGGAGCCGCTGCTGCAAAAGATTGCCAACGAGTTCATCTCTGAGGCGTCAGCCGCCGAGGTTGCTGCCGCGGGCCTCAACGCGATCCGCGAGGTTTGCGCGCGGCAGCCGCTCGCCATGACGGACACGCTGCTGCAAGATTTGGTGCAGTACAAGAAGAGCAAGGATAAGGGCGTCATGATGGCTGCCAAGGGCCTGCTGTCGCTGTATCGCGAGGTCGGCGCCGAGCTGCTCAAGAAGCGCGACCGCGGCAAGGACGCCACCATCGGCCTGCGCGCCGGCATCCAGAAGCAGCACCGCTTCGGCGAACAGGCTCCCGGCGAGATTGAGGGCCTTGACCTGCTCGCCAAGTGGAAGCACGAGCAACGCAGGCGGCGCCTCGCTGAGCAGGGCCTGCCGTCGGACGCCGAGTCTGATGCCGAGGACAAGCAAGAGGCGAATGATGATGAATGGGAGGTGGCTTCTGATGATAGTAGCGAATCCGGCGACTGGATTGCCGTCAGCAGCGAGTCCGAGGCGGAAGAGGCAGCGCCCAAGCAAAAGAAGCGCCAGCGTACCAGCAAGTCTGCCGAGGACGGTGAGAATGACGATGAGGAGAATGCCAAAGACGACGCCGCGGCCGCCGCCGAGCACGATGACGAAATTGCACGGATGATGAAGCTCGCAACCACCACCGTCCTCACGCCCGCCGACCTCGCCAAGCTGCAGGAGCTGCGGACCTCTGCGGCGGTGCAGCGCGCCCTCGGCGGCAGCAGCCGCACCAACAAGAAGCAGAGCAACGGCGGGCACGAGGACCGGCACATGGACGAGGGCCTGACGGCGGAGCAGATTGAGGCGCCGGCGCGCCTGCGCAAGCTGACCAAGGAGGAGCGGGTGGAGCTGGCGCGCGAGGGCAAGCCGGACCGCGAGGAGCACAAGAGCACGCAGGCGATGCGCAAGGCCAAGCTGCAGGCGGCGGGCAAGTCGACGTCGAACCGGGAAAAGGAGCGCAAGAAGAACTTTTTGATGACGCTGGGCAAGGCGCGCAGCAAGCACAAGAGGAGTCTGGTGGAGACGAAAAAGGTGCTCCAGGGACATGTGAACCGCAGCACGCAGGGAGGGCGCAGACGAAATGGTACGTAGATGATGATGAGGGGGGAAAAACAGGGTGGTGGTGTTTTTGTTTGTATTGTGTGTTTGTTTTTGCATCATGGCGTTTTATGGATTAAACGGCTTCATGGGGGACGAAACATCTGTCACTGAAAAAACTTTGAACTCGAGGAATATATATACACTTCACCTGCCAAGATTGCTTCATTCTGTATAGCGAGATGATGCAAGGGGACCAACATGGTAGAGATGATCAAGTGCCCGTTTGACAAATGCAGCCAAAAAAAATACCGGCTGTATATCCTGGCTTTAAACTATCGTAGCAGGATCCCCATCAAGCTGCATCCTGGCCATTTTGAAGGGGACCACCCGGATAGCACATCACTCTGCTGCCATCCGAATGAGAGAGCATCTAAACGTATCAAAGGTGCGGAAAACTTGGTTCGTCTTTGCTGGCGTTTTGGCGGTTAGGTAGTAGCCAATGCCTGTTTGCTTGGCTGGTGGAGTAGGAACATTCTGATGAGGTCAATTTGGCAGATACGACTTTGAAAGCTGAATCTTCTCAGCCAGGCTAGAATTGATGCAAGATGATTGTGATACAAGACGCATTTAGCTTTCTTTGCTGATTGACTTTTCTTCATAAACCTCACTGTTGCTGCCATGTATATGGGGTTTCCAAATAACTAGATAATAACTGGCACGTTGAAAGGCTATATTGTTTTGAGTATACGTATATTTAACCAGACTTTTAGCAGTCTGGTCTGCGTCGCTAAATGACTGACAAATCCGCCAAAAGTAATGAGTTGGACTCTGAAGAACCAGCGCTCATGAGGTACAGGCAATCATGCATCCGCGACGTCATCTGCCTAGCTCCAAAGCCCCTGCGGCACCATGACCGCTTTGCGGAGTCGTGGGAGTACGCGGTTCTTGCAACACGCGTCCGGGCGCTTTGCCAGGAAGAGGGCTTTGGAGTATGCCGTCAGCGACGACTAGACATGGAGGTCTGCTATCTGGCCCTGTCGATGGAAGATTGAGGGAAAAGGTCCTTGTCACAGTCGACAGCATGCCGGCGGCGATGAAGATGGCAATGTTGGACAGGTGCCTCCTTCGTTGATACAGGCTGCCCGAGCGTGAATGTGACGACGTCGAGGGATTCATTTTCATTGGGATAACCCATGCCCCCTTTGACTGTCTCTTGAGATAGCCTATGCCTCTCTTAACTGTCTCGCTTGTGGAGGCATTCCAGTGAATCGTTGTAGGTAGAGCGTGACTCGCCCATAGATCGCCCATGTACTTTACTGCATTTTGATTGGATTTGAAACCTCGAAATGCCCCTCTTAACGTCTTAGTATTTCTGTCGCCGAGCCCTCTTTTGACGTCGCTGCATGTCTCAGTGATCGTGACTGAGAGCAGCGGTATACGCCATATCCGGCAAGCGCTGCATCTTGCATGTGACTTGTAGATATTGCACGCTCTACCCGTGATAATTTGGCAGTCTGTTTTGAGCGACCATCACCTATCTGTAATGGTTGCGACCAAGACTTTGTAGTTGTCAGAAATAAGATGCCGAGATGGACTTCCTTGGGGCTCTGCAGAGGGCCGTCTACTAGTAAGAGAAGTTGAGACTTTTCGTAGTGTGCCTGCGCAAGAGCAGAACTCTCGAATGACGGTCCCATTCGAAATTACATTGTTTTAGTCTTTGACTTGATCTGGTTCTCTGGATGCTCGCCGGCCAGTTCAATACCGACCTCGGTCTCATTAAACGAGTCAATAACCCTCTTGTACGAGGGCGCAAAGTTGACGCAGAGGGCATACGACCACGCAACCACGAAGAAAGCCAGCGGCACCACCATGGCGGTGCCCGCGCCGTGCAGGTCAATGACCTTGCCCATGAGCGGGGGCACGCAGGCGCCGCCGACGACGCCCGCGATGATGTATCCGCTACCGCGCTTGGTGTGGCGGCCGAGGCCGCGCATGCCGAGAGCTACAATGGTCGGGAAGCAGACGCTCTCAAAGAAGAGAATGACATAGAGCATGGCAATGCCCGCGTCGCCGCGACTCGTGATGGCTGGAATGGAAAAGACGATGCAGCAGGTGAGAAAGCAGCCAAAGACGATGCGCGGACGCACGAACCGCATAATGCCGACGCCGACAAAACGGCCGACGGCAAAGACGGCCTGCGCACCGGCGAGCAGGTTGGCAGCGAGACTGCGAGACGTGCCGGGGCGTGTGTCGCGGGCATAGTTGATAAAGTAGCCGGCAATGGCGACCTGCGCGCCGGTGTAGCAAAACTGCGCAAAGGCAGCGTGGAAGAGCTTGTATTGCTTCCGAAAGGGCTTGTCGGCACCTTGCGTGTTGGTCTCTTCGGCTTGGAATTCCATGTCTGGTGGAGTATGTTAGCAGGGGGGGGCGAGGGTTAAGGATGAGTTGTGTCACGTACCGGCGTCGGTCACTTCGGGAATGTCGGCAAAGAAGAAGATGGCGGCGAGGATACAGACAAAAACGGCAATGGCTAGGTAGACCCATTGAACATTGTCCTGGGCCTTTTGGTCGCTAAAGGCGAAGAATACTTTGGACGCCATGACGGGCGCGACGACGGAGCCGATGCCGTTGAAGGCCTGCGAGAGATTGATGCGCAGCTCCGCGTATCGAGGGGGGCCGCATACTAGTCGACGAAGACGGTTAACATGATCCGAGAAGCGGCGGCAGGTGCTCGGAAAGGGGGAAGGGGGGGGGGGGGGGGGGGGGGGGGGGGGGGGGTGGAGCTCTCACCTGTTATGTATGGGTTGGCGGCCGTCTCGAGGGAGCCGAGACCGTTGCCAATGATGAAGATGCAGGCGCAGAAGCCGCCGAAAGACTGGGCCTTGAGGGCGGCAATGGTGCAGAGCGCGCCGATGGCGTAGAGGCAGAGGCCCCAGATGAAGACGGCACGGTAGCCGTAGTGGCGAAGGATCCAAGCGGCGTGGCCGATGGAGGCAAGAGGGTAGGCTCTGGGAAGAGAACGGTCAGTCGTGACGACAATGGGGGGGGGGGGGGGTTCGGGTTGAAGCGTACCCAAAGTACGCCGCCTGGAGACCAGAGGACCGCGAGGGCGTAAAGTGCAGGACGCGTTGGAAATGGGCATTGAGCGTGTCGAGCAGGCCGTAGCTGAAGCCCCAAAGAAAGAAGAGGGCCGTGACGAGACACAGCGGGAAGAGGGACTGGCGCAACGTCAGCTCCGAGGCCTTTGTGCGCTGCGCGACGTCGGCTCTGATGGAGCGACGTCGAAAGTAGTCCTTGAACGTCATGGCGGTTTGACGATGCCCAGACCGGGCCGTCGAAATGAGTGGACAATGTCCAGACTCTCGGGCAGTCGAATGGTTATGCGTGTGTGGTTATGGTTCCTTGGCAATGATGATAATGATGATGATGGGAGAAGAGTGGAAAAAAAATTGGCGACAGTTGCGCACCCCAGACAGTTGGGTTCACTCTGGGATGGGGAGTGGAGTTCTGATATATAAACGTCTCGGCAGTGGGGATATTAAAAGAGCCGAGATCGACCACAACATGTACGCACTATGCAACCTTTTTTTTCTATTATTCATCTACATAAAAGGTTGGACAGACGCCTCGTGAGGAAATGTCACCTTTGGGCTTGACTGTGGCACTGATCGCCGACAAGAACAAGAGGGCCCCCTTTCCGCCTATCATTGTCCCCCCGCAGCCACATGACAAAAAGCTGGGCCTTTTCTGCCCCATAACCTGTTGCATTCTATTCTTCTCTGGTCCAGTCGGTTTGGAAGACGCGGGACCCTCTTCTCTCCCTCTTTTTTCCCACAATGATGATCCATCGGGGCGCGTGGCCACTTTCTGGGGCGCGCCGCCTTTACCCCCGCATTATGGCTTGATGAATTCTGCCGACGGGAAATTGAACCCTCATGAAAACCTGCATCTTGTTACAACAAGTGACTAATACTAAGCCGCCTTTTGAAATAAACCGTTGCAAAAAAACTGGACAAACCTCGTTCCATTACGCCGTCGGGTGTTACATTCTCGCACGTTCAAATGACTGACCTCTGCCACAACTAATGCGCGTGTCAGCGCGCCGGGTTTCAGTGATTCTAGACAACGGTTTAAATCTTATATAGAC
Organism: Beauveria sp. IMV 00265; assembly: GCA_001931865.2. NCBI lineage: Eukaryota > Fungi > Ascomycota > Sordariomycetes > Hypocreales > Cordycipitaceae > Beauveria > Beauveria sp. IMV 00265. The sequence goes on from MSJG02000579.1 coordinate 31,433, forward strand.
ATTCCGTGCTGACAATCACAAAATTTTGATGATTACCAAAAAAGGCGCATTGGATCAATATATCAACTGACGACGTGGTCTAAGAGTGTTGCTTGAGGTAACAAGTGCTATGGAAACGAGCGCAGCGACGAGCTCCCCGAACAATCTCGATCAAATATCTAAGACTTTTCCATAATATAATAATTACGAATATTCTCCACATATCCCCCGCATTCACACCTCATTAATCAACCCCCTCACGACTCGCTAACCGGCCTGGTACACACCCAGCGCCGCCACGTGCGGGTTCAGCTGCGTCAGGTTGTACGGCGTCACGTACAAGTCCACGTCGGTCAGCGCCAGGAACATGGTTCCGTTGATGGCCGGGTCGCCCGCCCACGTCGACACGTTGGGCTGCACCGTGTACGCGCTGCGGCCGTCCAGGCTCACGTTGAGCAGCGGCGAGTACGTCACGTTGAGCTGCGACACCCACGCCGCAAACTTGGGCTGCACCACCGTCGTCGACGTCACGTAGCTGTTGTTGGGGCCGACCGGCTTGCCCGGCGCGTCCCACTCGAGAAACACCTGGCGCCCGGCATACGACAGCGGACGGCTGCGGTTCCGGCTAATGGCCGCGCTGCACTCGTCCACCTGCCGCGTCGCGTTGACGCACAGGTCCGCCTGCTCGACCTCGGCCGTCGACAGCGTGTTGCTGCCGTCGCGGCCCGTCGTCTCGTTCCAGGCGGCGGAGCCGTTGACGCGCGCCGCGTTGGGCTGGTTGACAATGGCGAGCGCGGGGAAGTTTTGCCAGACGAGCCGCGTCTGGTTCGCCGGGCAGCTGGCGACGTGCGGCGCGAGCAGCGTCCAGGCCCAGCTCTGGGGGATGCCGACCGTGTGCCAGACGGGCATGGGGAACATGCCGCCAAACTGCCGAAAGATGAGCTGCTGCCGCGCCTCGACCGTGATGCTCTGCAGCAGCATCTGCGCCGCGGGGCCCGAGTCCAGGTGCGGCAGGAACCCGTACACGCCGGCCTCGCCCCAGCGCGTCAGCTTCTGGTTAAAGTCGACAAACTCGCGCACATTCGACACGGGGTAGCTGTACTGGCACTGCACGGGCGCCTGCGGGCCCAGCATGTTGGACAGTAGCGTCGCGTGTCCAATCTCCTGCTCCGCCATGTACTCAATCAGGTAGCGGTCCTCGGCGCCGATGCCGTAGGCCTCAAACTCGTCGTCGGTAAAGGCGGCCAGGCCCCAGCGGAAGAGGTCCAGCTCAATGTACTCTTGGTACAGCGCGAGCGCGAGCGACTGGTAGTCGAAATCGCTCTGCACGCGGTAGACGGGCGCTGAGCCATTGGTGCCGACGCCGCCGCTGGGCGTATACGGCGCGGGCTCGGGGCCGTGTAGCTTCCCGTCGGCGGGATAGTCGTAGGCGCCTTCGGGGGGCGGCAGGGGCGGGATCTCGCCGGACAGCACCGAGGTCGAGAGCGCGCCGGTGGTGGTGGGTGTGCCCGTGTAGGAGCCGTGCGTGGCATTTGTGTCGGCTGTGATGGCGGAGGGTATGTCGGTCGGTGTCGAGGTAAATGTTGTCGTTGGTTGCCATAACCTGGGGAAGGCCAGTGTAGAGGGGAGGGCTGCGAGGAGCGCAACTCCTGCAAAGGCTTGTCCCGACGAAATCATTATTCTATCGGTGCCAACGTATCTGGCATGGAAGAGCTGATTTGGGGGCTCTTGAGATGGCTGCTTGTTTTTGGAGACCTCGCATCTTATATCTCAGGCTTACAGGCAGTAGTTGAAGCCCGGAAACGGCGGACGCTGCGTCGTCCATTGCGTGTATCCTTCGTCACGAGGAATCCAAGATTACCTTATACAATGGAGTATCAATGACAGTCACTCTCACGGGTTTCCACTTTTTTTGTGAGATGAAATAGAGTAAATAGATTGATCTTGTCAAAGGAAAGGATAGCCTGCGTCATGCCGACGTAGTCATTACCAACAGACTGGAAAGCAAAGCACACGACAACTTTATTGCTTTCCGAGCGTAACGTAGCAATATAAATATGTTTAAAACCTGCTTTTAACTGTATCCCGTGTGTCGCTGTCGGCGCATCCGTTTTCCGATTCGCCCTCCGGTCCCTCGTTGATCCTGATTTGGATCAAACATCTAACAAAATACCTGCAGTACCTCGATCAAATACAGAGTGCGCACGTCTCCTTAATATCGTAATAGCCGCTTTTATCTTACGATTCTAATCGTACTCTACTGTTCTGACCTTTTTGACGAAAAGACCAACTCGTAATTTGAAGAAGCTTAGACACGGAATCCCACACTGATATGAAAGGTTTCTCTACTGTCCATTCTAGTAGAAGAAGGCGACGGTTAGCCGCCAAGTTTGGCGGCCGAGGAGACTCGTACTAACTAGAGACAGGCAAAAAACCAATGTTGTGCCTACTTTAGAGCTCGTTTTCATGGCCATGATGGAGAGCGCTAGCGTCCGCCCTTGCGAGTTCATGACCCGCGATAGGCACTTGATCCCACCATTATCGTGGCTGGTGATGCACAATGTCGGCAAAAGCTCAAACACGACTTCTAGTTGTTATCTGTAAGGCGACCTTGGTTAGGCACAGCTTGCAGTTTTCAAAGGCCAGGTCAAAGTGCAGGAAATTATGAGTTTGCGTGCGCTGTAGTGTGCGAGAACCCCGTAGTGACCATGACAGTTGATTTCGGCTTCTAGGTACCAGGTACCTACCTAGGTAGGTTGCTAGGCAAGCAGCGGGCCGCAGTCTGTTGGCCACTGCCCATATCCGTTGGCTCTCATTTGTCTCGCTGTTGAACAGCAACTGAGCCTAAGGTAGTAGTTTATCTGCCTCATCTCTTGTCAATTGTAGTTTTGTTTAGCGCTTGTTGTCTGGGCTGGATCAGGGCAACTTATGTACGTACATGCGACCTGATTTACATCAATAAAGGTGCTGAACCCGGGCACCCACTTCCACAATACAACATCCTTACCTCTGCCCAACAGTAGTTAAGGACTACTATACCCTATAGAGGTAGTTAAATAGTACCTAGTGTAATTGGACCATACCAGCGTAGTGTGCCGTGAATTACCTCAGGCTCTCCATCTAACAGTTCGTCTGCTCCATGCCCCAGAGACATCGACATCCTGCTTGACAGCGCGGAGTCGCCCAAGGCTTCGAGGTCCATAGCTCTGCATCAATGGCTGATCGGCCATGGCTTCGTTCATGAAGATCGGAAACTGTCTGATATGAGGCGGCTGAAATGTGCTGAAGATAGCCTGCGGCGCGGCACTATAATTTTGAAGCATAGCGAGGTTAACGCTCGTCTTTCTCACATGGGCTTCGAGTGTCTCGGTGAGTTCCCCTGAGAGACGATTAATGCGATCGTCATCGAAGGGAAGGCACCAGTGAAAAATGGCTCTGCTCAGAAAGTACAAGTCTTCGGTGTTGTTTTTACTGACGTTGCGGTTTGGGGATAGGGCACATACGCAAACCAAATGTGATCACCCATATCGGGATCCATATCGAGCGCGTTATATCCTCTCCTTATAGACTCCTGTGCAACACTTGTAGGCACAGCTTGAAACGCATAGGTTAAAGAAAGACCCAGTGCCCATGGAGCTCGTGTGGCAAGTTCATCAAAAGTTGCTGTATGATGATTGATCAAGTCCAGGCCTTTTTGGCTGGGCAGCACTGGAATGGGAGATACCTGTTCACTGAGTCAACGAGGGATCCAGAAGAGTCATTTTTTGACCTACGCGTATGACGACGCGCCCTCCACGGGTGTTACCAATTCTATCGTTGGCTTTGAGCTGAACAAGGTAGTTAGCTTAAAGCTAGCGAAGTGTGTATGAGTTGACGGACGAGTGATGAGTACGAACGTGTTTTCGTATTGTCAAAAATTGGCACCAAATCCTCTAGCGCCCCAAAAGTGCCTTCCGGTGGTGTTTCACTATCGTAGAAGTAAAAGACTGCATTTATGGCACATAAGCCGTCAGTGACCAACTTGCCCGAAATTGAGGCTATATTTAACTTACCAAGGGCGAAGCTCATAAGACCATTAAACATGTGTTCGTGGGTCACAATGATTGAGGCTCCTGGATCTAACTTCTGTTCGAGGAAAGAATGATAAGCTTCGTTAAGCAAGCCCTGCTGTGACTTCCAATATATCCGATATCCCCCCCAGATCTAAGGAGCCGTCAACGCCGCCCACAAACCATAAGCCTGATATTGACGGGCTTACCTTGCCAAGAGGATAAGTTCGCAGCTTAAATTTAGTGACAATGCCTAATATTCACCGCAGATTTAGTAAGCACGAGCTCTCTCTCCATACTAGCATCCGTCAATGGCGAGATGATCAACGTTTCCACGCGAATGCACTTACCAAATTGCCCGCCTCCACCACGCAACGCAAAAGCCAGGTCTTTATTCTTCGATGGACTAGCCTGAGTGATAGTCCCATTTGGCAACACAATCTCGTATTCTAGAACATTATCACATGCCAATCTGTTTTTTTTTGGGCGGTGGGGTTAAAGAGGTGCACGATCCATCGTTCGTGAAGATGTATTGCTCACCCAGACTTGGCGCTGAGGAAGCTAAAGCCGCCTCCCAGAAGAGAACCGCCGACTCCAACATCACCTAAAAGAGTCATGGCGTATCAGAATTGAATCAATGTCAATATATTCTGTGTCTCCATACTCATTCGCCCTCCAATTGCGGCAACTCCCGTTGCATCTAATACGGTCTGAACTTGCCCCCAGCGAGCACCGGGGCCAACATTCGCAGATTTGCCGTCACTTAGAAGCTCGACAGCGTTCATGCGGCTGAGCGATATGAGAACTCCGCCATGAACACTGTTAAAGCCTGGATTAGGATTATGGCCGCCGCTTTTGATTGCGAATGGGACAGTCGAGTTTTGGCCCATCAACACCGTCACTATTCTGCTGACATCTAAGGCATCCTCGGGATAGGTGATGCATCTTGGAAGCAAGTCACCGCAAGTCTGGGAATAGTACGCATTGATTTCCTTCTGATAACGTAGGAAATTGATCGGCCACACCACTTGACCTGGACGCAGCTGCGAGGAAAGCTCTACGCAGGTCGCCGTGATGTTGCTGTCCGGTGCACCCCGCGGGTCTATCGCGTCTCTAAGCGAGGTGACTGCTAGGATTAATAGCCGAGGCAGGGACCATACGTAAGGAATCGACATGAGAGCTGATATGTGGTCGTTTGTGTTGTCGATTCTGAGGCTGCGGTATGGCTGGCATCGTAATCCGGCAACTATACGGCGGCTTTAATGGTTTGTTTTCTTTCCTATACTGAATTCTAGACTACATTTTGATGCCACACTACAGGGAATAGAAGCTCCGATCATTCAGCGATGTCTCGAAGCCGCCACAGTGGAGAAGAAAGTCTTGCGAAAGACTGCGAATGCGGACTCATGTCTCAGCGAAGAAACAGTCCTCACTCCAGCCAGTACATCTGTCTGAGACATTCTGACGTGGCCGGCTCCTCTGGCAACAGCCGAGCCGTTGTCTGGTTGTACACTGTTTTCAGAGGAACAACAAACAACTATTAGTGTTGCAAATCACAACTTTCCGCCTATCCGTACAGCCACATGAGTTGTAGTGCGCCTCGTACAGAGTTGTTTTATTACTTTCATATTGGACGCTACATATTCTGCCACCTGCTGATCAAAAGTTCCTCTGGTGATGAGAACGGCATGGTGCGAAAGCTTCTTTGCCAGACGCTCTCAATATTAATTACTCATCACAAAATCAGCAGAACTCGCGTACCATTTCTCACCGACCACCAAGACACTGACAGTCTGCGTAATGCCCATCAAGGAGAATACGCGTCGCTCCAAAGCTGATGCGTTGCACACGCTCTGGGGCAGGAGAAAACAAGTATCAGCGGCTTCCGGGCTTTTAAGTCTTATTTTTACACTTTCTGCCCAGATCTTTATCTTGTTCGCGCATGTCTGTTTAGACAGCTTTGATGGCTCGATCACTCACGGACTTCAGGGATTACTCTCGAGCCGATTCCCTTTTGTCTCTCTGCGCGCTCATCTTCCATCGATTTCGAAGGGGCCGCTCCTAGGCTACGCGTCGTGGATCCTGCTGCAGGCCATATTTTATACCGTGCTGCCAGGCAAGATCGCGTATGGGCCACCAACGCCGTCTGGCCTCCGTCTCCCGTACCGCATCAACGGCCTATTATCATGGCTTCTGACAACTGCTATTTGGCTTGTTGTCTTATGTATTGGCGGAGCCAAAATGTCTGCAGCCCCAGCTCAGCACTTTGCGTTGCTGATTATCGCTGGTAACGCCTATGGGCTGGCGGTGGCTGCATTGGCTCTGTTCAAGGCTTACTCCCTTCGGGCTCCCAACCAAGACTGCAGATTTAGTGGTACGTTCGATACTAAATGAGGTACATCTTATGCGTCAAAGTGTACTCACGGAAAACAGGCTCAATATTTCATGACTTCCTAGCGGGGGTGGAGCTGAACCCGCGCCTAGGTCGTCAGTGGGATCTAAAGATGTTCCAAATCGGAAGGCTTGGTATGAATTCTTGGATCACATTGTATGTGCTATAAGAAAGAAAACGGGCGTAAATCTTTGCATAACTAATCCGTATTTTAGGGATTTATCGTTTCTTGCACAACAATATTGTCGATTTGGCGCCGTGTCGAACTCTATGATAGCTGTCACACTTTTACACACAATATATGTGGTTGATTATTTCGTCAACGAAGAATGGTAACTAACTTTCTCTTATAACTTGCAGTCGCTAGTGAAATGCAGTGAACTGACGACGTATAGGTATTTGAGCACTATAGATATCGCCCACGATCATTTCGGCTTCTACTTGGGCTGGGGCTCTGCAGTCTGGCTTCCGTTCGTTTACACTATGCAAGCCCAGTATCTTGCTTCACACTTCGTGGAGCTTTCTTCAATCTCTTTTTGCGCTATTCTCGCCGTCGGGATATTCAGCTACTGCGTGTTTCGGCAGTCGAATCATCAAAAGTACAGCTTGCGACGCAATCCAAGAGAATGCCGCATATGGGGTGCAGAACCCCAAGTGATCGAAGCAGAGTATAAGACTGCAGATGGAAAGATCCACAAGTCTTCACTTCTTTGTTCTGGTGAGCCTGACTTCCCATTTAGAACAAAATAGTGTCTGACTGTATGCTACTCGGCTAGGATGGTGGGCCTACGCCAGACACCCGAACTACACTAGCGACATTGTATTTTCGTTTTGTGTTTGCATCTGCTGCGGCTGCCTGCATATCTTGCCATACTCGGATTTTATTTGGATGGTGTCGCTACTAGTCCATCGATGCTACCGCGACGAAAGACGATGCTCGGCAAAGTACGGAACTGGGTGGGACCAGTATCGACGAGTGGTTCCATGGAGACTGATACCCGGTGCCTTCTAAGAAGTACATTAGACAGGTAAAACGTGGGTCTAGCTAAAGAATATTAATGAGGGCTAAGAGGAGGTAGATTAAACTGAAGCTACTGCATCAAAATAACTCAGTGCGCGCCGCGATGGACAGATCATGACTCGTCGTGCGGTCGCTGACGCGGCTTGGGACGGAAGAAAAAGAAGCTAATCTGTGCATGAGACAATCTGGACCTTTCACTCCAATCAGCGATACTGTCTCAGTTGCTAGTATGGCTCAGGAGCACCCGCTACAACCCTCCATGTCTTCTTCTGCTCCTCAATGCAGCCGAGATTTCTAAAGGGATTTGGAGGTGTCGAAATCTATTTGTTGTCATGTTTCTCATGATAGAAGTTGGATTTGCTACAAATTCTTGACCTCCCATACAGTGCTAGTGCTCTTGGAGAGTACCAGTTCAGTTACATCGCAAAGCATCTACCTCATAATCGATATACTCGAGACAGCCAGATCATCATACACAATGGAGCAGCATAATCACGCGGTCAAGATAATATCTGGCCAAATTAAAAGCTGTTTTGAGAACAAAGATGCATTTCGCATCTTCCACGGCTCCAGCAACTCTACTCGCCCACGTTACCAGGCCAGTGACAGGATGATTGACATTTCCAGTCTGTCAAACGTGCTATCTATCGACAAGCACGCTATGGTTGCTCTGGTTGAGCCAAATGTACCAATGGATCTCCTTGTCGAGGCCACTCTTTGCCAAGGACTGGTGCCACCCGTGGTTATGGAGTTTCCAGGTATCACGGTGGGCGGGGGCTTTTCGGGGACATCTGGCGAGAGCAGTTCCTTTCGGCACGGATTTTTCAATGACAACGTGAGCTCCGTGGAGCTAATCCTTGGTAACGGTGAGATTATCACTGCCTCCGGCACGAAGCATCCAGACCTATTCCATGGGGCAGCAGGAGCAGCCGGTACACTAGGTGTCGCGACATTACTGGAAATTCGGCTGATTGAAGCGAGACAATACGTTTATACAATGTACAAGCGAGTCAATAGTGTCGAGGAAGCACTTGATTTACTTAAGACTGAGTCTGAGAACGAGAAAAACGACTACGTCGATGGCATAGTGTTTAGTGACACTCATGGCGTCATCATCACCGGCCAGCTTGTGGACAAGAAGCCAGACATGGAAAAAGTGCGAACTTTTAGTGACGCAGCTGATCCTTGGTACTACATGTATGTTGAAAAAGCGACAGCGCAAATGAACTCGGCACTGGCACACTCGGATTATGTTCCGCTTGGCGAGTACTTGTTCCGCTATGACCGTGCAGCATTTTGGGTAGGCCGCGAGGGCTATACCTACTTCAAATACATACCTTTCAATGGTTTTTTTCGCTGGCTTCTCGATGATTTTTCACATACACGAACATTGTATCATGCCCTGCATTCTAGTGGAATATCCTCTCGTTTTCTGGTTCAGGATGTTGCATTGCCACAAAATACAGCGGAAGACTTCATCAGATTCGCTACGCGACAATTGGGTATCTGGCCGCTCTGGTTATGCCCCCTCAAGGAAACAATAACTCCGACCTTCCACCCGGTTACTTTCGATAAGTCTGAGGGCAACAAGGAGGACGGCATGTCCCGTCGCATGGTCAGCATCGGTGTCTGGGGATGGGGACCTCAGCAGGCTTGCAAACAAATAAATGAAACTCAAATTAGCCAAATCAAATTGAAGAAAAGCCACATTTAGATGAATCAAATCCGATGTTCGCCATTTTTCACTCAAATCAGATCTTAACACCTGATTTATTTGCCGATTTGGCAAATCCAAGGTTGTCTCTAGGGTAGCATATGACAGTGAGTTTGGCCCACGAGGAATTAGAGTTTCCCCCAACAGCAACGCGCGACACGCGACACGCGACATACACCCACCTAATGAGATGGATATAGAGTGCTTAGAACACGCGTTCCCCGATACAGCTTCGCGCCACTCGCTCTCCGCATGCTGTGTCACCCGCTGGCGGCCCTATCACGATCTACAATGGCTACGCCCGAGACCGCCGGATTGCAGCTGGAAAACATTCCTCATGCGCCGGTGACCATTTCAGATG
>MSJG02000582.1:0-72257 GCA_001931865.2 Beauveria sp. IMV 00265
TGCCGCCACAACGGTTTGTTACACTATACTCCTCCCCTCTGGCTAGCTGTCCACAGCTACCTAGGAGGCTCCCCAAGGGTACCAACCTCGTTCCAGGGACTTCAGCTACTAATTTGACCCCCAGGAAGGCTATCAGTGTGTAGGCCCCCTGTACTAGCACCTGTACAGCTTCTACACAAGGCAAGTCTCCTGTCAGCGGCGGGAGTCGAACTCAGGCCACCAGCTATATGCTTTCAAAATGTGACGTACGCCTATACCGTCAGACCACAGGGCAAAAGATCAGGCATTGAAAGCAATTCTAGCAATCAACGTAGGCGTAATAGCAGTATATATAGCGCAGAGCAGTGCCGCCACAACGGTTTGTTACACTATAGACCTACTAGAGGTTATAAACCCCCCCTTAACCTAATATACCCCTAAGTAGGCCCCTATCTAGATCCCTAATATTAGTTATAGGTAGCCTTTACTTTACTTTATTATCTACCTTAGCCTAGCTTAGGTATAGGTATAAGGTAGTATTAATTAGGCGTTAGAGTAGGGTTATATATATATATAGCTTATTAATAATATTACTAAGTAGGGCCTAGTTGCTAATAGCTAGGCCTAGGGCCTAGGCTAGAGCTAGAGTAGGTAGACGTGGAGTAGGCGTAGGCGTAGGTATAATAGTAGTTATAAAGGTAATAGTACCTAGGGCTACCCTACTATTAGACTAGGCCTAGTTAGCGGCCTCCTTAGCAGCGGTACCACCTACTAGGTAACCTAATATAGCTAATTAAACTTAGGGTAAGCTAAGGCTATATCCTTATTAAGGCTAGTATTATCTAGATACTATACCTACTAGGTAGTAATAACTAGCCTTACTAATAGTATTACCTAATCCTATTAGTACTAGTATTAGATATAAGGAGGGCTAGATTTAGACTTACTAAGGGGTAATATAAACTACCCTTAGAGTATAAAGTATAAGCTTATTTTTATCTTAAGTTAATTAATATAAAATAAGGCTAAAGTAGATAAAGTATAAAGAGCTTTAATTAGTAATATAATAATAATAGTTTAAAGAAGATAGTTATAATAGTAACTAGTATAGAAGAACTATTAATCTAGACCTAATATATATATATAATTATTAAAATAATAAAAACATATTTTTAAGTAGATTAGTAAATATTAAGAGCTTTAATTAATAGTAATATAAAGAAGATAGTATTAGTAGTAGTAGCTATAAAATATAGTCTATTTTTAGAGATATTTATATTTATATATAATTACTATATAAAATAAGGTACCTCTTAAAATCTTAAGTAAGTAGTTATATACTCTTATATCCCTAGTAAAATAGTATTATATCTCTAGTAATACTTATATTTAAAACTATAAGTACTATACTAGTAAGGTATAATATATATTAGTAAAATATAACTCTACTAGAGTAATACTTTATACTTATAGATAACTTAGACGTTAGATATAGCCTAGGTTCTCTATATACTTTAGTTCTCTATTTCTTATTGATAATAAAGGGTTTAGGTGAGCTAGCTAGCTTAACTAGGCTAAATTAAGACTAAGAAAATATATTTATAACCTTTACTATCTCAATCACATAAGAAAAGTGCTATATATGGGACTAATTCATCGGACATATAATCCGAGTTTTGATGGCCTTGCCCCACACATAGGTACCTCCAGTCTCCAGACATCGACCGTCTGTTGCAACGCTAGACGAGCTGTGCAGGTGCGCCAAAGCGACCGCGGCGCTATCTGAATCAGAGGATGCCACAGCACCAACTACCGCACGACCACACCCAACTCGTCGCCGAAAGATCCCGCTGCGCTCGACGACGGAAACGTAGACGCCGCAACTGCATCTGACGCGGCCACGGAACTGAGAGCCGCACGCGCCCGCCTGTCGCCGACCTCAAGTCATTGCTGCCTCTACTCTCCTCCCACCTTAACACGAATCCCACTTTATCTGCCTCCCATTCGACCAGAATCTCATCGCTGCTACCGCCTCCTCGAGTCTTGCAAACGCTGCCACTCAAAGGTAACGAGTCTCAGAGGAAGCCGAGGCTACACCTGTCGCCGACCGCCGCTGGCACCAGCAAACTACCGCCGCGACGGATAGGAATCGCACGAGTTTAGCACACCAGATCACGAGGATCGTTTTTGGAACGCACACCGTTCGAGACACTATCATCCTAACCAGCGGTCCGCCCAGATCCCATACCACCGACTCAAGAGCGCCAGCTTGCAGGGCAACCCGACTACATTGCAATATCCGGCATCCAGCCTCTTCCCGAAAGGAGCCAAGAGCAGTCTTCGCGTCCACCTCACAGACCAATAGTTGCAGCCGATTGACGACGCTCCGTCCTTCGTGCTCCTCCCACTGCTTGAACCGCTATCGCCACTTGGTCTCGGCTGTTGGTAGGCTCCATACCGGGTCTTTGCCACCTGAACAGTTCAACCATCCGATGCCCCTGAACCTGCCGCACAACGGCAAGACGGCGCGGGGCCAGGGCCGCCGACGTAGCTCAAAGGGGAGCAATGAGATCGATAAGGAAAAGGCAGCCAAGCCACCGTCCCAGAAAGCGATGCTCTCGCGCGCCCTACAAAAGGCCAACACGGCCGTCCAACTCGACAATGCGCAGAACCTCGAAGGTGCTCGCACCGCGTACGCGGAAGCTTGTGATCTCCTGCAGCAGGTATTGCGACGAACATCTGGCGACGAAGACAAGCGAAAACTTGAAGCCATTGTGAGTAAAAGGCGGCTGCAGCGTGGACATAAAGGCCCGAGCTGATACCACATAAGCGTCAAACCTATGCCAGCCGCATAGAAGAGCTAGATCAAATAGGGTCGATGCCAAATTTGGGTACGGCATTGAAGGCGCTGCCTGCTAGACCGGGCAGCGACGAATACAGCCCGGAGCTGGCCCAGAATCAATACAGTGCTACGGACATCGCATCTACCATCACATCTTTCAACACAAGCACTTGGATCGACACCTCAAACACCAATCGAAGTCACCCTCGACAGCCAGCCTCACCGCCAACGTACACTCAACAGTACGGTAAGGACCAACCTCCGCCTAACATCAGAGCTACAGAATGGCATCGAACGGCCGCGAACGGGCAGCAAGGCATGCTGCAATCATCGTTTTCGAAATCTAGCTCTCGCTCAAATCATATCCCTACCGGCTCACATGAGCGAGCTCTCCACTTGCCACAGCCGGTGAACTCAGTCCGTGCCACCTCACCATTCGAAAGCCCACCAGTACGAGACACAGAGCGCGAACAAATTGATAACCAATCTGGACAAACTAGCCGAAAGGGCAAGACTGGCCATGCTCGTGATGGCAGTCAAAACTCCTGGCTTGATGGGATTGGCGAGTCGGGAGGCTCAACAGCGTCATCAACTCATTCGATGCCCTCGTCGCAAGGACAGCGAAGGAAGCATACGCGAGTTGTAAGTGGCAGTACCGAAGCCGAGTTTGATACAGCTCTCGACGCTGCGATCGAAGCTGCGTATGACGACGGTTACGAGCCCATGGGGGCGGATAATTCAGGAGAAAGAGATGCGGGCGAGGAAGCTGTAGCACGGGTCTTACGAAAAGTTGAGATCGCACGTGAACGAGTCCGTCAGACGGAGCAAGAAACGTTATCCCTTTCCAACAGCACAGGCATGACTGAACTGCTCTCACCTAGGCATTACAAGCCTCCTCCTACTCAGAACGACTTTTATGATGACAACTCCTCAGACGATGAAGAGCGCATGCTAGAGGAGATGGCGCGTGACTACGACATTGGGGACTTCACCATGAACGAAGCAGTACCCATCATAGTGACTCGTGGTGAGGAATCCAGGCCTTCCACTCGACAGAGAGTAGCCGCGCCGGAACCAAAATCTCAGGTCGAGCCTGTGCGTCCCCTGATGGAGAAGAAATCATTTTCCAGCATCATCAAAGGCCTCGGGCCCAGCTTACCGCCACCTAATACCTCACTGCCTGATCTTCCATCGTCGCGTGGCACATCGCCCATGCAGAGTGTAAGGAATCGCCGCTTATCTGGGCAGAACCCCAAGCAGCTAAAGATCGATACCACAAAACCGCCCGCGAGCCCTCTGACCATTCACTCGCACTCAGACCAGCCAAATGCTGCCCGAGAGCAAGAGAACGAGCATCCGTCTACAGCAAATAGACGTTCCCGAACCGTTTCCCATGCACGCTCTACTCCGTCCATAGACGTGACTTCTTTTGACCAGCCGAATATTGCATCACTGGGGTGTAATCGAGTCCCCGCGGAAATAGATGAAGCCGTACCAGGCAAAGCGGCTTCACCGACGGCTACTACTAACAAGCTACGAGAGAACTTTTCCTCTTCTAGCTTACGCAGTATCAAGAGTAGAAACCCGTCGCTATCAAACTTGGAAGATCCATCAGACATGTCTCCCGGCACTCCGTCGAGCAACCATTTTGGCGGATCAAGGACTCCAGCGGTGCCCACCATTCCAACGCCTATGAGTTCCGAGTTTCGAGACAATCTCGACTCTTCATCGACAGGGGCCCGCTTGTTCGATGACCACTTTCATCAGCCTACGAGCCCTGGATCGGCAGGCAATGCACACCCAGATGCTCCGGTGCCTTTGGAGCCCTGCCCGCACGACTTTATGCTGCGACCCTTCTGGCTTATGAGATGTTTCTTCCAGACGATGGTGCATCCGCGAGGCGGCTATGTTAGTACAAAGCTATTTGTACCCCGTGACGTTTGGAAGGTTAAGGGTGTGAAGCTGAAAAACGTTGACGACAAAATCGCGAACTGTGACCTCCTCACGGCTGCCCTGCTCAAACTGGCGCAGGTGGACACGTGCGACGCCGATGCTGTCCTGGAAGAGATGCAATCGCTGGAAGGAATCCTTGAGCAGGTGCAGGCGACGCTTACTCGCAAACTTGGAAATGACGTCGGAGTGCAGGGTTCGGGGACCTTTTTCAGAGAGGCCGGCGGCGATGGGGATGGTTCCTCCGGCGTTCCACGCTCAACCAGCGTATCAAACAAGCCATCGTTCTCGTGGCGACGCCTAAGGTCCAAGAGCTCAGGGGTTGCACTAAGTGGCGCGTACAATAGCAACAGGACTGCTATGGGAGACGCAGGTAAGGGGGATTTGGTTATTCCCAGTCTGCCCATGACGGTGCAGCCGACGAGTCGTCCACCAAGACGTGACCTTGGCCAAGCTCAATTTACGGGGCCTAATGCAAACTATATGAGTTCACTGGCACGCTTGTTCGATGCAGCCCAAGCAGTCGGTAAGAAAACAATGCCGCTATATTTCAATTTGGCCAACTTGCAGACTGGCTAATATCCCACAGATCAGATTGCCCGCCAGGTGGATGATCCTGGCCTTCGTCACGCGGATAAGACGCAAGTTGGTTTAGAGCTCTGCACGCGTCATGCTGCCGAATTCTTCGGCTTTTACATCTGCCGGTTTGCATTGGCTGACCTTGGTTTACTGCTTGAGAAGTTCATCAAGAGAGGGAGCGAATGGGTTCTAGCATAATATCGCATTGATTTTAACTTGCAAAGCCGCTGGATTCTTTGCACAATAACACGAGATACTATATGCAAATGATGCAATATGCATTCAAGTAATTAGCAAGTTGAATATGCATAGTGATTTGCAATGTTTATCTTCAGTGAGTAGAGTGCAATCAGATCTCTTGCCACCGCAAAATATTATGCAGCGGCCGAGGCATAAGTATTTTATTACAGGCGTGGTGTTGGACGGAGCCACCAGGGCTTGCGTGGTGGCTCTGTTAGCAGAAAAGATGGACGCACGCACACCACAACGACCTCCCACCGGCACGCGCAGAGAGCTTTGGGACAGCACCGCATACCTGACAGCCAATGACGGAGACGAATATTCTTACATGAAGCTGGTCGGGAGGGCAGCGCGAGCTTGCGCTCGACAATGCCTGGCTCTGCGCCCTGGCGCAGCTAGCAGACATGGCTGCATCCTATTCTGCGCGGCGTGGGGACGTCGTTTTGCCTCGCAGACGAAAGCAACACCAGCCCAGCTTGAGGCGCGCATGGCAGCTATTCCGATCAGCCGATACAGAAATTTCTGCATAGTGGCACATATCGACCATGGAAAAAGTACGCTGAGCGACCGACTACTCGAGCACACGGGCACCATCTCGGCCAGTGACGCGAATAAGCAAATACTGGTACGTGGCCCACGATGGTTTTCAAGCAAGGGAGAGATAGACGTTGCAGTAAGGGCAAAGAGCTTACCTCTGGCAGGACAAACTCGATGTCGAACGTGAGCGTGGGATCACAGTCAAGGCGCAAACATGTACCATGCTCTACAACTACAAGGGCGAGGATTATCTACTACATCTGGTCGATACACCTGGCCATGTTGACTTCCGGGCCGAAGTAACGCGCTCGTACGCCAGCTGCGGCGGCGCCATTTTACTAGTAGATGCTAGCCAAGGTGTCCAGGCGCAGACAGTCTCGAATTTCCATCTGGCCTTTGCGCAGGACCTGGCGTTGCTACCTGTTGTGAACAAGATTGATATGCCGTCAGCCGATGTTCCCTCTGTCATGAAACAGATTGAAGACAGCTTCGAGTTGGACCCCGACGAAGCCGTTCTGGTCAGCGCGAAAACTGGCAAAGGCATTGACGCGGTTCTTCCAGCTGTCATCGAGAAGATGCCTCATCCGCTAGGCGATCGCAACAAGCGACTGAAGATGCTCTTGGTGGACTCTTGGTACGACAATTTCCGCGGCGTTGTTCTGCTTGTGAGGATATTTGATGGCATGGTCCAGGCTGGGGACAACTTGGTGTCGCTAGGGACGGCTACGAAATATACTGTCGGGCAAGTTGGCGTCCAAATTCCTGACGCGACACCACAAAAGGTATTAAGCGCAGGGCAGGTTGGCTACGTCTACTTCAACCCTGGCATGAAACAAATTAAGGATGCCAAGCTTGGAGACACATTCACAACAGTGGGTAGCGAGGATGCCGTCGAGCCATGCCCTGGGTTTGAGGAGCCCAAGCCTATGGTTTTTGTTGCCGCCTTCCCTACCGATCAGGGCGACTATAGTAGACTCGCGGATAGCATCAACCAGTTGGTGCTTAACGACCGCAGCGTAATGCTCCAGAAGGATCACTCCGAAGCACTAGGGGCGGGCTGGCGTCTCGGTTTCCTTGGTAGTTTACACTGCTCCGTTTTTCAGGATCGCCTCAAACAAGAGCATGGGCGAAGCATCATCATCACAGAGCCTACCGTGCCAACAAAAATCATATGGAGCAACGGCAGGGAGGAGGTGGTGCAAAATCCAGCCCTCTTCCCCGATACTTCTCATCCGCATATAAAGAATTCTCAGTTGCTGGAGCCGTAAGTACAGCTACTCTGCCCATTGAGCCCGCTATTCCGCGCATGCAGTGCTGACTGGTAGCCAAGTTTTGTCAAGGCGACGATAACGGTACCCGAGGAGCATCTTGGACGTGTGATTGAGCTCTGCGAGGCAAATCGAGGGCAGCAGAAGAGTATCGAGTTTTTCAATAAGGATCAAGTAATTCTTGTGTATGATATCCCAGCCGCCCAGCTGGTGGAGGACCTCTTTGGAAAGCTCAAAGGGTCGAGGTACGTCGTCGTGGCGCTTATAATGGCCTGCAATTTTCCACTCACATCACCAACAGTAAAGGATATGCCACACTCGATTATGAGGAAGCCGGTTGGCGAGAAAGCAAATTATCTAAAGTACAACTGCTTGTGAACAAGCAACCTGTTGACGCCATCTGCAAGATTGTACACGCATCCCAGGTTGAGCGCGTCGGCAGACAGTGGGTCACGAAGTTCAAAGAACATGTTGACAGGCAGATGTTCGGTGAGTGCATTACTATCAAACTCACCTCAGATTAACAACTGACTTAAGGCATTCGTTTCTGCAGAGGTCGTCATCCAAGCAGTAGCGGGCAATAAAGTTATTGCTCGTGAGACGATCAAGCCATTTCGCAAGGACGTACTAGCGAAACTGCATGCCAGTGATATCACAAGAAGGCGAAAGCTGCTCGAGAAGCAAAAGGATGGGAGAAAGCGGCTGCGCGCGGTTGGTAATGTTGTGATTGACCAGGCTGCTTTTCAAAACTTTTTGGCGAAGTAACTTGTGTACAATTTTCATTTCTGTACGGCATTTATTCAATGACACTAGTGACATATGCATACAAGCACATATAGTGAACGGTAAATAGCGAAAACATATTGTGTAAGACTTAGAGGTAGCCTTCGTCGGGGTGGTGTAATAGTGATCTAATGGTTGATTGTGATCGCCTCTTGCCCATGATAAGATCAGCGTACAGTAAACAGTTGTTGTTGAGAACATAAATAGAATATTTGACATTACAGATCGGCTGAAATGTAGGGAGGGGGTGTACATGTAGCATTACGAATAGCGTGTTTTTTTTTTCGGCAAAGATGGCTGCCATGCTCGTTTCAGCCATGAGGCGAAATCAGGTTGCGCATGAATTGGATTACTCCGCATGTCTATCTGTTCGAAGCTACCAGGAATTATAATAATAAAAGTCAAGATTACGGATATGTCATCCTTATGATCTGTCCTGGACTGCGCAGGCGGCTGCGTATTTTTCTTTTTTGGCCGCTGCACAATGCATTGTCCGGAACTGTGCGACTTTCTGTTCCGGCACTTTACGAATTATGATTTCTCACGTCGCCACCGACTGCAAATTATTACGATAACTCAAATTAATAATAAAAAGGCGTTACACGGCTTAATTAAGCTTACTATACAGCAGAGGGCTGACTTCTCCTCTACATATAAACTTCTTCTCTATATATACACGTGGGGGCTATTGTTATTATTGTTGTTATTATATTGGTTATCGCCTAAGAGGAGCCTTCTCTAAATGACTAATAGGCGTGCCCTCGCTATATAAGCTAGCTAAAACTAGCACTACGCGACGAGATGTGCTAGTCGGACTGCCTCGTTTTACTTGGAGGACGGGCCACGTGACTACCCCACGCTACCCCACGCTTCCTAAATAGGCTTAGCTATTTAGATACTTAGCTTTTATAGGGACTTATACTAAAATATAGGTACTATACTAGATAGTAATATTACCCTATAATAGTAATATATTTAGTTATTTTTATTATTTATTATTAGTTATATACTAACTTAACTCCTTTAATATCTTTTTTTATTATTATAAATAACTCTAAAGGTAAAGAAATTCCTCTACTAGTAGCTTCTTTATTTTATTTATTATTTAAGGAGTTATTTACTAATTTATAATATTTTTTTTAAGTATAATAAAGTTATCTTAATTAAGTAAAAAAGGAAAAAGCCTTATATAATTAATACTATCTTAACTATATTATATTATATCTTTATTTATAATTACTTATAAAAAAATTAAAGTAAGGGCTTAGGGCTTTATTAAGGTAATATAATAAAGATAAATTACTTATTTAAAATATATATAAAAACCTTTATTATTATAAATGGAATCTAGTTATATAAGGTAATTAATCTAAAATATAACTACCCCTAATCCCTTTATCCTTTAGTATATTTAGTATATTATAAATATATTATTAAGTAATATAAAGCCATTAAGAGATATTAGTAAAATCTAGTAATATAAGCTTATAAATTTTATTACTAAATTTATAATAAGGACTTTAATAATAACCCTTATTTTATAATTAAAAATATATATAATGAATATAAAGTTACTTATTATATTAGCCTTAGAGGCCTTATAATAACTTAATATTAGTTCTAAAGTTTTTAAGATAAAAGCTATTAGTACTAAGTTAAATATATTAATAATAAGCTAGTTATTATAATATAGACTTATCCTTAGTATTATAAAAGTTAGGTATAATTCTTAGAGGTTATAAGTATTAATAATACCTATAAAACTAACTAGTTGAATTTATATTTATTTAAAACTATTATTATTATAGATTAGTTATTTATTAAAAATATTACCTTTAGTCTTATTAGTATATAAATAAAAGAAGCTTATAAATAGTTATTATATTAACTTAAAAGCTTCTAAGTTAAGCTTAATATTTTATATTTATAAATTATTATTACTAATATAAAGGCTATATTAAGAAATATTATAGTTATAATATAGCTAAATATCTAGTTATAAATATACTTATATTATATTAATATAAATATTTTAGTTATTATAACCTATAGTTAGGATAATATTATTTCTAAAAGAGGTTTTAAGCTAGGTAAAGGTAAGCTAAATTATAATAATAAAGATATAATAATAGCCAAAAAAACTATCTCTTTTATAGCTATAGAAGCTACCTTTTTTACTACTTAGGAGGCCTTTAAAAAATACTTTAACTATATATAACTAATAATTATATAATATATCTATAATTATAAGCTTTTATATTAATATTAATAAGTTTATTATTATACTTAAAGACTTTAAAAATTTAGTTAAGATACTAATAGCCTTATAAAAATAACTTATTAGAATATTAAATCTTATCTAATTAATAAGCATAATAATCTTATATACCTTTATTAATTAATTATTAATATAATAAAGTAAAAATAATAACTTATACCTAAAAAGCTATTATTACTATCTAGTATTAGCTTACTAAATAATAAATAAAAAAATAGATATATAAGATTTAGTTTAAAATTTCTAGGCCAGCTTTAAAGCTATTAAATACTAAAAGAAAGTAGGCTAAGGTTTTTATTTAATACCTAGATAACCTAATAAAGTAATTACCTCCTTATAATACTAATTATTTCTATTTACCTTATTATAACTTCTTTTATATATATATAATTAAGATAATAATTCTAACTTTATAACTAATTAAAAAGTACTTTATATATACCTACTAGTAGCTCTAGAAACTACTAGTTTATCTTCCCCTTTTTTCTTCATAAATTTTAATATTAAAAGTAGTTTCTAATAATATTATAAGACTAAGAAGAGCTATTACTTTATATTAGTAACCCTAATATTATTTAAAGCCTTTATAATTAGCCTTCTCTTATTAATAATAGTAAAATATATATATTATTAGAGTTATTAGTTAATAAAATCCTAAGCCTTCTTATATAACCTCTTAAAGGCCTAAAAATAGGTAATTTATAGCTATTAAGATTAATAAGAGGTTAAGATATATAGGTAATTTATTTAAATATTAAATATATACTATTAATAATAGAATTAGTAGCTTATAGTTATAGTAGCTATAGTAGCTATAGTAGTAGTACTAGTGGCCTTAGCTAGCCTAGATAAGGTGTTTTTTTATATTAATATATATATAATCTATAAAAATAATAGAAATGTGTTTTTTAAGTAAATTAGCCTTTAAGGTATATAGGTATTAAAGGCCTTAATATATATATATATATATATATATATATAGTAATATAGTAAGGTAGGCTAGATAGTAAAAAAGAATTTTATTTATTAGGTACTTAATTTTCTATATAAAATATACTAAATTCTATATGCCTTAGAAATACCCTATTATTTCTAATTATATAGCCTATCCTCTAAGTAAAACGAGGTAGTCTAATTAGTATATCTCTATATAACTATATAGTTATATATTTAGGGGGTTATATAAAGTATATATATAGTAAAGTATATTTATTATAGTTTTTTTATTATAAAGATTTAAAAATAAGCTTTTAGCTTTTTTTATTTATATAACTTATATTAGATAAATTATAATTAGTAGCTTTATCTATTTAATACCTCTACTAGCTAACCTAAGGTTAGTTTAGCCTAATAATTATTATAATAATTATAATAATATAATAAAGATTAATTAGTTAATAAATTATATATTTATAAGTAGATTTTAAGTAAAAACTTATATAAATAAATTTTATAAGAAATTAAAATTAGCTTATAAATATAAATAAATAAAAGTAGCTTACTTAAAAGGTTATATAATATATAAAGGTTATATCTTAGTATCTTATAAGTAAAGGTATAAATAATATTCTTTAATAAAGTTTATATTTACTAGAAGTTTAATAAAGAGGTAATACTTTTTACTAATAGTTAATAACTACCTAAAAGTAGTTAATAGCTTAAATTATTATAATTAAGAGATTAAGGGGTATTAGAAGATATAAATATATAATTTTTTATTATTATAATTATATTTTAATATTATATCTTTATAATTAAAGTACTAATAATACTAAATAAAGTTATTATAATTATACTAGGTTATAATAAGTCTAAAAAGTATATTTTTTAATAATTAAAATTTTAAGGGTAATTTAGTTATATATAATAACTTAAAGATTAATAATTATAAAGGTAGTTATATAAAGATATTTATTATTTTTATATTAGATTATTTAATATAATATAAACTATTTAATAGTTATATATTATTATAGACTTTAAAAGTAATTATAAGATTATTATATAAATATTAGTTTTAGTAAGTCAGTTAGTTATCTTATTATTAAAGATCTAATAATATCTTAAGATTTAAATTATAAGTACTTTTAGTTTTATTATTAATATTTATATAATAATAACTTTACTAAAAAGAAGGTATTAAATAGTTATTAAAAGTATTAATAAAAGTTCAATTATTATTATAAAGTTAAAATTAAAGAAGATTTAGTTTTTAATAAAATAAATTTATATATATTTAAAGCTTTTTAAATATCTTTAATATTTTTATATTATAAACTTTTATATTAATAAAGTAAATCTTTTTTATTTTAATAATATATTTATTATTTTTAATTAGTAAAAACTGTATTTTATTTATTTATATTTATTTATAAAATTATTTAAATAAATAAAATAAAATATGAGATATTAGCCTAAAACTACTTAATATAAATCTTAATTATTTAGTTCTTTAGCCTTAATTAGGTCTTAAGGTAAAGGAGGTTTAATAATAAAAATATTAACTAAGTGTAACAAACCGTTGTGGCGGCACTGCTCTGCGCTATATATACTGCTATTACGCCTACGTTGATTGCTAGAATTGCTTTCAATGCCTGATCTTTTGCCCTGTGGTCTGACGGTATAGGCGTACGTCATACTAAGGTAAGAGGTTAAAGATATTAATTACCTTAAGAAGTATAGACTTTATCTTCTTATTAGTTATCTTTTAAAGAGTAAGAATTATATTAGTATTAGTTTATTAACTAAGTAAAACTTATAACTTTAACTTTAACTTAATTTATATAGACTATTAATAAGTATTAGAGGTTAAGGCTATAAAGTTTAATATTATATTAAGCTTATATAATTAGTAGTTACATATTAATAAGAATAATATTTCTCTTTTAATAAAGAATATTATTTAACATTATCTTTTAAGAAGATATTATAATATAAAATATAATATAAATTAATATATTAATTAGCTTTTAATAGGCTTTAGTTATCTTTCTTAGTAATTAGGCTTTTATTTTATAGAAAATCTTTAAAAGAATATAAGTATATATTATATAATATATAATATCTAGTTAAAGGCCTTTAGTAATATAATTAAGTTAAGTAAAAAGGCTTATCTTTACTATAAGAATCTAGGTTATATCTATATTATATTTATTTATAAGATAAAATTAAGAAAACCTTATTTTCTAGGAAAACAACTTAAAACCTAATAGTAATATAAGACTAAATTAGTCCTAATATACTAGTATAATAAATATATTATAAAATACTAAAAATATAATTAAAAGAAGTTATAAGACTATATAATTACTTTAAAAATATAATATAAATATAAGTTAATTATAATTAAGCTATACTAAAAAATTAAAAAAAAGCTTTTTTTTTATATTAACTAAATCTTAAAAAGTAATTAAGTTAATTCTTTTATAAATTAGGTAAAATTAATAATAAGCTAGTAATATACTAATTATAATCTCTCTCTTTAATATAAAAAAATTTATAATAAATATATTATTATAATTAAATAATCTTTAATAAATATTATATATTATAATTATAGCCTAAGACTAGGCTAAAGTATTTATAAAGTTAATACTTATTTAATATAAATATAAAATTATTATTAATTATAAAAATTATATAAATAATATTAAAAATAAAACCCTTAAAAAGGTAATAAAGATAATAAATAAAGTACTTTAGTCTAATATAATAATAATAATATAATACCTTTCATTTAAAAAATATAATCTTTATTTTTATAAAAAATAGAAAAATATATAAATAACCTAATATAAATTAAAACTATCTTTACTTTAAAAGTAAGCTTAACTTAAAAGAAATATATAATAATAATAAAAAAAGTCTTAATTAATAATATTTCTTAAAATATCTTTAACTTAATAATTAACCTATTAGTAGTTAATAAAATTAATATTACCTTTATAAAAATAATAAAAGCTTATTTTAAAACTAAGGTAAAAAGTACTTTATTAGTTAAGGTATATAATATTATAATAATAAACTATTTTTATAATTAAAAAGTATTTTTTAAAATATAAGTATTTTTTATAAGCCTTTTATAAAAATAGTCTAGCCTTACTAATATTATAAATATTATAAAATAAAATATATTATTTACTTTTATAATAAAACTTTTTAATATAATTAATATATAAGAACTATATATTTAAATAAGATGATATACTTAACTAAGATAGACTTAACTAAAGAGAAATATATAAACTATAATATAGTTAATAAGTAAGTTATATAAGTAAGTAAGTTATATATTCTACCTAGTTTTTATTATAATCTACCTTAGTATTATAATTACTTAATAATCTTTAAATAGAAAATACTTTAAAGGAGTTAAGAATTACTTTTACCCTTTAAGCTCTTATAAAAAAACCCTAAACTAAGTATTAAGAAGAATATAATAATCTATAATATACCTCTAATAATAATATATAACTAATATAATAATTAAATTAATTAATATAATTCTAAACCTAATTTAAAAAAGCTTATGAATTTAGAAGAAAAGGTTATAATAAAATATATTCTTTACTTAGATTTATAAAGCCTACTCTTATAATATATAAATATAAAAGATATAATAAACTAACTATTAGCTAAATATAATAGTAAATATATTAATATATATTAAATAAAAAACTTTATATAATAATAACTAAAGTTTATTATATATTTTTAATAAAAATATAACTATTAAAAAGCTAAATATAAAGATTTAATTATAATTTATAACTAGTTTATACTCTTAAAAAATATAATTATAAAATATAATATTATAAGGTCTAATATTTATAACTTTAATAAAACTAGGTTTTTAATAGGTTTTATTATAATAAAAATAGTTATTATAAGCTTTAATTAAGTTAAAAAAGTAAAAATAATATAATCTAATAATAAAAAATAAGTTATTATAATTTAAATAATAAATTCCTAAGACTAAATAATATTATTATATATTATAATAAAAAACTAAAATTATCTTATTTTTTAAAATAAAAATAAATATTTATTATTAAATAAATATATTAATATAAGCTTAAATAATTAGATAATAAATAAAATTAATATAAATTAAGTAAGATATTTTTATTAATATATAAAAGATTAAAATAAAGGTATTTATTATCTTTTTATCTTAAATAGTTATAAAAGTTACTATTTAATTATATTTAAGCTTTTTTATTAAAAGAATAAGATTATTATCTTTTATATATTTATTTATTTTTCTTATATACTCTAGTCTTTAAATATTAGTTATTTTAGTTTATTTAAAAAGACTTATAAGTAATATTAAAGATCTTATAAAGGCTAATATTATATATATTATTAAAAAAGGCTTTTTTTTAATATTCTTTAATATTTTTTATAAGTTTATTATAAAAGAAAATATCTAAAATAGTTTTTAAGGTACTAAAACTACTTCTTTTAATCCTAAAAAGGTTATTTCTACCTTAGAACTTAAGTTTATAATATTAAGTCTTTTAAACTTATATCTAAGTTTAACTAGTTCTTAGGTTTTTTAAATATTAAGTATTATAACTAAAGTAACTTTATAGTCTTTAATTTTAAAAAAGTAAATTACTAATTACTTAAATAGTTTTTTACTTTAAAGTCTTAATATATTTAATAATTTTAAAAATAATATAATAATTATTATATATAAGGTTATATTTTTATATATTTAGGTATATAAGTTTAAGGTTATTAATAAATTTATTAGTAAGTACTAATAAACTAAAAAAAACTAGACTATAAACTAAAAGATTATTTCTTATATAAAATATAAAAGATTTAAAAGAATAAATAGATATTAATAGTTATAAAAAAATATAAGTTTATAATAATTATAAGATAAAAGTTAAAATATATAGTTAGTAATATAATATATATAATTAGACTAAATATAATATATATATTTATATTATAAATAAAAAAACTAATAAAAAAGAAGATTTTAATTAGTTTTAGATATTTTTTTATATTATAGTTAAATTATTAATAATTAAATATTATAAGGTTAGAGTAGATATATAACTTACTTCTCTATATAACTTACTTATTAACTATAATAAGAAAAATTACTTAATATCAGCCTAAGTTTATATTATATAAGTTAAATATTAATATTAAGTAAAGAAAGAATATTAATATAAACCCTTTATTTTTATAATACTTATATAATAAAACTACTTATTATAATTACTAAAGGCTTCTTTATCTTAAAAAGGAGTTAGTCTTAATATAGAATAATATCAATACTTATACTTCCTTAACTAATTACTAAAGAGTCTAATAAAGGTAATCTTCCCTTAATAAACTAATATCCTAAAAGTAATAATAATAAGAAATAGCTTATTATAGTTATAGTTAGTTAAGTTTTAAGTCTTTTTTAAAATAAACTTATTATAAATCTTACTTTTTTTATTTTTACTTTTTATAAAGATATTAATATAAAATATATATATAAATATATTAAATATCTTATTAGTACTTTATTATAAAATAAAACTAGATATTATTATTATTTAAAAAATATTATTATTTTATTTATCTTTTTATTTTATTATAATATTATATTAATATTATTAAAGTTAAAGATAAATAATTATATATATATATAAGAAAATTAACTAAGAAAAATATAATATTACCTTATAACCTTTATAACTAGGAAATAATATATAACTATATTATACCTAAACTAGTAATAAAATTAAAAAAGAACCTATTTTATAATAAATAATATATAAAAGATATAAAAGGTATATATATTAGTCTTATAATATAATTAAACTATATTTAATAAAAAAAGATAATAAAAAAATATTATTTAAATTATAAAAAATATTATTTAATATAGTCTTAAGACTACTTTATAATATAATAATATTATAACTAGGCTAAAAAGGCTTATCTTTTTTACCTAATTAAGTTTAAAATCTATTAATAATAACTAAAAAGACTATTAAGGTCCCTAAAAATATCTTTACTTTTAAAGAAAATAAGTAATATATAATACCTAAAGAGCTACCTACCTAAGCCTAGCCTTATATTATCTTATAAGCTTTACTTTATATAATTAAATATATTAAACTTTAATAATATATATATTATTATTTTAAAATTACTAATATTAATTAAGATCTTATAATAAATCCTCTTTACCTTTAAGATAGCTTTAAGTCTTTTATAATAAGAAATACCTCTTTTATTAACCCCTAATCTAGTAATACTAATTACCTTAAATAAACCTTAAGATATAAATATACTTAACCTAGCCTTATTTAAATAAATAAATAAAGATTTTTTTATAAAATATATATAAAGATAATAATAATATTAGGCTTATTATTTATTAAGATAATAGCCTTAATATTATTATTATTTAAAAAGTATCTTTAAATAGCTTATTATTTACCTTTAGTTTAGTATTATATTAGTATTTATAAAGAAGAAGATAAGTTATAATATATATTTATAAAAAAGTTAAAAAGTTATAATAAGTAATTATAAACTAAAATATTTATTATATTTAGTTTAAAATAAGCTCTTTATAATTATAAATATTTACTTTAAACTTAGGTTAAATTTAAGATTTTTCTTATATAGTCTACTATTAACCTAAGGGGTTTTATATATAGTTATTAGAGATTTTAATTTATATTACTTATCTTAAGACCTATATAAGAAGAAGTTATTATAAGTAAAAAAATAATTAAAATACTAACCTAGGTTAAGATTATATTAATAACCCTTTTAAATATAATAACCTAATTTAAATATAATTATTATATAAATATATTAAACCTCTTATAAACTAATTTATTATTTAATATAAAATATATAACCCTTAGTTAAGACCTAATTAGCTTTAACTATTCTTTATTATTATTTAAGTTATATTTTTATATTTTTAGAGATATTATTTTTATTAAAAAGTAAAGAAAAATAAATATCTTTATTATAAAAATAAAGATAATAGCCTAGTTTTTTATTAAGACTAAATTATTACTAAGAACCCTTTAAGAGGTAAAGGTAATATATTGATAGCTAGTTATGATATTAAAGGAGATTATATAATAAATAGTACTTATTATAGGCCTCCTTTAGGATTATAGATTATCTTAATAAATAAATATAATAAATATAATAAATATTATTATTAGGAATATAAAGTAAGTATAATAATGAAATTAAAGAATAAGAAATAAAGTAAATTAGAAGATTATAAGAGAAATATAAATAAATTAAACCTAAGTTTTAATAAAAATAATAAAAATATCTTAAAAGACCTAGTATAATTTATTAAAAAATATATTAGTTTTATAAAAATAATATTAATAAATAAAAAGATATATAATAAGATATATAGTTAATATAACCTTAAGTCTAAATAAGCCTAATTAAGATATATTAATAAAGACTTAAGAAAAAAAAGCTAATATCTTAATATAAAAGTTCTTTTTAAAGTTAATTATAAAAGACCTTAGGTTAAATATATCTTAGATAAATAATAAAACTACTCTTTCTTTTATATAAGACTTATTAAAAGTCTTAACTCTAGTTATAAAAGATAAAGTTTTAGAGACTCTAAGGGAATATATAACCTAAAATACTTTAAACCTAGATAAGATTTTATATAACTTTCTAAAGGTATTAAGACCTCTTTTTATAATAATATTAATAAAATTATATAATATCTTCTTTAAGACTAATTACTTTTTAATATAATATTAAATTAAGACTATAATAGTACTTTAGAAACTAAATAAGATATCTAATTAGTTATATTTAATAAAGGGTTAATAACTAATTACTTTTTTAAATATTATTAATAAGCTTTTTAAAAAGATATTAATTACTTAAATTATATTTATAATAAATAAATTTTTTTTTAAAGAATAAATAAAGAATTAAAAATAAAGGTTAATAAAAATAATAATTATAATAATAATAAAGTTAATTAAAATAACTTAGACCTAAAATAATATAATATATTTTTATAACTAAATGTAATAAGAACTTTTAATAATATAAATTATAAACTACTAATATAAGAGCTATAATAACTTAACTATTTAAAGAAGATTATTTAACTCTTAAAATCCTTTTTAAATAAGAAGATAAACTACTTTTAGATTAATAATAGTCTAATAATAAAGTAAATAGTCTATTAAGGAGTATCTTAAGGCTTATTATTTTTACTAATATTTTTTATTTTTTTTATTAATTCCTTTTATAAGGCTTTTAAATTAACCTTAAGTTTATATATAATTAAGTTTATAAATAATATAAACCTTTTATTTATAAAAAGAAATTATAAAAAAGATAAAGACTTAATTAAAGACTATTTAGACTACTTATAAAGACTAAATATATACTTATTATCTTAGCTTTTTAATATTAAAATTTAATCTTATATACTTTTAATATAAATATACTTTAGACTTAGGTCTAATATAACTTAAAAAAGAAAAGATATATTTAATAATATATATTTACTATTTAAAGGTAATATTATTTAGTAGCCTTAAATAAAGAAAGTAAGTTAAGATAATAATAAAAAAAGCTTAATTTATAGTTTAAACTTTAAATATAATTATAAAGAAGTTATAAGACTTAAAAGTTATAAAGTTAAGGACTTATACTTATAAGGGATTTAACTAATTATATCTTTTAAAATTATAATATAATATTAAACTATATTTAAAATAATAAAAGGCCTAATAAGATCTCTTTAAGAGATCTAGGTTAGGTATTTTAAAATAATAAAAAAGGCCTTTAAGGTAACCTTAATATATTATATTAAAATAAAACTAAGAGTCTTTTTATTAGATATTTACTTAATAATATAAAAAAATAAAACCTTTAATTAATAAAAGGCCTTAAGAGTTATAACCTAACTTTAATATATATTAGCCTAAATAATTTTTCTTATTTTTATATATAATTAGAAGAATAAATAAGTTAAATTATTATTATATAACTTATATAAGAACTTATTAATGGGGCTTAATAAAGGCCTAAAAAGAGACTAATATATATTAGGCTAATAGGTAAGTAAAATATAATAAATAAAGTAAAAATATAAAAAGACTAAAAGTTAATAATAAATAAAATAGTTTATATTTTTTTAATTTATAAGCTATTATAACTCTAATATAAGATAAAAGTAACTTTAGTCTTTTTTTTATTTTATTATATTAGTTTTATTATTATTTAATTATATATAAGTAATGTAAGACTTAATATTTTCTTATATAAAAAAAAGATCTTTAACTTTAATTTAAGAATATATTAATATAATAATAAACTAAAAAATATATATTATATATTACTTTAATATAACTTAATATAATAAAGATAATAATACCTAAAACTACCTTATTATTAAACTAGGCCTAATTAATAGACTTTTTAGTAATAGTACTATTAGCCTTATTATACTTTTACTAAGTAATCTAATATAACTAATTAAAGTTAAGATAGGCTAAGACTATAGTCTTATTAAGGCTAATATTATCTAAATATTATATTTAATAGATAATAATAATTAGCTTTATTAATAATATTATTTAGTCTTATTAATATTAATATTAAATATAAAAAAGATTAGATCTAGACTTATTAAGAGATAATATAAATTACTTTTAAAGTATAAGGTATAAGCTTATATTTACTTTAAATAAGTTAATATAAAATAAAACTAAAATAAATATAATACTTTAACTTAGTTATAATAAGTTATTTTACTTATTAATTATATATAACCTATATAAGACTTATAAAAAATATCTTAAGATATACTTTAAGGAGGTTTAGTCTAGTTTAAGACTAAAGGTAGTTTATTATTATTAATATTATTATCTATAGCTTAATAAGGCTAGGTAAGTTAGTAAGAGGCTAAAGACTAGTTTAAAGAAGAAGAGAAGGGACTTATTATTATTTAAAGCTTTTAAGGTTTAATTATTTAAAGTTAATTAATATAAGACCTAAGGAGAGATTAAAGTAAAACTAGTCTAAAACTTATAGTTTTTTCTTATTAAAGGTATAAGGTTATTTATAAGATATTAGTTATTTTTTTAAAGGTCTAAGGATAATTTAATTATATAAAGAATATAACTAAGAATAATAAAAGTAAGGGAATAGTAAATATATAAATATTTAGGCTAAGAAAAAAAAAAGCCTAAAAATAAAAAGAAATATAAGTCTATTTATCTTTATAATTTATTAACTAAATTAGTTAATATAAAGCTAGATTTAATTAAGTAAAAGATAAAATAACTTATAAATATTATAAATATAAACTAAGACTTAAATTAATAAAATAAGAATTATAGAGTTTTATATATTATTTATATAAAAATAATATATATATATATATATATAACCTAAATATAATATTTACTTTAATAAACCTTTATAACTAGTAAGTAAACCTTACCTAACTAATAAATAAAAAGACCTAGACTAGCCTTAACTAGGTAGTCTAGTATAATAACCCCCCCCCTTAAAAAAGATTAGACTAATAACCTTTTAGTCTAGTATAATAACCCCCCCTCCTTAAAAAAGATTAGACTAATAACCTTTTAGCCTAAAATAGACCTAGTTTAGCTAGAGGTAGGTAGAATAAGTATATAGTTTATAAAAAAGATTCTTCTCTTAATTAAGAAGAGGGGTAATATTAGCTTTTACTAAAAATAGATATAAAATTAAAGGTATTATAAAAATATAGGTTTTCCTCTAAGGACTTTAGTTTTTTTTATATTTATAAATAATAAAGGTTTTAGATAAATTAGCTAGTCTACTTAGGGTAATTTAATAATAATAATATTATCTTATATTTAAATAGTTATTATATTATCTTTATAAATATATTAATATACTTTATTAACTTATATTTTACCTTTAAGATAAATTTATTTATATTTTTACTTAGGTTAAACTTAAAATCTCTTTATATTATAATTAAAGACTTTAACTTTTATTATTTATTTTAAGATTCTTAAAAATAGTAGTCTAAATATATAGACTAAATATTTTAAGTATTAGACTAACTTAAAACTAAACTAGTTATATTAAAAAGAACTTTAATATAAAAATAAAAAAGTTAATAAATAAATATAATTAACCTCTTTTAAAGTTTTTTTTTAACTAAAAGAGAAATATATAAAATTATTAATTTATTTCATTAACTCTAATTATAAATTATAATTATTATATCTTAAGACCTTTATAATACTAAAAGTATTAGATTAAAAAGTATAATATAAAATAAATATTAATATTATAAAAGTTATAATAATAACTTAATTTAATATTATAACTAAAGAAAAGATAAATAACTTAAATAATAAAGAAGATATTAACTTAGCCTTTAATAAGCTAGGCTAAATCTTAAAGGTTATAATAAAGGAGATAATATTAAAGATAAAATAAAATAAAAAAATAAAAAATATATAATAAACCTTAAATATTTTTAAGTTAGTTATAATAACTAAGATAATATAATATTAGGCCTAGTAATTAAAAATAAAGCTAAGTTAAGAAAGAACTTAAGAAGTAGTTATAATTAAGAATTAAATAATAGATGAGATATAAATAAAAGCCTAAAAAGAATATATTAATATAATAATAAGCTCTTTAGAGGGGCTTTAGTAATACTTTTAATAAATAAAGAAATATATATAAGATAATAAATCTAATATAATATCTTACTTTATATATAATAAAAAACCCTTATTAATAATAATAGCTAAAGAAAAGATAAATATCTTAATAATAAAATTCTTCTTATAACTACTACTTAATATAGTCTTATTATAAATACTATTAGATCTTAGACTAGAATAAGATATAACCTTATTTATAATATTAGTTACTAAAGAGAAAATATAAATAACCTTAAAAAGGTATTTATTTTAAAATATCTTAAGGCTAAATAATATCTTTTATAGATTTTTAAAGATACTAAAAAAGTCTTTAATAATATACTTAATAAAGTTATATTTAAAATATTTTATAATTAAATATTTTTTAATAAGATATTAAGTTAGAGTCATAATTATCTTTTAGAAGTTAAATAAGTCTTTTAATAAACTTAAAATAGCTAATTAATAATAACTAATGATATTTTTTAATATTACTAAAAAGTTATTTAAAAATATTATAGTTAACTAAATTAAATATATTATAAAAAAGAACTAGTTATTATTAGAAGGTTAAATAAAAAATAGGTAAAAATAGTTTATAAAAATAATTATAATATTAATAATAAAAATAATATAAATAATATAAATAATATAATACTAAGGTAAAGTTACTTTACTCTTATAATTAAATGTTTAAAGAGGTTTTAATAATATAATTTATTAAATATTAATAATAATCTTAGGTTTTTTTAGATTTTTATTATTAATAATATAACTCTTAATATCTTACCTAATAATATATATAACCTGGTTTTAGATTAATAATATACTAATAATAATTTAGATAATCTTATAAAGAGTTTTATAAGACTCCTTATTCTCTTTAATCTTCTTTATCTTTTTTATATCTTTTCTTTATAAGATATTAATTATAATCTTAAGACTTTTAATAATTAGATTTATAAATAATATAAACCTTTTTAATATAACTTTAACCTAAACCTAGGTTATTACTTAGATAAAATAAGCCTAAATAATTTATTATAATTAGTTAATAAAGTATTATTATATTTTTTAATATTAAAGTTTAATTTAATATATTTTTAATATAATTATATTTTAACTTTATTAAAGATATCTTTTAAAGATTATTAAGTTAACTTAAAAACTAAAATATATTTACTAAAAGTCTAATTAATATTAGATTTTTTATAAAGAAAATAAATTAAGATTATAAAAAAGAAGATTATAAATATATAATAAGTTTTATATATATTTATAAAAATAATATAAAAACTTTAGTTTATATATATTAAAAAATTATATTTATAAGTTATTAGGCTTTTATAAATATATAAACTATTAACTTAATATACCTTAAAGTAAATATTTTATAAGCTTATTAAGGAATATAAATAGCTTTAGACCTAGTACTTAAGAATAGTTAGTAAAGCTTTTAAGGTTATCTTAGCTTATTAGTTAAAAATAAAATTAAAGGTTTTATTAATCTATTTATATTTAATAATTTAAAAAATAAAACTAATATTTAAATAAAAAACTAATAAGGTAATAACCTATCTTTAATATATAAATACCTAGGTAATATTAGTTATTTTTATTTCTTATATAAAATATTATAAAATCTAATAAAAGCCTTTACTTATTTACTTTATAAAAAGATTATTTATTAACCTTAATAAGAAATTAATAGGTAATTATTATAAGTTAATTAAACAAAAAATAAAGATATAAAAAGCTTATTAAAAAGAACTAAAATCTAAAAGATAATAAGTAATATAATATTTTATAGTCTTTTTCTTTTACTAATTATTATAAGTTTATTATATAAATAAATTAACTTTATTATATAACTTTTTATAATATATTAGTTTTTTAATTATTTAAATATATATAAAAAAGATTAGCCTTAATATCTTTTTATAACTAAAAAGTACTTAATTTTAA
The DNA here is from genome assembly GCA_001931865.2 of Beauveria sp. IMV 00265. Taxonomy (NCBI): domain Eukaryota; kingdom Fungi; phylum Ascomycota; class Sordariomycetes; order Hypocreales; family Cordycipitaceae; genus Beauveria; species Beauveria sp. IMV 00265. The sequence goes on from MSJG02000582.1 coordinate 25,111, forward strand.
TTCTTTTTATAATTAATATAATATTAAATTAAAAGATATATATTATTTATTTTTAAAATATCTTTATTATTAGAAGGTTATTAATATAACTTTATTATAAAATTAAAAAGATATAAAATTAATATTAGATAATTTAATAAAAGTTATAAAATTAATAAAATAACTTTTTTTAAATAAACTAACTTATATATTTAAAAAAGTAAATTATTAAAAAACTAAATATAATATAAAAAAAAGATATATTAAAAATAAAATAAATATAATAAAAATAAAAATCTTATTTATTAACTACTTAGTCTATAGGCTTTATTAATAGTAAAGCTAGCTTAAAATTAGTTTAAAGTTAGTTTATTTCTTTTTTATTATATAATTTTATCTTTAAAGACCTTAAAGACTTTAACTTTCTTTTTTATCTAAAGAAATTCTATTTTATTTATTAATTAGTATTCAATATTAATAAAAGACTATTTTAAAGCTAATAAGACTATAACTAAAGTCTAAGAGGTAACGTTTATAATAAGATTATAAATAATATCTAAAATCTCCTTAAAGAGGAATATAACCTTTTTTTTATAAAAAAAAGCTAAGATTAAGATAATAATAATAATAATAATAATAATAATAATAAAGACTAAGATTATATTAGTAATCTAATATTAAGGTAAAAATAAAAGAGGTTATCTTAGATAATATAAATATAAATAGATTAGACTTTTTATATATATTAGTAAAAAAGTAAAATATAGCTAATATAAAGTAGGGGGGAGGTTTAAAGGGTAATAAGGAAGAAGAGAAATAAAGGTAAAAGGTATATATAATTAATTAAAATTAAAAGAAAAAAGAAAAAAAAAAGACTCTTAAAGAACTTCTTCTTTTAACCTCTTTAAATTAATTAAGACTTATATATATATATTAATATTAATATATTATAGAATAAGAAATAAATAAATATAAAACTAAAAATATAAAAACTAAAAAAATATAAGATATTTACTTAATAATATTAGCCTAAAATAGTCTTATAATTTAGGTATATATTATAACTATATAAAAATATATTTATATTATTTTAATTAATAAATATAATTAATAAAATAAATAAAATAAAAAAGAATTAACCTAAGTATAAGCTAGATATAATATAACTTAAATACCTTTTATTTTTCTCTTTATCTATTATATTACCTATTACCTTTTCCTTATTTTTATTTCTTCTTTAGTTAACTAAGTATAATATTATATTAATAAAGCCTAAGATCTAATATAAAAATAAAAATTATATATAAAATAATATATATATAAATAAACTATTATAACTCTTATACTTAGATTTCTAAGCTAATATAAGAAAGGGTCTTCTTACTAGACTTATATATTTATTAAGTTAGTACTAATTAGAACTTAATATAAGAACTAAGGTTTTCTTCTAAATACTTTAGTTTTTCCTTTACTTATTATAAAAGAAGTACTAAATAAGCTACTTAGCCTATTTAATATAATATAATAATAATAATAATACTTAAGATAGCCTTAATATTAGACTAGGCCTAGTTAGTAGCTTCCTTAACTATATTACTATTAGCTTTAAAATACTCTTATAAGATAACCTAATATAACTAATTAAAGTTAAAATAAGTTAAGGCTATATCCTTATTAAGACTAGTATTATCTAAGTATTATACCTACTAAATAGTAATAATTACTTTTACTAATAGTATTATTTAATCTAGTTAATATTAAAATTAAATATAATATAAGATAAAAATAAACTTACTAAAGGGTAATATAAATTACTTTTAATATATAAGGTATAAGACTACTTTTAACTTAAGTTAGTTAATATAGATTAAGGCTAAATAAGATATAATATTTACTAACTTAATTATAATAGATTATAATATTAACTATTTATATATAGCCTAAGTAAGGCTTTTTTATAAGAAATTACTTAGGGTATATCTTAGGGGGGTTTAACCTAAGAGGTAACTAAGGGTAGACTAAAGTTACTATTACTATTATTATTACTAATATTATTAGCTTAATAAGGCTAGGTATGTTAATAAGAGGCTAAGGACTAGACTAAGGTAAAGGAGTAACTTATTATTATTAATAGCTCTTAAGGTTTAAAAGTCTAGAACTAGTTAATATAAGACCTAAGGGGTATTTAAAATAAGACTAATTAAGGACTTATAATTATTTTTAATTAAAAGGTATAAGGTTATTTATAAGATATTAGTTATTTCTTTAAAGGCCTAAGAATAGCCTAGATAAGTAGGGAGTATAAGTAAGAGTAATAAAAGAAAGATAATAGTAAATATTTAAATATTTAAGCTAAAGAAAGAAGGAAAAAAAACTTAAAAATAAAGAAAATCTAAACCTATTTATCTTTATAACTTATTAACTAAATTAACTAAATTAACTAAATTAACTAAATTAGCTAATAATAAGCCTAAAATAATTAAATAAAAGAAGATATTAACCTTAAATACCCCTAGTAAAGATTTAGATTTACCTAAGTAAAGCTAAACTAGGTTAGTTTACTTACTAACTAGGTAAAGCTTATTAATTAGCTATAAAGGCTTATTAAAGTAAATATTATATTTAATATATATATATATATATATATATATTTTATAAATAGTATATAAAACTCTATAAGTCTTATATTATTAGACTAACCTAAGAAGTTTAACTTAGTTAGAGTAAGGAAAGTAAAATAGGTTTATAACTTATAGTAGAATCCTTTTTTTAATTAAAAAGAAGAGATATATTAGCCTTTATTAGAAATAAATATAAAATTAAAAGTAATAAAAAAGTATAGGTTTTCCTCTAAGGACTTTAGTTTTTCTTATATTTATAAATAATAAAGGTTTTAGATACCTCTATAATATAATAGTTCTATATTAAAGAGTTTTATATAAGTTAATATATAAATTATAAGTTTAAATCTTATTAGAAGTACTTTTTTTAAATTCTTTACTTATAAAGTCTTCTAAAAGCCTAATATATTAAAAGTAAATAATATTATAAAAGATTAAACCTAGATAAAATATAAAAAAAGATAATTATAGGTCTAAGTTAATAAAAAAGTTATTATTAGGTATATATTAATTATTATATTATAATTATTATTATAATAATAGTATAAAATTATATAAAATTATTATAAATAAAAAGAGTTAAAGACTTAAGGGAGACTTAGATTATATATAATAAAAAAATAAAATTAATATATTTATTAATATAAATAACCTAAAAATAAATAAAATTAATATATATATATATATTAAAGGTCTTAGCCTAAAAAACTAATATTAAAAGGTAATTATAATAACTATTACTTATATTAAGGATTATAATATTAATAAAAAAAAAAGTAAAATATAGGTTTTTACTTAGGTTAAATATAATATAAGTATAATAAGGCCTTAGAGTAGTTAGGTAGTAGTTTTTCTTATATTATTAAATTATTAAAATACTTAATATCTTATAAAGGATAATAGGGGTAAATTAAAAAAAAAGGTTTTAGATAAATAAGCTAGTTTATCTAAGGTAATTAAATAATAATAATATAAAATAAATTCTTTTTTTAATTTTATTATTAGTTTAAATATAATATAATTATATATTATTTTTTAATTATAAAAATATAAAATAATTAATTAATAAATAATATAAAATATAACTTTTAATAATATATTTATATTTTATTTTTAAAAAAGTATTAATTTTAAGAAATTCTAAAAATTATAATATAATAATAAATAATATAAAAGAAAATAGGGTTTTACTTAATATAGATTATACTTAATATAATAAAATATTAATATAAGTCCTAGTTATAGTCTTTTTTATTATTATAAATTATAAAAGTTCTAAATAAATTATAAGCTTAATTAAGGTAATTTAATAATAAAAATAATATTTACTTAAGTTTCTAACCTTATTTATAGCTCTCTAATTAGCTAAAGAGTACTAGTATATATTTAAATTATAAATTGCGTACTATATAATGAGGGACTCGTTAACTAGTAATAAGTCTACGGTAGAAAGAACTATAATAGGTAAATGGCCCCTGTCTACCCCACATGTGATTAAAGCCAGAGCAGAACTCACTTCATCACAACGACTTTTGTCCTCTTCACCTGCGCTCTGTTAGCTAGCAAACGAAATGTCGATCTCAAACGAGGCCCTACAGAAGGTATTGAGAAACATTCTGCGAAGTCCTATAACCTTAGGGTACTACCCATATAGACATAGAATACCCAGGCTACACGCACGGCAGTGAACTGCACTGACGCGAACCATAGCTCGCTCGTGAGATCGAGGCGCAGGCCGCCTCTGCACAGCAACAGATCGGCATCACACGCAGCCAAATCACTAGCAAGCAGAGAGAGCAGCGTTTGGTGAAGCTCACGCTGAGCGAGCTCAGTAGCCTGCCCCAAAAGACCGTGGTGTATGAAGGCGTAGGAAAGATGTCAGTATACCTCGTTGATGCTACACCGAATCCCAAATCCTGCTAACTGGCAACACAGGTTTGCCGCCCTACCCTCAACGAAAATGGCACGAAAGCTAGAGGACCAGACGAAAGACTTAGAACGCGAAGTAGACAAGCTCAGACAAAGACTAGTCTACCTGGAAACAACACACAGAAATAGCCGCGATCATATTGAACAGATGCTACGCAAAGCCTGATTGACCATGCGACATCCTGCGACCGGGGTGGAGAAGTTAGGCGCCCGCCCCAAATCGGGTTGTTTTACCCTGGCCAACGCTGAATTCTGCCACGCGAACGGATAAATCAACTTCAATAGTGAAAGACATCAGAAAGACGGACTCGTAATAGACAAATGCAGTCGCAGCCTTCTCTTTCTCTATCCGACTTGTTCGTTGCAATGCTCAACACGGAACAAAGCACACTCCAATGTCGTGCCAGCATCCGTATTACGCCCTTTATAGTAAATTAGACGCGAATGTTCATTTTAGGCGAATGGAGTCACCGACAGACTGCCCACTACGTGGCCTCTGTACATCATAACATCAAGCGCCACGACGATTTTACCGACTGTCAATAGTCAATCTGTGCTGCCGGGTCTCACGTAAACCGGGATCCCTGCTACCGTTGGCTGGTCGTCAAACGGGATGGATCGGGCCGAGGCCGCGTCCCATCCATCATGAGCCTCCAGACGACGAGCTCAAAGGTGTAGAGCAGCATGCCCTTCAAGCGCCAAGAAGACTCCTCTCTTGTTCTATAAAGTTCTATAAAGTTATCCCAGGCCTCACGATGATCTCGACTCAGGCGACGACTAAACCAGCTGGCGGGGATTACGGTGGCGGGGATTATCAATACCCCCGCTTCAGCCGCTGAATGGTCAGCCTAAGGCGACTGAAGTGCTGTTCTTTTTGAAACTTCCTTTCGCCTGGCTAGCCTGTATATAACAACGCAGTCTATCTCGGAAAACACAATCAATATGAGCCACTACTCGTACGACAAAGACGACCTGGATGTCCATATACGCCGACGCCATTCTCCGGAGTCTTTTCGATACGTCAGCACAGCGCCGCGACAATACTACTCTCCGTCGTACATTATGCCTGACCAAGGCATGCGTGCTGTTGCGCGCAGCCGTTCCCGTGAACAGAGCAGCCCGCCCCAACTTGCTGGCCCTGTCATTATCCAGAACAGAATCTACAATGAGATCTCTTCGGAAGATGAGTATGAGCCGTCTCGGCGACGCCGGTCTCGGCGTCGCAGCTACTCCCGCTCCCGCTCCCGCTCCCGCTCCCGAAGCCGATACATGACAACAGAAGAGTGGAAGCTCGAACTGGATCGGCGCGAGATAGAGAGGCTCCGCATCGAGCAGGCGAAGGAGAAAGAATACCGCCGTGCCAGCAAAGAACGGCAGAATGAGGAGGATTTGCGCCGAGCAAAAGGGGAGCTGGACGTGATCAAGCGCCGAGAGGCGCAGGCTGAAGAAGAGAAACGCATCAAGCGCGAGATAGAATTGAAGCGCCTGCGTGACGAGGAGCGTGCCGCCGCAGAGAAAGAGACTCGAGATAGGGAAGCCAAGGCCGCTGTGGACAAATATAAGAAGGAAGAAGCAGATCGAAGAGAAAAGGACGAAAAGGAAAAAAGAACCGCTGAGAAGGAATACCAGAGGCGTCTGCAGGAACAGCTACTTGCGTCCGGATTAGACAGAGGGTCAATCAATGCTATCATCAAAAAGGAAAAGGTCCCGGATGCCAGAAATGAGCGTGCGACATACACTCGGATGCCCCGCAAACATTTGTCAATCGAGACTCTGAGAACTTTCAAGATTGAATATGACCTTGATACTGCTGTGGGTATTTCGCAATATCGACCACAAAACAGGGATATTGGTAAACAGACACTGACTCATTAAGTAGGATCCCGCTGGGTTTGTCATTATTAAGCGACCAGTTCCCGAGTGGGAGCAAGATCACTTCTGGAAGCACACCAAGTACATCCGCGAGAAGCGTCTGATTATCGAAGATAAGCGACACCACCACCGCCACAAGAGCGACATCGAGCTTCTTGTTCGCAAGACGGAACGCAAGAGGAGCAAGTCACCTTCGCCGCTCATGCTGTGGGCTGCGGGAGGTCGACCGTGATTTAATAAACTATAAGATATCGGAAGGGTATCTGATGCTTAATCACGACAACACGATTATCAGTTGAACCATGAAGAGAGGTATCTAGTCTGTTTCTTGTTTTCTCCTTACGACTGTTTTATATTTTAGCATGAGCCGGATCTTCGAATCAATTCCTCATATAATGTCCATGCTAGAGCGGAGCTAAGGGCTTTGCGTCCCATGCGTAGACTTAAGCCGCACCATAGAGACCTAAAGCCATCCTCAGTAATCATCTTATACCAAGCTTGCCACATATTCCGATATCTCTGTGGCTGAAGCTGTATGCGCGTCTTCACTGCGTCAAAAGGATTTGAAACGGCGGAGCATACTGCTCCAGCCAAGATCGCAGAGCTGAAGTTGATGGAGCTTGCTAAGGGAGTGCCCATGACAGTTTTGCTATCCGATTCTAAGTCAGTCTCGGCAAGAGACCCGAGGTGAGATTTCAACTTTTCGTAGAAGAGCACATATAGGCCAGCATACGGCGCGTCGCGGATTGCGGTAGCACCAAGGCCAGAAAAGAAGCCGCGAAAGCCCTCCCGCCGTTGAATGTCCAGGGCCGCATTGAAAATAGAGGGGTAGGAGTACAAGCTGGATTCGAACCGCACTTTGATAACGGTTAAAGGCATGAGGACGAAGCCAGCCCAAGTTCGCGCCACAGCCCCCGAGAGCAGATTTGTCGTGTTCGATAGCTTGGGTAATGCTGTGGAGCTAGCCATACTGCCTTGGCCAGACCCAGACTGCGCTACATACTGACGGATGGCGTTGAGTGTCGAGAAATATAGCGCAGAACCAAGTCCTGTGCGAAGGGCCGAAGGAAGGGTGCCTCTCCAAAGAGAGCGAAGCTGGTTAGGAGATTGGCGTAACTCCAGCCATGAGCTGTATAAGGACGCTTGACCTGACTGCTGCACTCTTGTCTTGAGAAGATCGAGAGGCTGGAGTATGATAGCAGTGAATATACCGGAACCTAGACCAGAAACAAAATGACGGCCTTGCACAAATTATCAGCATGCAATCGAGTAGAACAAGCGGAACAGGAGCGCGTGAGCCTACTGGACCTGGAGGATCTCGCCGCATCCATAGCGGATGATGTCTGGCTCATGATATATTTTTCTCAAAAGTCATCCTAAGTGTAATGCATTTCATATACTGATTAGAGGATGAGTCGCCAGTGTTGCGCGTTCATTGTGGCATGTAAATTTGTACGCAAGCATGGTTCTTGCCAGCATTTTGGGCATAGTGCAGCGCAGACCCACACTTCTCGCAGCCTAGGCCGACGTGCCCATAAACGGTACTGGTGCCTTGTAGTCTGCAATGGCGGATTCAAGGCGACCAGCTAGTAATCGGTGTCGCTTAACAAGGTCGGGCCATTCAGCTACGCCAATCGAAGGAATTAACATGCCAAAATCGGCACCGAGTCTGCCCAAGCTACCGGCACAGTAAAGAACCTGCGTCAAAATGCTTTCTCGCGATGTTTGATCTTTGACTATAGGCAGGTATATGCGCAATGTTTCGAGCAGCATGCCGACAAGATGCACAGGGAAAGCGGATAGGATGGGGGTAAGGGAGTCCGAATTGTCGGAAACTGAACCAGGCTCGGAGCTTGTGCCTCCGCCCGCGTTTTTCGAAATTGATATGATGTTGAAACTGTGCTCTCTGAACACCTCAATGAATCTCTTCAAGAAACGCTCGGTATGCTGGCCACCGGACCAGGACTGACCTGCGCTAACCTGATGCTTGCGTTCTTCATTCGCCAGCTCTCGCAAGGGATTCAATGCTTCTAGAGTCGTAATGAGATTCGAGAACCGGCATATCAGGAATATAGCTGGCAAAGAACCCTCTGCTGACACGCTTGGGACCAGCTCAGGGAGAGTTCGCTTCAGCCATCCCGTCGTGCGAAGCGCCACCGCGAGTTTCAGATTGGGAGCGGTCAATGAACTGATCAGATCGATGGCGAGCTGACGAATTGAATCATCAGCCTGAAATTTGACAGACCTGACGAGCTCTGAATCTGGATAGAGGAACGAAAGCCGTCGGATATGGCCGTACAAATCCAGGCTCGTAGAGTACCCAAGAGGACTAGCGTTGACAGCAGACAGCAGAAGGGCGGGCAGTTCCAGAAGGTCCACGATGCGATCTGAAGTCTCTAGAAGATGCAGTGTCTCCTTTCGTTGATTCAAGATCTGACTACCGCTAGATTTGCTGAGTGATGCGGAAAAGCGTTCGACTTCGGCGTCGAGTTGAGGCACAGCTACGGTGAGCTCACGTGCTTTCAAGTCGAAATTGTGTATTGGTTCTGGTATAGAAGCATGACCAGTCGCTGAATCAACCATGGATTTGCGGGATCGCTTTGACAGCGCCTGTATGGAACGCAGCATTGACTGTGAGCTCTGAGCGAGGGTCTGAGGCTCGGACGAGAGCGCTGACTCGAGAGAAAGTCCCGCAAGATACTCAAGGTAGTCCAGGTCCACGGTCTGAGATAGACCGATGAGGTCTCTGAGTGCTTCAGCCATGACGCAGGATGTAAGACGCGGTAAAACGTCGCGCTTGTGTGTGGATGTTGAAGTTTGAACATGGGCGCTGCTGTCAGTGTTGATGCCGCTAGGGAACCCCCCACCGACCTGAAGGAGGAAACAGTGCAGGGGCATGGGCAGACGAGCACAGCTGAGTTACAGTTCAACAGTTTGATTCACTTCGCTTTAGCGGTACAATCTCCGTGATGCAATTAGGTATTGTAGCTCGCTCATCCATCTTCGTTACGATGCGATGCCGACCAGCTATGTAGGTAAACTTAGGTGCCTACCTGGGCATCATCGTCAGAGAGCTACAAGAGAAACAGGAAGCCAAGCCAAACGATGCATCCCTCGAGCAACGTTACTGGCCAGTGAGCGAGTGTAAACACAAAACAGTCCGCTTAACCAAGATTTGATCGGAGACAGAAGTTTCGGCTTCCTCCTGACGGCTCCTGACGGAGTCTTGCGCGTACAATGAAAGTACCATACTCCAAGGCAGCTGATGACTTGTCCACGTGGGCCCCCCCAACGCTTCTTGGAAGCCCACCACCTCGGCCCACCAATTTCGGCTGCCCAGCTCAAGGACTAAGTTACCTAGCAGCTAGGTACCAACCTACCTACCAACTTCTCACCTAGGTACCTACCTACCTACCTACCTGCCCACGCGTGCCACGTAACTCTGCCTTGCTACCTAGGTACACACTGTAGGTAGGGAGAGCCGGTAAAAATTAGAGCCTGCTTACCTGAGGGGCGTACCTGCCCAAGCTGCTCGGTGCTAACATATTCAGCCTTTCTCACCTACTTAACCAGACGGCACCTCTTCTGCAACGCCGACACTCAGTTTGCTGCAGAGCCTCGAAGCAGGACCAAAAACGGCGGACAAAATGAAGGACCCCTTCTTCCTCAAGCCTATACCATGGCTCTCCGATTTGGTTCGCCCCCTGTCTCATCGGCTGGATTTGGTTACTCTACCGCTACACATCCACGAGGTGGTATTCGCCGCTCTGCTGTATTCCGTCATTTTCTATCTCCTTTCTCCAGTTATGTCCCGAATCATCGCCCCGAAGCATTACCCCCAACTTTCTCGCAACAAACGACTCAACTGGGACGCTCACGTTGTTTCAATGGTCCAGAGCGTATTCATCAACGGACTCGCCTTGTGGATCAAGTGGGTAGATGAGGAACGCAGCAGCATGGACAGAGAAGGTCGCGTCTGGGGATATTCTGGGGCGCCAGCTCTGCTGCAATCTATGGCCGTCGGCTATTTCGTTTGGGACTTTTTCGTCACTGCCATGAACCTGGATGTCTTCGGCATTGGCACTTTGGCTCATGCAGTCTCCGCGTTGACTGTCTTCAGCCTGGGATTCGTACGCTTCAACTTAAATACGAAGTATCGTCCCTATGATGCTAACTTCCGGTAGAAACCATTCGTCAACTATTACGCATGCAATTTCATACTCTTCGAACTCTCCACACCATTTTTGAATATCCATTGGTTCTTGGATAAGATCAACATGACTGGATCCAGTCTTCAACTTTACAACGGGTTTGCGCTTCTGTTTACCTTTTTCGCATGCCGGCTCGTCTATGGCCCCTACCAAACCTACAGAGTTTTCAGCGACATCTACGTTCTGAATGGCAAGAATCCGTCTTCGCCAGGTCAAGGGGTGTTTGCTTTCGTCACGTCGCAAACCTTCATTCCCAATTGGCTTTCATTCACGTACATCACCAGTAATGCAACGCTCACTTTTTTGAATGTATACTGGTTCTACATGATGATCTATGCTGTAAGGAAGAGGTTTATAAGATCTCCTAAAGAGGAGGACGAGAAGAAGGAGCGTGTCACCGAAGTCGAAATTGACGTGAACGCTTCCGCCTCCGGAGTCTTGTCGCAGGCAAAACCTCGTCCTCGTCGTGCTTAAGACACTTCTCATAAAACATGGTGGAAGTACGCCGTGCCATGATATATTTCTGCGTTTTCATGCTGCAAGGCTCGATATATATGTCGGTATCGAGGGACGGGCATAGCGATCTTCAGCTATTATGGTTGGTGTAGCTACATTTACTGTGAATTGCTCGGATCTGGCATCGAGACATGGCTTTTTTCATCTACAGGGTGCAATGCGTTCATGCATTGGATGTGATAATGCTTCTCAACAGGAAACCCCAGATATCTGAGAGCAAAAGAGATTAATTACATTAAGGGGCGCTTTCTCAGGCTATTCATCCTTTCTCTATACTTACTTTCCCTAATTCAATAAGATTTGTGATAGCTGGGATGAAGGACTTGTTGAGAAGGGCTTGATGGACTCGATGCTGAGTAGAAAAGTTAAAAGCCGAAAGGGTTCTGGGGCGCTAGAAGGTATCGAGCCGTCAGCATTACATGTATTAAAAGAATATCGCACTGCGAGAAACTTACTAGCTTGCGACAAGTTTGCTCGGCGCCCTGTCGGTTGAACGGTCAATTTCTTTGCATCTATGACGCCAAAGCGGACAGGTGGCGGCGGCCCGGTTTTTTGCGGCTGAAGAGCTTGCGGAGGTTGAGAATTGAAGGAACCGAGACCAGTAATCTGTGGCTGCGACATGGGAGGCATTCCAGTCCGTTGGGGTTCGAGGGCAAGTGGTAAGTAGTCGTTCACATTGGCTTGAGTAGCCAAACCGAATGATGACTGTGGCTGAAACTGAGGGGGGAAGGCGGTGTTTTGCGCTTGATGAGGCGAAAACTGGTTGGGCTGGCTTGGATCTTGAAAAGAGTTTTGTGTCGGGGCTCCTGTGTACATCGACTGCATATATTGCGACCCCGTTTGGTACGGCACTGTACGAGGTTGGGTCGGCATACTACTGTACCCTACCATAGCCGGCTGCATCTGAGATGTATACTGCTGCTGAAGTCGTGCCTGCGTGATATCATCCAAACTCTGATTTGGTGGAGCGACATGCCCCTGAACAAGACCAGTCATTTGCGCTGACCATGCTGGCACTGCGAAAGCACTTTGCTGCTGGGGAGCAGATATGGCACGCTGCGTCGGGGGAGGCGGGAGGGATCCTCGTCCAGTGGGTATGGTTGGTGTTGGTCGCTGACGTGCAAGGGATTTCGGCGATGCAGGGCCGCCTGTTTGCGAACCTGATACAGAAGTAAAGAACGTAGGACTTGCTCCTGGAGGCGGTTGAGCTTGTGAGGCTGTTAGGGGGGGTGTTGATATAGTAGCAGTAGATTCTAGCTGCTGCACAGGCTCAGCCTTGGTCGGCTCTAGCGGTGCGCTGAGCATAGACAAATCCTTCATGGAGCCCGTAAGACTGGGCATCATCGGCGAGGTGGCAGGCACAGGCTCAACAAGCTTTGCACTCTTCTCAGTCTGCGGCTGCTTGCTAGGTTTCACCTCCCAGGCGTCGTCGTCGAAGCCACTCGAGGATCCCTTGAGTCCGCCTTGCGTGGTAATGCTAGCGGACTTGGTTTTAACACCACCTTCGATGTCCTTTGAAAAAGCCGCCGTATCAACAACGTCGTCCGTCTGAACAGCCGGCGCAGGGCGGCTCTTCCGAGTATTGTTGCGAAGAGCGCCCCCGGGACCTGAGAACAGGCCTCCACTGCTGCTGTCACCCTCGGCAGTACGTTCCCGTCCAAATTTTGCGTCGAGAGTGCGCATTATCTTTATGATATCACCTTCTCGAATACCCAATGTTCGCAAAATGACAGCGTTGACATCAGGAAGGACGCTCTCATCCATGGAGTCTCGAATAAATGCTTGAGCATAACGTTCGCATAGCCCCACGGGGACGTCGCAAGAGAGAAAGAACTGGAACCAGTCATACTCCGGCTTCTTGCTCCTTTCAAGTTTGGCGCCAGGGGGTTCACTTGGCCTGTTCAGAGATTTCGAGCGCCGCACATCAGCAAGAGGCTTCTCATCCTCAAGCGAAATGCCCGTGAGGTTCTCGACATATTCCAAATCCTGCCGTGACATTTTCGCAATAGGGACCGCAATTTTGACTCCATTCATTTTATGCAAATGGATTTTACCATCTCGAAGACCAAGAAACTGCGCTTCCACACTGAAAGATTTGGAGCGATCCGTCCAGGTGCGGACTTTGCTCGTATCAGGTTCTGTGAGAATGTCGATATTAGCAACAGCCGTCGGCTTTCATAGGAGAGATGAGCGTACTTGATTTGCTCTTGGAAGAGTTGCTGTTTTCTCCACGGCCATTCTCGCGACGACTACGCTATCGGAAGCAGTTAGACTTAGAGTTAATACTAACTCGAATGCTTCTTTTGTCCAGCGGGATCGTACCTGTTGCGGCTCTTTGCTAGCCCTGAGAGCCTCTTTGGTGAGTCTCATCTCCTCTTGACGGTTTTCTGCGACAGAAAACATGGCACTGCGAGTGCTAGACTCATCAAGAGGGGGTGTGACAGCGCCAATAATTTCAATGTAGCTGCTGGGAACAACGCCCTCCTTGCCATTTTTGAGCCGACGCAGCTGCCACCACTCGTCGCTCTTGGCATCATCCAAAACAATGACTTCATCACCCGCTGCAACAGTAACTTCATCCTGGCCTTGGGCCATGAAATCATACAATACCTTTCCTTTGCGCTGGTAGCGCTGTGTTCCAGCCATAATGACCTCCTTCAGACCCTCGGCTCGTACAGCAGCTGCCATTTCACCCAGTGCCAGGACGATTTCTTCCGCGGTATCCTTGGCACCAGCGTGAAAGTCAATACTCTTGCTGGGACGAACTAATTCCATGAAGACATGCTTTCCTTCACGTGAGTAGTGAGTCATTCTGTCAGCGCTCCATTCCTGGGGGGGGGCCTCCTGTGCTCGCTCTGGGGCAATGAGGAGCATGCCGGTTCCTAAGTTAATGCCCAAGGTCGTTGGCATCTTCTTTCTCTTGCCCATAACGGATACCATTTCACTGATATTATACATATGAAAACCACCGGGTGCCTTGTGAATTTGAGAACCATCGCGTTCGTTGGTATCCGGCATACCATAGTCATCGGATTCAGTTCGCGTGTGCGTGGGCCTTGTTGGCCTGGGGCGGGATGGTAAGGCTGGTGACTTGATAGATTCTTCATCAAATGGTGCCGACGGTTCGGATACAGACTGAGCGGGGATGGTAGCAGGCTTCATCGTCGCAGCCCGTCCCTGCAAGACGCCGGCCAGTGCCGATGCTGGGCCAGCAGGCTTGGGACTCGAGACCGCGGTGTCTTCTACCATATCTAGCTCCATTGCGGCGGAGCGAGGCCTTGCCGGTAGAGCCGGAGGCGGCGTTTGAGTAGCCCCATGGTCTGCAGCAATTTCCGGTTGCAAGTCTATGTAGTTCGCTGGGACAAACCCGAACTCGTCGTCTAGTCCGACAAGAATCCAGTCTGGGTCAGAAGTATCGAACACATCGAGAACAGCTTCTTCGTGGAATGACAGCTCTTCGTCAGTTTGTCGAGTATACTCGTAAATGGCGCGGGCTTGGGTCAGCGCTGGTGCCTGTGGAGAGAATAGAATTAGCACATGCTGCCTCAATGATTTCCACAGCTTTGGCCTGCCCGGGTCGCTCATACAATTTCGACATAGTTGTGAGGTATAAGACCTGTGGGCTCATCCTCCTCGTCGGCGCCAGCTTTCTTTTTAGCTTTCCACCAGCCATCGTCGTCATTCTTCTCGATGACGTAGAGCAAATCTCCCTCACTGATGGCAAGCTCGCCCTCAGATTGTTGCTTGTAGTCGTAGAGGGCCCGATAAACTCCAAGAAACCCCATGGCGCGGTCGGGTGCCCCGGTATGGAGGCAATGCCAGACTAGGTGGTTTCGTCAGGGCCTTATGGAACAAGCAAGCCGGTCGTGAGGCGTTGGAAGGGTTACGCAATAATAGGAGACGTAGTCTGTGGGACATAAGCAGCGCAAATCTTCGGTGAGAGAGAACAGCTCAATGGGCTAATGCTTGGCCGCAGCCCGATTCGCTGGTTGATAGTTAGGTCTTGATGAGGTAGGCAGTTGCACGTTGGATTAGGCTGTAGGTAGGTATGCGCATGTCCGCCCCCCCCCCCCCCCCCCCCCCCCCTTTGTTCCATTTTTAACGTGACGCGTGATGTCACTACCCCCTAAGCAGGTACTAAAAATATAGCCACTTTTTAACCTTAATAGTAAATAACTACTATCTACCTACTAGATGATTATTATAATTATAATAATTATTATTATCATTATAATAACTATAGCTATTTATTTCTGTTCTTATATAATCTTAGAAAATATAAGACTTATTAGTCTTTTTCTATAAATTACCTTATTCTATATATAGTAGTATCTATACTAAAGAGTCTAATCTAAGCTATAAGTTTTTATTACTCGCTATAGGTTCTAGACTCCTTATAGGTAAGTACCTACCTACGTAGGAGGCGGGTATTTTTAGATATAACTTCTAATATATTTCTATAGAGTAAATGTTATTAAGGTATATAGGCATAGATTTAGCTTCTTAGATAGAATATTAGAAGTTTTTTAATATTATAAAAAGGTATAATTTCCTTATAATATACCTTAAAAATATACTAGATAGTAAAATATATTAGAGGGTATATTAGAAAACACCCCCTCCCGCGTAGGTACCTCAAAGTAAGGTGCTTACTTACACTACCTACCTTGCGTAGAGGCCAGAACCAGGCCTGCAAGCTATTAAGTAGGTAGAGCTGATAAGGTAGGATAGTATCATAGATACTTGAAAAGCACTATATGAATAGAGAAATACATAATCAGACTACTTGCTAGCTATGCTCATTCTAGTGTTCGAGCCATCCTCTGATATACCTTTATGTTTAAAGAGCTAGTCGATATCTCTTGTGATTACTTGAGTACAACTTGTTTCCGGGCTGGGATCTTCAGGTAGCGCCTGAGAGCACGGCGTACCCGGCGTGAGTATAACTTGTTGCATGGCACATCGGAGAACAGCACCATGGACGTCTTCATCTACCAGTGATTGTACAGCTGTATCAAAACGATGGATACGGGACCATAACTCGTACTTAATGCATACGAATACACGAGAGACGGTGAATTGCTACGTCGAATTACTGTGGCAACGAGTGAGCCACACACAATAAATGGCTGGTTTGACCTAGTTGAGGGCTTCCGCATGTTGATAAAAATTGGATGACATCGTCGAGACTAGGATGAAAGTACACCTGATGCAGTATCGCTGCATGAGCGTGCTCGGTTCCAATAATTGCGAGCGCCACGGAGGAACCTCATGTACCACGTTTAGCTGGCGGATTTGCCAACCTTCTCATTGCTGTTTGCAGGCTTTCCTTGGCTTTGGCTCGCATTCTTCAGGCTACCACTGCGATGCTCTCTGGCCAGAATACCAGGAAACAAGCGTGGGTCGCTGCCAGAAAGGTGCGAGTCTGTAGCGCTATCGGAATGATAGGCATCCTCGCCGAATGTCATGCCATGCTCCGTACCCAGCTTGCTAGGCAGACCAGTGTTGCTCGACAGAGACGATAGAACTTGCGAGCAGCTGTGCGCTGGTACCTGATTGTTGGGTTTTTTTAGCATGCCGGAGTCGCTATTGACCTCGTATGCCGAGAACCGTCGAAGTCTATGAAATGTTAACCAAATGTATGTACCAAGGCTTCTAGGTTCCACTTACACGTCTCTTTCTTGTACGAGTGTGATGTATCGAAACTCTGCCCGACGATCTGGTACGTTGGTTTTCACCATTTTGTTGCCTTCCTTACCAGGCTTCTCAAAATCAGGGCCGAGCCATTGCTGCTTGACTGCTCGCTCATAACCGCTCTGTTTGACCGAATTCTTTGCTAATTCACACATGTCCACTGAGCTCAGCTTGCAGATTTGAGCTGCGACGGCATATTCCTCGATGAGCGGTTCTTTTGTGAAGGCGAACTGAAGTGGATCGTCTGTTGAGAGTGACACATTAAGGCCACGTTTGAAATACTGGTGGAAAGGGTTTCTCTCGTATGCGAGGAACAATGCATTGTTGCTCAATGGTGACATAGCCATGCCGATCTGCTCCAGATAAAATATATATTGGAGCAAAGGCACCTTTCGGAGCAAAAGACCGTGACTGATGCTGTGACAGCACAGAGCAGCAACAGCCAAATGTTCACTGTCACCAGCTTCGCCACAGTGAGGCCGAAGCGTAAAAGTGTTAAATCCACGTTTCTTTCTCCAGAAATTCAGGGAGGCCATGTTGGCAAAAGTGTAGTAAATCCAATAGCTGTAGGGTGGATTTTGCGCGCCGTCCCATCCTCTGGGAACTGGGAACTTGCGGAAGAGACGGCGTTCAATTTTACTTTCGTCGTCAACGCTATCAAACCCGATAACGCGCTGAAGGAAAACATGAAGCTTTGGGTGACTTGCTGGGTCTTTTGTGACTTCGAACAATGGCTGGAACAAGTTCTTGATGACTTGTTCAAACGAATCCATGAGGCCACTGCCCTTATAAACATCGTATAGACGAGGGATTTGAATGAGCCAGCGAACATTGTGGGAGAAAAGCTTGTTATCCACCACCCAAGCAGCTAGCTTATCCCATTCATCAATAGATTTGCCGTATATGGAAATACGCCACTCAACCATCTGATACTTGCTAGACTCGAGATCTTCGATGACTTCTTTAGTGATTTCTGCCAGATACCGCCCGTGAATGAAGTTATCAGTCTTCAAGAAAATAGTTCTGAGACGAGACTCTCCGATAGGATTATACTTGAGATTGAACTTGTCGAATCGGTGGAAAGAATCGGTGTGGGCCTAGAGAGTGGAAGTCAGTCTACTTCATTGCGCTTCAATGGTCTCTTGACTCACGTGCATGTCGAGAGTATCGATGCTTAGATCGTAAGCGGTGAGATTAATGCTAGCAAAAACTTCGGCCAGGGTAAGGTGCTTTCCATCCCTATATAGAACCACCTCATTGGGATATTTCTTCATCTTACTCTTGATAAATCGGAGCAGATGCTTCTGGTTCATGCAAGCAGAGTGATGAACGTGGGTGTCAACTTTTCGAACATTGTAAAAGTCTCTGTGAGGGACTTTCTTGCTGTCCGCGGTTTCCTGGTACTCATTTAGAAGAGCGTACAAATTAAACTTGCCCTCTAGGTACTGCAGTCTTCGAAATGCGAAGCTTTTGCTCGGACCATCAGACGAGACTTTCAAAATGGACTCCAGGTCCATGTAGAATTCTCTGATAGTCGGAATTCTGATCGCGGGCTCCGTAGCAGATTCGTTGTCGAGGATCTGATAGACACCGTTTGAATCTAGCTCAAAAGTACAATCGTCGTCTCCCGGAAGAGGCATCAGATTATCCATGTCAAATTCCTGGCTGGAATCGTTCGCAGATGTTGCGTTGTGTCGCGCAAAGCGGGAATTAGCGTGGCTAGCCTCCCTCCACGCAGGCTCGGGCGGTGGTGGGTAGATTTCCCAATCTTCACCATCTCTTGGGTTATCGTCCGGGCCTTGTGAAGACAGCATAATATAGCGACGACGCAAATCAACGATCTTCCGGACGTCTCTTGTGATAGCGGCCAACTCAGACGTGACATGCGGCTCTGTATCGAGAAAGCTATTGCTGGCAAGGCCTGAATTCGACACACCAGACATGCACTGCTCTTGAAGTACAGCACTAGCTGGTACGGCAGACATTGGTACATGGCCAGCGTGAATACGATCCAAGGGCAGTTCTTGGTGAGAAGACGGGTTCTCTAACATGAAGGAGCGATTAATCAATGCCTCTTGTTGCTTAAAGATAGAACATACCACCATCTTGCTCCAGGATGAGGGAGTCGGCACCGTACTCCGTCGCCGATCGAGAGCCAGCTTGGATTGAAGGGCTTTGCTGCGGCGTTTTCTGCACCCACTCGTTGCTATCGCCTCTCAAATCAATCTGACTACGTTGGTAGAACAGCTTTGCATCGGTTTGGGTCATCTGACGTTCGGCAACAGGATCGTAAAACGTGGTCCTCTTTGGGACATCGCGAAGGAGCATCCCTTCTTGCAGCTCCTCTGCCTGAGCGGGGTCTGTTGCCTCGGGTGCTTCACCAGCTGGCTCTGAGTCTGCAATGCTGTGGCCCGGTGTCTCATCATCCTCCCAGTCGGATTCGTGTGTATGCACCTGAAAGGGCAATGCACTGCCCTTGAATCGTGGGTGTTCGCCTGCGATGGCATCAATACGTTAGATGTCGGAAATTGATACATCAATTCTCAGCACCTACCAGACATCTTGCAGAGTCTTGCGCACTGTAGCTCGAGAGTTGTGGCGTTTCGTAATTCAGTCGGTCGCGCAATATATCGTATTCCCCAAACGCGACCAGAAAATTGCTACAGGACAGGTGTGTGCCTTGTTGGGGCTCTCAATGTCTGTCTTCGCTTCCTGCACTGTTTTTCTCCTTCCTTTGGTGTCTGATTTTGGAACAGGCCTGTGGTTTTTTTTGGCTGATAGATGCATCAAAGTTTAAGTCGGGAAGGCGCAATGATAGCATTAGAACAAAAAATAATATTGAAGCATAATTAACTCATAGGCCAGAGTCAAGATACAAATGCTGGGTGAAGAAACACGCGTTTGGGGGAGCCTGGGTAAAATAGCCTGGCATGCTGGATATTCAAAAGTGAGAGGGTGTGGGGTTGGTGGATAGCTACCTACCTACGTAATAGCAGCGTCCGAAGTCAGTGGTCGGTACTCCGTACACGGAGGTTGCCTATATCCGATAGTATGTATCAATGGAAGCAGCCATATGACTTTATACATTAAGACACCTCAGGTAACGGGGGACAGTCTCTAGCCATTGTTCACTTGACTAACCGCTGGTCGATTTCTATTCTATGCAGAGCCTAATATTTAGTTCTTCTTCTTTGATCCTGCGTTCTCCGAGGACGAATTCGCAAGATTGCTTTTCGAGTCCAATGTGTATATTGCCCCGCCCCCAAACACTAGCAAGGCGCCAATGACTGTCCCAACAGCTAAAGTATTATCAAATAGCCAGATGCTGAGCAGTAGGCTCACCAGTTTCCGAATGTTGAGGACAATGGTAACAGTCAAGGCAGATGACGCCGCCGCTAGAAGGTTTACTCCCCGAATGCATGCGTACTGCGTCAGGATATTCGCTGCAACATTGAACAGCTGGCTGGGTACTCGAAGACCGAAGCTGTCATATAAGACCACTGGCTGTGAATTGGAAAGAGAGCGAAATGTACGCAGTATGGATGGTGCGAATGGCAAAAACAACGGCAATGAAAGGAGATGGGAATAAAACAAATTCTCTCGCCACTGCGGTCCGTACACTCTGTACGTTGCTTCTGTATATAAGCCCATGATGGCAGAGAGAATTTGGGCGATGAACAGCATAACGAGTCCTGTGCCGAAGGCGGGTTCGGATGAAGTTTTGGGCTTTGACTAAAATACAATGTCAGTGTCGATCTGAAAGCTGCTAAGTTTTATCTGACCTTGGTTGATGCGTCGGACCAAGCTGCCTGAATGACACCAATACTGAGTATTATTACAGAGATGATCTGCGTTCTTGAGTACCGTTTGCCGTGAACGTAGCCTGCAACGATGGTCGTTATACTGCCTCCAGATCGGATTATAATATGAACTGGCACAGATATATCGTAGCTGAAGGCGTGATTGTTTAATACATTGATAGCGAAGAACAAAACGATGTTGACAGCCCATCGAGTGAAAGGAACTTTCGTCGGCGCCAGAAAGAACGGTGGCCGTTTAGAATCAAACTGAGACATATAGCTTGTTATGGCGACGAACGAAAACTGAACGAATGTGAGAAAAGTGCCTATCGGCAATTAGAAACCAATCGACAGCAGCAGATGGAACACGGCTCTCACCACTTCCTGATTCAAAACTAGGTACACGGTGATTAGTCATATGCGCATCCGTGGCAGTATACACGCCTTACTTGATAATTGACTCCAATGCATAGACCTATAGTATATCGTTAGATGTCTTGTAGAGGTACTCGGCTAGTAGTTTCTCTGCTCTTACATTTGAGCAACAGCCGCCGAACACAAGCCCGAGCATTGCAAGTGCAGCGAAGGCAGAAAGGCCAACATTGGAAGCAACAGAGACTGGAATGTCATCGTATTTCGTTGAGCGCTTTTGAATGCCATCCTCGGCATCATTAGCGCATCGAGCATCTCCCATTGTCGCTGTGGTGATTTGAAGGTCTGATGAGCTAAAGTTGAAACGTGGACATGGAGCTCGACCTACAGATTTTGATTTGCCCACCACCCCTCAGGTGCTACCTACACTATCCCTTTGACTGTCGTAAAGGAGCAAGCGGGTTACTTTCTCCACTTTTTCCTATATTAGCCTAGGAATAGCGTAGTACTTATAAGGTAATATATCTATTATAATAAATATATTCTTAGTATTTTAATAAGGTTTTATTCAAAGAAAAAGATATAAATAAAACTACTAATAAGATATTATTCTTAAATTATAAATTATAATATTATAATAATATAATAATAATAAGATTATTTATAAAAAATAAGACCTTTTATAATATACTTATAATATTATCTCAGTTTTAATTAATATCTTATAAGGCTTAAAATAATAATAAAAAGCTAAAACTTCTTCTTATATTTTTTTAACCTTCTATTAATACTAATATCTCTAATACCTTTAAATTTATCTTATTTATTAAATCTTTTAAGAAGCTATTAATTAAAGATCTTTTATATATATTAATATTACTTTTAAATATTACTAAGTAGATAATACTATATTACTAGGGGGATAGGTATATATAACTCTATATGATACTTATCTTTATATAATAATTATATATAAATAGAAGTATTATTTAAGTAACGCGCTATATTTCCTATTTTAGCGCTGCCGCCGCCGCCGCCTCCATCAACACCGCCAGCGCTACTAGCGCCGCCGCTAGGCCTCTCAAGGCCTCTTAACGCTTACTAATTCACTTAAAAACGCATTCTCTTTAGCTAGGTTTTCTACGACTATAGAAGTTATAGAAACTATTAATTAGCTTATAAATTACTAGCGGCGGTAGTAGTAGTAGAGTATTAGAGGAGGAATCTAGGAAGGTATATAGGTTATAGTAGGTATATATATAAAAACGTAGGTATCTTTTATTATATATACCTATCCCCCTAGTAATATAGTATTATCTATCTAATATTACTCTTACTTTTTTAGTAATTTATATCTATTTAATTTATCAAATCTTAAGTTAAATATATTAATAAATATAAAGAGTTTTTTTTATTAAGCTATAATAAAAATATTCTTAATAATATAAATAGCTTTTAATATTAATAATTAAATTATATATTTTCTTTATTATTTTAATTAATATAAACATTTATATAAATTTATAAATTTCTAATTATTAAAAGTATTTTTCCTTTAATAAAAATTAATTAATATATTTAATTACTAAATATATACTTTATAACTATTTTTTCTTTTTTTATTAATATCTTTATTATTATAATTATATTAATAATCTTAAGATTACTTTATTA
This sequence comes from Beauveria sp. IMV 00265, assembly GCA_001931865.2. Lineage (NCBI taxonomy): Eukaryota > Fungi > Ascomycota > Sordariomycetes > Hypocreales > Cordycipitaceae > Beauveria > Beauveria sp. IMV 00265. The sequence goes on from MSJG02000582.1 coordinate 47,779, forward strand.
ACCTTTTATTATTATTATTATTTAATTACTATAAGTAGATTAGCTTATTTATTTAATATCTTTATTATTTATAAATATAAAAAATACTAAAGTCTTTAAAAAAAACCTAGATTTTTATATTACCTTTAATTTTATATTTATCTTTAATAAAAGCTAATATAAAATAACCAATAAGTAAGTAATATAAATAAATAAATAATATACTTTTACTAGAAAATATTATCTTTTATCTTTATATTATAATTACTTACTAACCTTAAATAGAAAATACTTTTAATAAAAATAATATAATTTTTACCTTATTTACTATTAAAAAATCTATAAAGCTAAGTATTTATAAAATAATAAAGATTTATAATATCTTTATAATAATAATCTAATATTAATATAATAACTAAAGTTTATAATATAATTATATTATTAATTTAAAAAAACTTATTAATTTAAAAGAAGAAGTTATAATTAAATATATTTTCTAACTAAATTTATAAAGACTTCTCTTTTAATATATTAATATAAAAGATATAATAAACTAATTACTTTTTAAATATAATATATAATATATTTATATATATTAAGTAAAAAACTTTATATAATAATAACTAAAACTTATTATATATTTTTAATAAAAATATAATTATTAAAAAGTTAAATATAAAAATCTAATTATAATTTATAATTAGTTTATATTCTTAAAAAATATAATTAAAAAATATAATATTATAAAGTTTAATATTTATAACTTTAATAATACTAGGTTTTTAATAGGCTTTATTATAATATAAATAGTTATTATAAGCTTTAATTAGGTTAAAAAAGTAAAAATAATATAACTTAATAATAAAAAATAAGTTATTATAATTTAAAGTAATAAATTCCTAAGACTTAATAATATTACCTTATATTATAATAAAAAACTAAAATTACTTTATATTTTAATATAAAAATAAATACTTATTTTTAAATTAATATATTAATATAAATTTAAATAGTTAAATAATAAATTAAATTAATATAAATTAAATAAAATATTTTTATTAATATATAAAAGATTAAAATAAAAATATTTATTATCTTTTTATTTTAAATAATTATAAAAGTTATTATTTAATTATATTTAAGCTTTTTTATTAAGAAAATTAGATTATTATTTTTTATATATTTACTTATTTTTCTTATATATTTTAACTTTTAAATATTAGTTATTTTAGTTTATTTAAAAAAAACTTATAAATAATAAATTAAAAATCTTATAAAGGTTAATATTATATATATTATTAAAAAAGGCTTTTTTTTATATTTTTTAATATTTCTAATAAGTTTATTATAAAAAAAATATCTAAGATAGTTTTTAAAATATTAAAATTACCTTATTTAATCTTAAAAAGGTTATTTTTATTATAAAACTTAAGTTTATAATATTAAGTCTTTTAAACTTATATCTAAGTTTAGTTAATTCTTAGGTCTTTTAAATATTAAATATTATAATTAAAGTAGTTTTATAGTCTTTAATTCTAAAAAAGTAAATTATTAATTATTTAAATAACTTTTTAATTAAAAGTCTTAATATATTTAAAAAAAATTATAAAAATATAATAATTATTATATATAAAATTACTTTTATATATATATAAATATATAACTTTAAAGTTATAAATAAGTTAATTAGTAAATATTAATAAGCTAAAAATTAGAATATAAAATATAAGAAATTTAAAAGAATAAATAAATATAAATAGTTAAATAAAAAATAAAATATAGGCTTTTAATAGTTAAAAGATAGAAGTTAAAATATATATTTAATAATATAATATATATAATTAGACTATATAATATATATATTTATATTATAAATATAAAAACTATTAAAGAAGAAGATTTTAATTAGTTATAAATATATTTTTTTATTAGTAAATTATCAATAATTAAAAGGTAATAGATTAGTAGAGGTATACTACTTATTTATTTATATTACTTACTTATTAACTATATTAGCCTTTTTTCTTAATTAAAAAAAGAAATTCTTTATAAGCTATATAAATCTTTACCTACTTATCTTTAACTAATTTACCTACTTATCTTTAACTAAGCTAAGACTATATTAGGCTAAAGATTATATAGTAATTATTAATAGGTATATAAAAGATAAAGTATTTAGTAGAAGATATAAAGGAAAAAAATATATTATTAATTTTATTAATTTATATTTTAATTAAGAGGAATTATAATATATTTATAAAAAAAAAGATAATATTAATAACTTAAAAAAAACTCTATTTAATATAAAAAGTTCTTTTAATAACTTACTTATATAAGTTATTATATTAACTATATCTTAATTATATTTTATAACTAAGTTAGTTAAGATATAATAATATAATTACTTTTATAACCTTATAAGGTAATATTAAATAACTATTAACTTACTAATAGTTATAAAAGGTCTTTATTAGGTAACTTAATTTTAATATTATTAGTACTTATTAGTCTATAAAAGGCTTAGGTTACTATTAAAGTTCTAAAATTTATTATCATTTTAGTAGCTATATAGCCCTTAGAGAATTTAGTCCCCTCTAGAGTAGTACCTATAGTAGGGAGACGAAAATTCCGCTTAATAGTACTAATACTATAGTAAATCGCGATTTTTAACCCCTTATAACTATATATATAAGCCTTCTAAAATTAAAAGAAAGATATATTATAAAGATTCTAATATAAGTACTAGATAATAGATTTTTTAATATTTCTAGATATGTTATAGCTTATATTAGATATTACTAAAGTCTATAAGCTCTAAGTAAGGGTTATTTTATTAGTAAAATATATTAAGGAAATAACCTTTTTACTTTAGTCTTTTATAATTATATATCTAAAATATAAAAAAAACTTAGTCTTAGATAGATTTAGTAAAAGATAGATTATTTAGATTTTAAAAAGAATTTTTAAGTTATATTTATTATTCTATTAATAGTTAAAGTATATGTCTTTTAGTGGTGCTAGTACTGACCGTACGAAACTTTTGGCAACCCACTGTACCTACCTAGGTAGTGACTATCAGTTTGCCCCGCTGTCGGACCAGAAATTCGACAGCTCCATCCAGGTAGCAGTTATTGACTCACGGTAGATATCTCAACTTTGCCGCACACCTGCCTACCTTCGAATCCGACATCTTGCCACGATTGGTACTTCTATAATTTTCATTTCGTCGTCAAATGGATCTTGTCAACCAGTAAGGATACTTCTTCCTCACCTAGTCGCGCCACCAGCCAGCCACTTGCCCCGCGTCCTTCTGCTAACTTGTTCATTTGCCAACAGCCTAGAAGGCCGACTTTTGTTTGCCGTACCAAAAAGTAAGGATGGCATGCCGTTGTTGTGACTTCACAAATTCTCAAGTAGACATTAACATATCATTATAGAGGGCAGACTCAATGCTGCTACCCTGAACCTGCTCGAAGGTGCCGACATTCAGTTTCGTCGCGAGAACCGACTTGACATTGCCCTCGTCAAAAACCTCCCTATCGCGCTGATATTCCTCCCCGCTGCCGATATCCCAACCTTTGTAGGCCAGGGACGAGTCGACCTCGGCATCACTGGGTGGGATCAAGTCAAGGAATATGCTGCCGGCGTAAAAACTCACACACCTACCACGGACAACGGTGCCGGATGCGAGACGGTAATGGACCTGGGGTTCGGTGCCTGCCAGCTCCAAGTCCAAGTTCCCGAACGGGGCAAATACCTCTCGACAGAGGATTTGATCGGCCTCACCATCGGTACTAGTTTCCCCAATCTGACGGCTGCACACTTTGCCAAGATCGAGGCCGGATTCGAACCCGCTTCGGACGAGCCAACATCTGCGCAGCCTTTGCGTACTAACATCATTGAGCTAAGCGGCAGTGTTGAGGCTGCTTGCGCCCTTAATGTTGCTGAGGGTATTGTTGATCTCGTGGGTAAGCTACATGACACAGCACCGATTCAATGGTTGGTTCAGGCTAACTCGTCAATAGAATCCGGGGAAACAATGCGCGCCGCTGGCCTGAAAGCCATCGATACTGTCGTCGAGTCCAGTGCCATTTTGATCAAGTCAACGAAACCATCCAACGCCGAGTTGGTAGAGCTTATTGCCTCACGGATCCGCGGTGTCATTACAGCGCAGAAGTTTGTGCTATGTCAATACAACGTTGAACGCTCTAAGCTCGTCGAAGCGACCAAAATCACTCCTGGAAAGCGCGCTGCCACCATTACGCAGCTTGACGCTGAAGGTTGGGTCGCTGTTAGTTCCATGGTCGAGAAAAAAAGGATTGCTCTCGTTATGGACGAATTAGCGCGTGTAGGAGCCCAGGATATCCTCGTTCTCGACATACACAACACTCGATAGGCCGGGTCACGGGTTTGCACTCGAGAATGCTAGGCCGTCAGGCATGACTTAGACTATAAATAATAGTCATCTTTCGCTGTAGATTTAGAATCGCTTCGACACGGTAGCTGGAATGCTATCTGATGTGGCTGTATGGTTGATGTTGCAATTGCAACTGGCTGAAAATTAACAATGTAAAGAAAAAGCAGAGTATATGCCGACGTCTGTAGGTTCTCCTTCATTTACTTATTACATTGACGAATAGGTCCTACGCAGTTTATCATCGAAACACATGGCATATATATATATAGACTATCACAGCTCTCATTATATGAAAAGTATTAAGTAGTACTTAGGTACTTTATCCTATCGATGTATGGATGTTACAAATACTATTACTTTATAGCTTATAACTAATTAAGGAAAATTATTTATTATAAGAGATATTTATATTTTCTAATTTAATAAATAAAAAAGAAGTTAAAGTAAAAGAAGATTTAAAAAAAAAAGAAGATTTAAAAAAAAAGGTATAGTAGATTTATAAGGGCTTATAGTAGATAGAGATTTTTTAAAAACTAAACTCTTATTTTAATATTAATAGAAAAAGGAGATAATTAAAAAAATAAAACTACCTTTATATTAAATAAGTAAAATTCTATAGGTTTAAATTAGATAGAATTTAAAGATAAATATATAATAAATTATTTATTTATAATAAATATAAATTATTTAGAACTCAGGCTCTATAGTTATAATCTACCTTTCCTATATTAAGCCTAAGGCCCTTAAGAAACTAGAGTATACCTATAGGGGTTATATTATAATATTAATATTCTTATAGCTAGGTCTTATCTTTCCTTTTTCCTTTTCCTAAAGAGAATTATTAATAATTATAATATCTATTTATAGAAGCCTAAGGCTAGTCTATAATATAAATATTAATATAAAAATAATATTAACTAGTAACTTTTTATATCTTACTATATTTATAATAGGATTTAAAGATTTAAAGTCTCTAATTAATATATAAACTATTTAGTTTTAAGAAATTATAGGTAGAATTAATATACCTATTATAACTATAAATTAAATATATCTAAGATTAGATAATAACTCTATTAAATAATATACTTTTTTAAATATATATATATATCTATTACTTCCTTATATTATCTTTAATATTATTCTACCTTAAGTCCTAATATATTATAACTTAAACTACTTATAATAGTTAATTACTTTATTAATAGAACTAGTTTTAAAGTCTATTATAATATAGAATATAGAATATAGTTAATAGACTATATCTTCTACTAGTTAGAAGCTACCTCTATAGAATAGTAGTTCTATACTAGGGAGTTCTATATAGGTTAGTATATAGATTATTTAAATCTAGCTAAAGGCACCCCTTTCTTTTACTTCTTGCTAAAAGCTAAGTACTAATATAACTTATAAGGGAAGCCTCCGTGGTACAGTGGTTCTATACTAGGGAGTTCTATGTGGGTTAGCACATAGATTATAGGTTCGAATCCCGCCGGAGGCACCCCTTTCTTTCCTAAAAGTTAGGTACTATAGTAACTTATATAAGAGAAGTTTAGGGTAACCACAGGTCTAGGCTAGGGCAAATAGTTAAGGAGTATATACTAACTACTATACTACCTAATACCTTATAGTATAACTAAGGCTAAAAATTATTTAAATACTAAAAAATATAACTATAAAAGAGATAATAATAAGGAAGACTTATTAACTACTTAAGGGTATATATAGATAATATAAATTTTAATATACTTATATAGAATAATCTATTAATAAATAATATAAAATATAGCCTTTAGTAGTAGATTAATACCTTATTTATAGAATATTACTAATTATTAATAAATACTAGGAATTATAATATAATAATAATAAATAAGATATTAAGGAGGATAATATTATAAATACTATAATATATATATAAGGCTAAATAAGGTAAACTAAGGTTTAATATATTAGTACCTAGAAAAGATAAAAAGGTTATATAACCTCTCTAAGATTAAAGAATTAAGCTATTAAGCTATTAATCTAAGAAGTAAGATCTAAAGGATTAAAGGTTAAGCCTATTAATCTAAGTTTATAATAGAAAAATAAATAAATACTTAAGAAAGAAGTATTCTTATAGTTAGATAATTTAAATCTTTATTAATTAATTTAAGTAATAATTTTATTATTAAGAGTTTTACTTTTAATAAAACCTTATATTAAAGATATTATTTATTATTACTTTATAATATTTAACTTAACTTACTACCTAAGAAATAGACTAATTATAAATTAAAATTAAGTTATTATTATATTTTAATTAATCTTATTTAATAAGTTATTCTTAAAACTTTAAGTAATTAACCTTTTATAATATCTACTATTATGTAACAAACCGTTGTGGCGGCACTGCTCTGCGCTATATATACTGCTATTACGCCTACGTTGATTGCTAGAATTGCTTTCAATGCCTGATCTTTTGCCCTGTGGTCTGACGGTATAGGCGTACGTCACATATTAGAGAAATTATTATTAACCTTATAGTTATAATTATAGACTTTAATACTAAACTTAAGTACCTTTATATATAGATAAAGGAAGTAAAACTTAAGAACTTGATATTTAAAAAAGAAAAGAAAGCTATAATACCTAAGTTTCTTAAACCTAATATATTTAATAAAATAAAAGAAGATATTTATATCTTTTTATTTAAGCTAAAGCCTATTTAAAGGTTAATAACTCTATTAATAAAAAGTTTATTAAGATTTTTTATATTAAAAACCTTCTTATAAATAAGGTAATAGAATAATAGAAGCTAACTCTTAAAGACTATCTTAATAATAAAAAATCTAAAGATAAAACTATTTAAATCTTTATAAAATATAAGAACTTTAAGGAAGTTTTATAAACTATATTTAATAAGTTAAAATAAGGTCTAAACTATAATATATAAACTTAAATCCCTAAAATAAATTAATTTTATTAAATATTATATATATAAGTTTAAATATATTATTATTTATATTAATTAAGATAATAAAAGCTAAATAGAGTTTTTTTATAATAGACTTAGAGAAGATATAAAAGATTAAATTATTAAAAAAGATTAATTAAATAACTTTAATAAGTTTATTAAGAAAATTATTAAGATTAATAATTATCTTTATATTAAATAACTTAAGTATAATAAAAAAAATATAATTAATTATAATAATCTTTTATAATATTATTAGGTAAATATAAGAAAGTATTAAAATAAATTTATAGCTTATAGAACCTATTTAGGCCTAATAGAACTTAATATTATTAGAAAAGAAAAAGAAAAGAAATATTATAACTATAAGAAGACTAAATACTTTATAAATAAATATAAAGTACTTAAGAAATAGTAAAAGCTAATTACTAAAAAATAAAAAATAAATATAACTTATTATAAAAACCTATTTATTTAAAATATTAATATAACTCATAATAAAAAATACTTTTTAGATATTAATTACTTTATAACCGATATAATAAACCTATATTTAATAAAGATTAGGATTTTAGAACTTAACTTATTTTAAATAAAGAAGAAAACCTTAATATAACTAAGTTAAAGGTAATAGAAGCTTTTATTATAATTCTTAAAATACTATTAAAAGAGAACTATATAAACTATAACCTAAGACTAATAAATACCTTATTTATAAGACTAAGTAATCTAGAACTAATAGGAGTATAAATTTATAGAAGAAATATTTTTTATTTAAATATTCTTAAATAAAAGTTTAAAGAAGTAATAATAAAAATAAACCTTAAAATATATACCTTACTAACTAAATACCTAATATTTATAATAAAATACTTAGATTATATAAAGATTTGATAAGTATCTTATTTATTTAATAACTATATAATATATCTTTAAAAAAAACTTAAATATTAATTCTTTTTTAAATTTAACCCTAATATAAGATATAATCTATTTTTAGAAATAGACTTATAAAACTAGAAAATCTAAAGAAGATTCTTAACTTATTTAAACTTAAGAAAAATAATAAAATATCTTATATTAAAAAGAATATAAATATAGTCTAAACTATTTAGATAAAAGAGATTAAAAATAATATATTTATAAATAGTTTATTTAATTTAAGTTTAATTAATATAACTAGTAGATGAAATAATTATTAGAAAAGTTTTAATATAGTTATATAAAATTAATAATAATAAAAGAAAAAAGAAAAAAAAGAATAAAAAGAATAAAAGTTAATTTTTTTAAGGTATTTAAAAAAAAAACTAAATTATAAAAAAAACTAAAAAAAAAAACTAAAAAATAATTATTATTATTACTAATAAAACTAACTCTTTAATAAAGATTTAATAAGTCTTTATATATTATAAATATCAATAATAATAAATATCTTATCTTTAATATTTTTATTAAAAAAATAAAAGTTAAGGTAATATTTAATAATAAAAATATTAAGAAATTATATCTTATTAAATCTTATTAATAAATTATAACTACCTTAAAATAATAAAAATAAGCCTTATTAACTTATAAATATAAAAAAAAATATTTAATATAATTAAGGTATAATAGACTAAGAAACTATATAACTTCTTATCTTTATTTTTAATATAAACTATATATTATCTTTAAATATTATAATAATTTTAAAATATAATAGTATATTAAGATTATTTTAGTTATAAGTTAATAATCTTAAAGTTAATTAAAAAATAGGCTAAATTTAATAAGATATATTATAATATAATTATAATAATAAGAATAGCTAAAAATAAAAAAAATATTTTAATTAAATTAAGACTAATCTTAAAAAATATACTTAATTACTTAAGAATTAAGAGTTAATATATTATAGATTTTTAAAGAATATTTAAAGTATAATAAGTTATTTAGTAAAGAACTAAAGATAAGATTACTAAAGTATTAATATTAAGACTATAAGATTAAACTTTAGTCTAATAAAGAACCTAGGTTCTAAAAGATTTATCTTTAAAACCTTAAATAAGATAAAGTATATAAGGAGTATTTAAAGGAAATATTATAAAAAGGTTATATATAACCTTTAAAGTTATTAATAAGATATTTAATCTTATAAATATTAAAATAAAATAAAAAACTAAGACTATTACTAATTACTAGTAGCTAAATAATATTATAATTAAAAACTAATATTTATTATTACTTATATTAAAAATATAAGATAAAGTTAGATAATTTAAATAATTTATTATCTTTAATCTAAAAAAGGTTTATAACCTTATTTATATAAAAGATAATTATAAATAAAAAACTACCTTTTAAACCTTAAAAAGATACTTTAAATATTTAATAATACCTTTTAGTCTTATAAATATATTAATTACTTTTTAAATAATAATTAATAATATCTTAAAAAAATAACTTAATAACTTTATTATTATTTATCTTAATAATATCTTTATTTATTTAAATATATTTAAAAAATATAAGAAATATATATATAAAATATTTTAAATATTTAAAGATAATAATTTACTAATTAAATTAATAAAAAATAAGTTTTATTAATAAAAAGTTAAATTCTTAAGATATAAAATTACCTTAGGATATATTAGAATAAGTCTATTAAAAATTAAAAATATATAAAATTAGTTAATATTAATTAATATTAAAAAGGTTAAAAGATTCTTTAGATTTATAAACTTCTATTAATACTTTATCTATAAATTTAAAGAAATTATAATTTTTTTAATTAACCTTATAAAAAAAGATTATATCTTCTAATAAACTAATAAAAAAGCTAAAGCCTTTTAGATATTAAAAGAAAAATATTAAATAAATTAGTTTTAATTATAATTAACCTAAATAAACTATTTAAAGTTAAGACTAATACTTTAGACTTTATAATAAGAAGATAATTTAAATAAAAAGATAAAAAAAATAACTTTACCTAATTACCTTCTTCTCTAAGAAATTCTATAAACCTAAGTTAAATTATAATATATATAATAAAGAACTTATAATTATTATTTAAGTATTTAAAAAATAATTATATTATTTAAGTATTTTAAAAATAATATTATTATTTAAGTATTTAAAAAATAATATTATTATTTAATAAATATAAATTATAAAGTTATAGTCTATTTAGATTATAAAAATCTTATATTATTTATTATTATAAAAGAACTTAATAAGTAATAAATATAATAATATAAGACCTTTATAGATTATAACTTTAAGATTTTATAAAATAAATATTTAATAATAAAATAAATATCTTTAGTTAATAAGAAGATTTAAAATTTAAAAAGAATATTATTATTATAATTAAATTACCTTAAGTAAACTAGCTTATTTATTTAAAATCTCTATTATTTATAAATATAAAAAAAACTAAAGTCTTTAGAGGAAAACCTATACTTTTATAACCCTCTAATTCTATATTTATCTCTAATAAAGACTAATATTATCTTTCTTCTTAATTAAGAAAAAGATCTTTTCTATAGACTATATACCTTTTCTACCTACCTTTAGCTAAGTTAGGTCTATTTTAGGCTAAGAGGTTATTAGCCTAATTATTTTTAAGAGGGGGGGGGTTATTATACTAGGCTACCTAGTTAAGGCTAGTTTAAGTCCTTTTACTTATTAGCTAGGTAAGATATACTTATTAGTTATAAAGGCTTATTAAAGTAAATATTATATTTAGAATATATATATATAGATATATATATTTAATAAATAATATATAAAAATCTATAATTCTTATTTTACTAGCCTAAGTCTTAGTTTATATTTATAATATTTAAAGGTTATTTTATCTTTTATTTAATTAAATCTAGCTTTTTATTAACTAATTTAGTTAATTTAACTAATCTAGCTAATTTAGCTAATTTAGTTAATAAGTTATAAAGATAGATAAGCCTATATTTCCCTTATTTTTAGGGGTTTTTTCCCTTTTTCTTTAACCTAAATATTTATATATTTATTATTCCCTTACCTTTATTACTCTTAGCTATACTCTTAATATAATTAGGTTATCCTTAAACCTTTAAAAAAATAACTAATATTTTATAAATAGCTTTACACTTTTAATAAGAAAAAACCATAAGTCTTAGATTAGTCTTATTTTAATTTCTCTTTAGGTCTTATATTAATTAACTTTAGATAATTAAACCTTAAGATCTTTAAATAATAATAAATCCTTTTTCCCTTTTCTTAAACTAGTCTTTAGTCTTTTATTAACCTATTTAGTTTTATTAAGCTAAAGGTAATAATATTAATAGTAATAAACTACCTTTAGTCTTAAGTTAGACTAAACCCCCTTAGGGTATACCCTAAGATATTCTTTATAGGCCTTATATAGATTATATATAGTTAGTAGGTAAAATAACCTATTATAACTAAGCTAGTAAGTATTATATCTACTTTAGCCTTATTTTATATTAATTAGCTTAAAGTAAAGATAAGTCTATACCTTATATTTTAAAAGTAATTTATATTACCTTTTAATAAGTCTAGATCTAGCCTTCTTTATATTTAGTATTAATACTAATAAGATTAGGTAATATTATTAATAAGGCTAATTATTATTACCTAATAAGTATAGTATCTAAATAATATTAACCTTAATAAAGATATAGCCTTAATCTACCTTAACTTTTTAACTATATTAGGTTATTTAATAAGAAAATAATAAGGCTAGTAGTACTACTACTAAAGAGGCTACTAACTAGGCCTAGTCTAATAGTAGGGTAGCCCTAGGTACTATTACCCTTATAACTACTACTACTATACTTATATCTATACTTACTCTAGTCTTATCTACTCTAGCTCTAGCCTAGGCCCTAGGCCTAGTTATTAGTAACTAAGCCCTACTTAGTAATATTATTAATAAATTATATATATATAACCTTATTTTAGTACTTAATTAATATTATCTTATACTTATACCTAAGTTAGGCTAAAATAGATAATAAAATAAAATAAAGACTACTTATAACTAATATTAGGGATTTAAATAGGAGTATACCTAGGGGTATATTAGGTTAAGGGGGGGTTTATAACCTCTAGTAGATCTATAACTACTAAGGGCTTAGATTATAAGTAGTATTATATTATAATAAAATATTATTTAAGTTTTATTTTTTATTAATAATTAAAATAAAAGTTAAATTAAACCTATAATAGTTATAAGACTACTTTAAGTTAGTAATATACCTATAAATCTTAATATTAATAATATATTTATATTTACTTTTATCTTTATCTTTATATTATATTTATTTTACTTTAACTTTAGATATTTCTTAACTTTTATATATATTAAATTTCTTTTATTATAAACCTATTTTATTATTCTTTTATTTAATATTAAGTAGTTTATAATAATTAATATATTATATCTATTTTATAATAAAAGTATATTTAAAATAAACTAGTATTATATTAGGCTAATATAGTTTATAAGTAAGTAGGCTACCTAAGCGAGTAGGCTACCTTCTAGGACCTTATAATAATAAATATAGTTTAATAAACTAAAATAAAATCTAGTTAATAAAAATTAATTATAATTATTTAAAGAAGTAATTTCTATTACCTTTTTATATATCCTAGAATTATAGCTAATTTTATTATAATTACTATAATATTAATAGTATAGCTTAGGCTATATTAATAGACCTAGACTTTTAGACTTATTATATCTTCTTTTACCCTTCCCTTATAATTAAGTAACTAAATTTCTACTAGCCTCTAGAGTAAAAGATCCTTTAGTCTATAAGTGTTTTTTATATATATATTAATATTAAGAAAGTTATATATTTACTACCTTTAGCTTATTAATTTATTCTTATATTAGTACTATTTATTATATTACTTTTATTATATATTTTAATAACTAAGAGATATTTATAATAATTTTACTTAAAAAGCTATTTTAATAGATCCTTATTCTTTTTTTAATATATTCTATTTAAAATAGAACCTCTATTAGGTTATTAGGGGTTTTTAGAAGCTAAGGAAGTTCTTAACTATTAGTAGTACTAGGAGGTAATAGAGTCTATAACTTTATATTAAGCTATAAAATAATATATTCTAGATTAAAAGGATAAATCCTAGTGCCTTAAAAACTACTAAAGATATTTAATTTAGTTATAGAAGCTTTATATACTAAGTAAACTATAAGGAAAAATTCTTCTTTAGTAATATAAGTAACCTTAGTATATATTAGATTATTAATTATATTATTATATATATATTTTAATAGCTAAAAATAAATAATATCTAATAGTTAGAGTATATATAATAAATAAGTAAGTATATATAATATAATTATATTATTTATCTTATAATATAGCTTAAAATCTATAGAGTAATAGCTTTTATACCTATTAAAGATTAATAGCCTATATTTACTAATTCTTTTAGTCTTTATATATAGATTAAAATACTTAAGCTATTTTAAGTACTTTTTATTTATAGTCTATTTATTTTTAGTAATAGAAATAGCCTAGTTATAAGGTAAGAGGCTATTTTTATACTAAGAGGAGAGGTAGGTTTTACTTATAATAATAATAAATAAAGGAATAATAATACTAGCTATACTAATATACTTTATTATTATTACCTAAGTATAATTTCCTTATTATATTTTTTAACCTTTTTAATATCTTTTTATACCTATAATAACTATTTTAGATAATATTTAGCCTATTATAAAGCCTATCTTATTAAAGTTATAAAAGTTATAAATCTCCCCCCTTTATATATTATATTTTATAATAGTATTTTTTATAAGCTAAAACTAGTCTTAATATTACTTTAGATCTTTATATTAGACTCTTTAATAGTTAATTTAATATAATAAATATATAATAAGTTCTAGGTATTACCTAATAAAGTTTATAGACTAGTGCCTCTTAACTAGAATATTATATTTAAGCTCTAGTAGGCGGTTAGCTATAGCTTCTATATTATATAAGTAAGGTAGCTAAGATTATATATCTAGATTAAGAATATACTAAATAAGGAGATTTTCTTCTTTATTTATTAATTTTTAAAAATATATTATTATATTAGCTTAGCTTAGTTATTCTTATTAATAATATATTAGTATTATTTATAGTATATTATAGATATAAGCTATATTCTAAAGTAATAGTATAGGGTCTTTTTTTAAAGCCTTAAGGGTATTAATAATATCTTTTTTATTTAGAGTTAAAACTATTTTATCCTATTAAGTTAATAGAGTTTAAATATAGTTAATTAAAAAATAATATAAAGTAGCCTACTTACTTAGGTAGCCTACTTGCTTATGAACTATATTATATTAAAGTAATATATAATATATATCTTCTAGTCTATTATTATATTAATATATCTTTAAGTTAAGGTTAAGAACTCTTTTTTTATATAAAAAAATATTAAGTCTTATCTTATTTATATATAGTTAGATAATAATAAAGCTAATATAATAAGGTAAAGAAAAGATTAGAATTACCTTTATCTTATATTAAAGTTATAATAGTTTATAAATTAAGAAAAATATAAGTTATTTTACTTATTATTAACTTTTAGTCTTTTTATATTCTTAATTTATCTACTATATCTTATCTACTTACTAGCCTAATATATATTAATCCCCCTCTAGGCCCTTATTAGGTCCCTTTAGTAGGTTCTTATATAAGTTATATAATAATAATTTAACTTATTTATTTTTTAACTATATATAAAGATAAAAAAAGTTATTTAGGCTAATATATACTAAAGCTAGGCTATAGCCCCTAAGGCTTTTTATTAGTTAAAGGTTTTATTTTTTTATATTATTAAGTATATATCTAATAAAAGGACTTTTAATTTTATCTTAATATAGTATATTAAGATTACCTTAAAAGCTCTTTTAATAATTCTAACATACCTTACCTAGATTTCTTAAAGGGGCCTTATTAGCCTTTTTATAGTTTTAAATATAATCTAATATTATATTATTACTTTAAAAATTATAATTAGTTAGATCTTTTATAAATATAAGTCTTTAGCTTTTTTAACTTTTAAGCCTTATAACTTCTTTATAATTATATTTAAGGCCTAGATTATAAATTATACTTTTTTTATTATTAATTCTACCTACTTATCTTATCTAAAGCTATTAGATAATATTACCTTTAAAAGGTAGATATATATTATTAGATATATCTCTTTACTTTTAAGTTATACTAGGCCTAGGTCTAAGATATATTTATATTAAAAATATATAAGATTAAATTTTAATATTAAAAAACTTAGATAATAAGTATATATTTAATCTTTATAAATAGTCTAAATAATCTTTAACTAAGTCTTAGTTTTTTTAAAGTTCTTTTTTATAAATAAGAAGTTTATATTATTTATAAACTTAATTATATATAAGCCTAAGACTAATTTAAAGGCCTTATAAAGAGAATTAATAAAAATAATAATCTTTAAAGAACTCCTTAGTAGACTATTTACTTTATTATTAGGCTACTATTAATCTAAAGGTAGTTCTTCTTTTTATTTAAAAAAGACTTTAAGAGATAAAAGATCTTTTTTAAATAACTAAGATATTAAAGTTCTTATATTAATAACTTATAATTTATATTATTAAAAGCCTTAACTATATTTAGTTAGAAGAAAAATATTATTTTATTTTAGGTTTAGGCTATTTTAATTAACTTTATTATTATTATAATTATTAACTTTATTAATTTTTATTATTAATTTCTTATTTATTCTTTAAAGAAAAGATAATACTTTTTTATTATAAATATAATATAAATAACTAATATCTTTTTAAAGAACTTACTAATAATATTTAAAAAGATAATTAATTATTAGCCCCTAGCTAAATATAGCTAGTTAGGTATTTTATTTAGTTTTTAGAGTATTATTATAATCTTAACTTAATATTATATTAAAAAGTAATTAGTTTTCAGGGAGGTATTATATAACTTTATTAGTATTATAGTAAAAGGAAGTCCTAATACTTTTAAGAACTTATATAAGAACTTATTTAAGCTTAGGGTATTCTAGGTTATATATCTCCTTAATATCTTTATTATTTTATCTTTTATAACTAAAGCTAGGACTTTTAATAAGTCTTATATAAAATAAAAAGGGGGTTTATTATTTATTTATAATATATTTAACTTAAGGTCTTTTATAACTAACTTAAGGAAGAACTTTTATATTAAGATATTAACTTTCTTTTTTTATATATTTACTAATATATCTTAACTAAGCCTATTTAGACTTAAAATTATACTAGTTATATACCTTATAATATATCTTTTTATTTATTAATATTACTTTTATAAGGCTAATATATCTTTTAATAAGTTAAGATAGGTCTTTTAGGATATTTTTATTACCTTTATTAAGGCTTAGGTCTAATTTATCTTTACCTTTTTTATAGTTTCTTAATTTACTTTATTTCCTATTTTTTAAGCTCTTTACTATACTTACTTTATATCTTTAATAATAATACTTATTATATCTATCTACTAAGGTAGTCTCTAGCCCTAAGGAGGGCCTATTATAGATATTACCTATTATATAATCTCCCTTAATATTATAACTAACTATTAGTATATTACTTTTACTTCTTAAGGGGTTCTTAGTAGTAGCTTAGTCTTAGTAAGAAGCTAAGTTATTATTTTTTTTTATAATAAAGATATTTATCTTTTTTTACTTTTTAATTAAAAAAATATTTTTAAAGATATAAACTTATAACTTAAGTAATTATAAGATAGAATTAAAGCTAGTTAAGTCTTAACTTAAGGTTATATATTTTATATTAAGTAATAAGTTAGTTTATAAGAGGTTTAATATATTTATATAATAATTATATTAGAATTAGGTTCTTATATTTAAAGGAGTTATTAATATAGTCTTAACCTAGGTTAATATTTTATTTATTTTATTTATTTATAATAACTTCTTTTTATATAAGTCTTAAAAAAGGTAATAAAGATTAAAGTCTTTAATAATTATATATAAGACCCCTTAGGTTAATAGTAGGCTATATAGGAAAAGCCTTAGGTCTAATCTTAACTTAAAGTAGATATTTATAATTATAAGGGGTTTATTTTTAAACTAGATATAATAAATATTTTAATTTATAATTACTTTTTACTTTAACTTTTTAATTTTCTTATAAATATATATTATAGCCTATCTTCCTCCTTATAAGTACTAATATAATACTAAGTTAGGAGTAAATAGTAGACTAGCTAAAGATATTTCTTAAATAATAATAATATTAAGGCTATTATCTTAATAAATAGTTAACCTAATATTATTATTATCTTTATATATATTTTATAAAAAAATCTTTATTTATTTATTTAGATAAGGCTAGGTTAGATATATTTATATTTTAAAATATATTTAGGTTAATTAGTATTATTAGATTAAGGGTTAATAAAGGAGGTATTTCTTATTATAAAAGGCTTAGGGCTACCTTAAAGGTAAAGGGGTTTTATTATAAGATCTTAGTTAATATTAATAACTCTAAGGTAATAATATATATATTATTAAAGTTTAATATTTATTTATATAAAATAAAGCTTATAAAATAATATAAGGCTAGGCTTAGGTAGGTAGCCCCTTAGGTATTAAGTACTATCTACTTTCTTTAAAGGTAAAGATACTTTTAAAGACCTTAATAGTCTTTTTAATTACTATTAGTAGATTTTAAACTTAATTAAGTAAAAGAGATAAGTCTTTTAAACTTAATTATAATATTATTATATTATAAAGTAGTCTTAAGACTATATTAGGTAATATCTTTTATAGTTTAAATATTATTTATTTATTTTTTATTAAATATAATTTAATTATATTATAAGACTAATATATATATCTTTTATATTTCTTCTTATTCTAATAAAATTTACTAATATAGTTATATTAATAATATTAAAAGTACTATAAAGGCTAGACTAATTTTATAAAGGACTTATATTAAAAGACTTATAAGTTAAAGTATATTTTTTATTTATATAATTAGTTAATTATCTTTATATTATAAATTTTAATAACTAAAAATACTTTAATTTTAGATTTAACATAAAAGTATAAAGTCTTTATTATAATAATATTTACCTTATTAAAGATTAAAAGTATTATAATTAGATTATTAGTATTTTAGGGGATTTTATTAAAAGAGACTACCTTAACTACTATAAAGTAGACTCTTTAAGATAAAGCTACCTTTAGGCTAAAGATAGTTTTTATTTAGTATTTATTTTATATATATTCTTTTACCTTTTAATAAAATAAGAAAATTATATTTTTAGATAAAAGATAATATATAATAATTACAATATTAATATAAATAACTTTATTAACTATATTTATAACTTCTTATAATAATTAATCTTTTATCTCCTAAGGGTAATCTTTAGCTTTAATAATTAGTTTCTTTTTATATTTAACTAAGACTAATATTACCTTAAAGGTACTTTAGACTTAAAAGGCTATTACCTTAATATATAACTTTATCTAATAAAAGAAAGCTTAAGGCTCTTTTTAGTTTTATTTAGATATCTATATAACTATTTTTTATATAATAGTCTAGACTATCTTATAGGTAATTAGTATATTTACTAAGACTACTTTAGCCTTTAACTAGGTTTATATTTATAAGTACTTTTATTATATTTTCTATATTATATTTTTATATTTATTCTTAATTAAAAAGAAAAGCTTATTAATTAGTTCTTTTTTTATCTATAGTTATTATTAAATTACTTTTACCTTAGGCTTATTATAATATATCTTTATTAGGGTAATATATTTAGGTATATCTTTAGTAATATTTTAGCTACTATATCTACTTTTATTATTATAGCTCTAGGTTATTATTATCTAAGGGTAGTTTTAAGTATTATTTATTATAAAATAGGTTCTTTTTTAATTTTATTACTAGTTTAGGCGTAATATAGTTATATACTATTTCCTAGTTATAAAGGTTATATTAAAAAGAATATTAATTAAATATTTAATACTTAAATATAATAAAAATAAAAACCTTATATTAGGTACTTAAGAACTTAATATAACTTAGAAAGTAGAATTAAATAATATTTAGATATAATAAATTAAATTATATATTAAGAAAAATAGTTATTTAAATAAGAAAAATATAAAACTATATATAATAAGAAAAAGTAAAAACTATTTATATAATAAATAATAATATATTCCTTATATATTTTAAGAGTAACTTATTAAGGAAATATATAAATATTTTTTATGTAAATATTAAGGTATAAAGGAAATAATTAATAGATTAAGAAGATTATATAATTTCTTAAAAAAAGAAAAAAAGAAAATAAGAAGTTATTAAATAATATAATATCTATTAAATAATAAAAATATTATAATATATATTATATAGTAAATTATAACTAATATTATTATTTAAAAGAATATAATAAATAATTATATAAGACTATTATTAAATAATTAAAGTCTAAAGAACTTATAATAAGAATAGTTTATAATAATATCTTAGTTATTATAAATAAACTTATAAAATATACCTTATAAAGACTATATCAATTAAATAAAGCTTATTTATAATATTTTATTTATAATTAGATAGTTAAATAAAGATTTTAAACTAAATACTTAAATAGGCCTCTATAGTATAATAGTTCTATACTATAGAGTTCTATATAGGTTAATATATAAATTATAAGTTTAAATCTTATTAAAGGTATTTCTTTTTAATTCTTTACCTATAAAGTCTCTTAAAAGCCTAATATACTAAAAGTAAATAATATTATAAGAGATTAAACCTAAATAAAGTATAAAAAAAGGTAATTATAAGTTTAAGTTAATAAATTTCTTTTATTAGGTATATACTAATTACTATATTATAATAGTTATTATAATAATAATATAAAATTATATATAATTATTATAAGTAAAAAGAGTTAAAGACTTAAAGGGGACTTAGATTATATATAATAAAAAAGTAAAATTAATATATTTATTAATATAAGTAACCTAAAAATAAGTAAAATTAGTATATATATATATATTAAAGGTCTTAGCTTAAGGAATAAATATTAGAAGATAGTTATAATAACTATTACTTATATTAATAATTAAAATATTAATATAAAAAGGAGTAGAGTATAGGTTTTTACTTAGGTTAAGTATAATATAGGTATAATAAGACCTTAGAGTAGCTAAGTAATAGTTTTTTTTATATTATTAAATTTTTAAGGTATCTAATATCTTATAAAAGATAATAAAAATAAATTAATAATAAATACTTAAATAATACCTATAAAGCTTTATTAACTATTAATAAAATAACTAATTAAGATAGTTATTACTTATATAATAGACTTATAATAACTCTAAGATTAATAATATAAAGATATTACTAATAAAGATAAACTATAGGTTTAACCTTATAATTAATATATACTTAATATATATTATGTATATAAAAATATTTATAATAAAAATAAATATTTTTATAAAACTAAATAAAATATTATATAAATAAAAAAAGATTACTAGTACTAATCTTAAAAAAAGATATAAAGTTTACTTTATTTATAAAAATATTAAAACTAAATAACTTAATAATAAACTTAATTAAAAGAAAATTAAACTATTCTTTATTAAATAAAAAATAAAAAAATATTAACTATAAACTATTATTATTAAATAAAATAAAGATTTATCTAATTTTTTATATATTATTATTTAAAAGAATATTAAATAGTTTTATATTTATTATAAAAATTATAATAAATAGTATTAATAAATATAAAGTTAAAAAGATACTTAAAGTATAAAAAAGTATTAAGAATTATTATTATATTATTAAATAAAAGAGATACTTAAACTCTAAAAATTCCTAAGAATCAATTAAAAACCTTATAAATTATTTAACTCTACTTAAATAGTTTTATTTTTTAGTAATATATTCTAATTAATTATATAAATATTATCTAATAACTTAATATTAAACTTAAATATAAACTAAGACCTAGGCTAATAAAGTAGGAATTATAGATTTTTATATACTATTTATAAGGAAAATAATATATATATATATATATATACTCTAGATAATATTTACTCTAGTAGGTTCTTAAAGCTAGTAAGTAAACCTTACCTAGCTAGTAAGTAAAAGGACCTAGACTAGCCCTAACTAGATAGCCTAGTATAATAACCCCCCCCCTCCCCCCCTAACATAATTAG
Source organism: Beauveria sp. IMV 00265 (assembly GCA_001931865.2). NCBI lineage: Eukaryota > Fungi > Ascomycota > Sordariomycetes > Hypocreales > Cordycipitaceae > Beauveria > Beauveria sp. IMV 00265. The sequence continues at coordinate 69,402 of MSJG02000582.1, forward strand.
ACTAATAACCCCTTTAGCCTAGAATAGACCTAGCCTAGCTAGAGGTAGGTAAAATAAGTATATAGCCTATAGAAAAGATCTTTCTCTTAATTAAGAAGAAGGATAATATTAGTCTTTACTAAAGATAAATAGAAAATTAAAGGTATTATAAAAGTATAGGTTTTTCTTTAAGGACTTTAGTTTTTCTTATACTTATAAATAATAAAGGTTTTAAATAGATAAGCTAGTTTACTTAGGGTAATTTAATAATATTATTAAATTTAATATTTAAAAAATAAACTAAAATAAGATCTAGATCTTTAAAAGGAGTAAAAAAGATCTTAATAGTCTTTTAAAGCTATTTTACTTTCTCTTATTTTATATACTCTAATTCCTTAATATTATTAATATTATATATAACTAGTTATATATATTATTTTCTTAAATTATAATTTCTTTTATTTCTAAAAATATTTAATTTTAATATTTATTATATAATATTCTTCCTTAGTTATTTTAAGCTCTTATTTAAGATATATATAATAATTAGTTATTTAATAAAGCTAGGCTAATAAAATATTTTATATATTATAATAAGACTAATAATTTATTATATATTAAATATAATAAGAGGAGTTAAAAGATAAGAGTTAATAAGAAGTAATATTTTTTTTATATAATAAAAATAAAGACCTTTTTTTATAACTTATAAGTTAAAAAAAATAAAATATAATCAAGCCTTATATTACTTAGACTTTTAAAAATATATTTTTAATCTTTACTTAGTTATATAATTTATAAATATAATAAGTTATAATAATATAAGAAAAAAAAACTACTTATTATCTAAATAGCCTATTTTAAAGGCCTTAAAGATAAGATTACTAAGGGGAGGAGTATTATATTATAAGTATTATAATATATATATAAGGCTAAATAAGGTAGACTAAGGTTTAATATATTAATATTTAGAAAAGATAAAGAAGTTATATAACCTCCTTAAGATTAAAGAATTAAGCTATTAAGCTATTAATCTAAAAAATAAAAATTAAGGGATTAAAAGTTAAGTTTATTAATTTAGGTTTATAATAGAAAGATAAATAGGTACTTAAGAAGAGATATTCTTATAATTAGGTAGTTTAGATCTTTCTTAATTAATCTAAGTAATAGTTTTATTATTAAGAGTTTTACTTTTAATAAGACCTTATATTAAAAATATTATTTATTATTACTTTATAATATTTAATATAACTTATTACCTAAGAAATAGACTAACTATAGATCAGGATTAAGCTATTATTATAGATAGGTTTTTATCTAGACTAGGACTATATCTAGTATAATAAGGTACTAGTATAAGTTCTAGTTATAGTTTTTCTTATTATTATAAATTATAGAAGTTCTAAATAAGCTATAAGCTTAACTAAGGTAATTTAATAATAAACTTATAAGGGAATTAAATAAGAGAAGCTTAAGGTAACTATAGATCTAGGTTAGTAAAAATATATTATTAGGTATATACTAACTATTATATTATAATAGTTATTATAATAATAATATAAAATTATATATAACTATTATAGGTAGAGAATAAGGGACTTAGGAGAGACTTAGATTATATATAGTAAAAGGGTAAAATTAATATTACGTCTTAAAAAAAACGATTCTATAGAATATAGATAATAGTATTATATATAATAAAGCTTAATTCTTTATAGCTAGTACTAGCTAGTTACTAGCTACTTATAGTTATATATAAGCTACCTATAGTATATATATATAATAATAGCTTAATCTTAATCTATAGTTATCTATTTCTTAGGTAATAAGTTAGGTTAAATACTATAGATATAACGATGGCTTAATCCTAATCTATAGTTAGTCTATTTCTTAGGTAGTAAGTTAGGTTAAATGCTATAGAGTAGTAATAAGTAGTATCTTTAGTATAAGGTCTTATTAAGAGTAAAACTCTTAATAGTAAAACTATTACTTAAATTAATTAGTAGAGATCTAGACTACCTAGCTATAGGAATACTCCTTCCTTAAGTACCTATCTATCTCTCTACTATATTTCTAGATTATACTAATCTTATTTAATCCTACTTAGGTTAGATTAGACTAAGTCTATCTAATAAGTCTAACTAGATTAGCTTAATCCTCCTTAATCTAGTTATGTGACCTCGCGCGGTCGTCCCTTATTCTCCTAGGCGCCTCACGGCTTCCTATGTGTCGTAGGCTCCTCCTACGGCTATATAACGGGCCGCCTTTGCTGTCCCCTTATTCGTTCGTAATAATAGAGTAGTAATAAGTAATATCTTTAGTATAAGGTCTTATTAAAAGTAAAACTTTTAATAATAAAACTATTATTTAGATTAATTAATAAAGATCTAGACTATCTAGTTATAAGAATACCTCCTCCTTAAGTACTTATCTATCTCTCTACTATAGACCTAGATTAATAGGCTTAACCTTTAATCCTTTAGATCTTATTTCTTAGATTAATAGCTTAAGTCCTTAATCCTAATGTAACGATGGCTTAATCCTAATCCACAGTTGGTCTGTTTCTTAGGTAGTGAGTCGGGTTGAATGCTACAGAGTAGCAATGAGCAGTATCTTCGGCGTAAGGTCTCGTCAAGAGTAGAACTCTCAATAGTGAAACTATTGCTTAGATTGATCAGTAGAGATCTAGACTGCCTAGCTATGGGAACACCTCTCCCTTAAGTACCCGTCTATCTCTCTACTGTATTCCTGGATCATACTGATCCCATCTGATCCCACTCAGGTTGGATCAGACTGAGTCCGTCCGACGAGTCCAACTGGATCAGCTCGATCCTCCCTGATCCAGTCACGTGACCTCGCGCGGTCGTCCCTCATTCT
>MSJG02000588.1:0-34647 GCA_001931865.2 Beauveria sp. IMV 00265
ACGAGAGAGGCGCCGGTACCGCGTTCGTTGTTGCTCTTGACACCACCACTCCAATGCGGTCTTTGTGGAGATCTCGGTAGGGTCAGCTTCGATAAAGGATACCCAATCATCAAGCGACGTTTGCACTACGTCAAGATCTTGCTCAAGAAGATCATATTCATCTGGCTCGTGAGTTGACTCTGACGGGAGGCAAACCCGGTCCGCTTCGACCGTCGCATATGTTCCCTCCCAAAGTCTCTGGAGCTTTGGTAGCACTGCCGTTACCCAAGACTTGTTCCAGTTTGCATCAATATAGCGCTTTCGCCTTGACGGATGAAGGAGCAAAGCGGCTGCATAAGCCGGCACTTCATCGGTGAGGAGATAGTACTTGTCAAAGGCGTGCCATGCCATCAAAATCGCGTTCTGAAACCCAGCATTGTTCGAATGCTTGCTCTTTTGCTTCTCAAAATGTTTGACAAGGATATCCATAGTTGACAGCGTCTTCTCAATAGAGTCAAGATCACCCTGCGTTCTACTTGTGACTTTTTCAAACGGCTTGAGGAAGCAAAATCCTCAAATCCTCAATATCCTCAATATTGAGAACCCCTATATTGAGGAGTCAATATTGAGAAAATCAATATTCTCAATACGTATTGAGAATATTGACAGGGGTTATTCAATACCGAATGCATCACTGGTCCCTGTCATATAGGCTGTTTCTTCTAGACGGGTCCTCTCCTTTGTGCCCTGTACTTCTGTGTCGCTCTTCGGAACAACTGCGCACGAAGCTGCGACGACGGCTGCGTTTGCCGCCGACGGAACAGGCTGTACTGCGTTGCGCAACGCTACATCTGGTAAGTCTCTTCACTCAAATGCAAGTTCTCACGTGGCCGTGTTTCCTTCGTAGCATGTACAATTTATTCAGATGGGTCCCATGGGTTGATGCCCTGCTTGTATCCCGCCGAGAGCTTGGGTTCTCTTTCGTAAAGACACGGCTTGTAAAGTGGCACGGGAAATACAAGAGACGGGAGGCTTTGTAACTGGAATTGACTCTCTTTGAGATCCTTGGCAAAAGTCCTGTGATCAACTCCCAACCGTTCCGAGCCGTTGGCCTGGGCGGCGCAAAGACTCTGAATAAGAGAGCTTCGGTGCCATGCTCGCTTTTCGTCTGCGGAAGCACGGGTAGCATCGTGTGATGTGCAGATGTACTTGTTCGCAGCTGCATACTCGGGAAGCTATATAAAGAAGCCTATCTTGTCAGTGTTGACGCCCATCATCACATAATTCAGACAAGTTTGTCGCCAAAAAAAACAAAAAAAAACAGTCTACTCATCGCAATCTCAAAACCTCAAGCTGTCAAAATGTCGCGTTTGATTGGGCCTAGGAACACGATAACGATCGAAGAAACCATGTCTACCTTGAAGGGCGACTTTGATCGCCACATGGCGGACTGGAACCGCCCACAGTCCGACAAGGCAAGAATGCTCAGAGGCGCCGAAAATGCAGCCGACTGCGCCCTGAACATTATTCCGCTGCGCCAACGTGACTGGCCGAGAGAGGCACAGTTTCGACGCATGCGGGCTCTTGTGTACAGACTGCAAAATAGGGTGCGTAAAGCTGAGGCGGATACGGCCAGGGCTGAAGAAGTCGAGAAGATGATCAAGGAGCGCGAGGAAGCCGGTGAAGCATTAGTGAAGAATGTTGTGGGCAAGTAGGGAATACAGTATCTATCATTGGAAGTCGTCGAATGTGTTAGCTCGCATCCTGTCTAAGAGCCGATGGTTTCACCTTGCAGATTGATGAGGTCCTTGAATGAACTAGGGTGTCTTTGTGAGCTCTATTGATACGGTCGTATTTCAATTCTTACTATGCATGTGTTTGTCATTTAGTTTTGCATCGTAATGAGCCGCCGGTATTGGTACTACACGGCTCGCAACGCGTCACAGTAGCTTGAATCGCTTCCCGTCAACGGAATCACCAGAAGCGCACAAAGTCAGCTTGACAGAACTCCGTATCACGTCTGTTCAGCGAGAAGCAAAGGTATTTAAAGAGGCCTGTCGATCCAAAAAGAGACTCACCATCCCAGAAATCGTTCATCCATTCATCAAGATGGCTCCTTCCACGACCCTCAACAGCCCAGAAGGCCTTGCTGAGACATTGAGACTCATGAAGAGCGAGGCGAAGACGCTCAAGGACAGGGCAATGCCTTACCCCAATGGACAGGAGTCCAAGATCTTGCTATTGTTCAAGGCTGCCGCCATACTCCAAGATTGCCTGAGCTTTATCGTCGACCATCGTCCTCAGTTGGGGAAAGAGGAAGCCCTATGTCGAGATCAGCGGGACTCGCTGCTGCAATATATACGGAAAGAAGTTGAGCAATCCAATATAATTTATGATCAGCCCAGACCTGAGCCGGCGAAGCCGGCGAAATTGAAGAAGAAATGCAAGGCGGGCGAACACTGAAAAAGGCTTATGGTGCCATCGCCACCTTGGCGATTTGGGACTGCAGCAGTCATTCTTGCGTATAATTTGGACTTGAGAGCCTCTCTGGTTGTTGTTTAAACTTTTGTTTTTCTTTTATCTTGGCACTATCAATCAATGTGATGTTACTTCAATTTGACATTGAAATGCTGTGAGTGATGGAGATGGATGACTACGGAAACTTGGCGCGCGGCAGCAATCGAGAAGCCACTGCAGTGTCGACAAGGCTGGCTTGTCTGCACACCTTTTGCCTTTGTCCACTTTCTTTGACTCTTTCTTGCTTGTCCTTTTTCTGTTTCTTCTTTTTGCTTACCTTTTCTGAGTTTTGGGTACGAACAATTCCGGAAGACGGCGTGAAGGAATTCTCGAAAGTGGTGGGTTACCTCACTTTCCTTGGCTGCACAGCGGTACCTTGCAACGATGAATTCCATTCGGCAGCCTGCTAGACTCAAAAAGATATGATCGGTTGGTGGCCACGTGCGTACTCCGCCGCGACTTTTATTCGTATGCTCTGGCTAGCGGAGACCAGGCGCAATTCGGCCCGCGAGGCGTCAACTTAAGCGGAGGGCAGTGCACACGGGTCGGGTTTGCCCTAGCTCTGGACTCTTCCCCTCAAACGCCGATCCTAGATGCTATATCCCACTCTTGACACGCAAGCGTCAAAGGAGATATCATGCGCCTTGGCAGGTGACGTTGGCAAGGCACACCCGGATTTTCTGGTGACGCATCAGGTTTCACTATGCTTGCCTCACGCTAAATATCCTGTTTACTTGGAAAGTCGGAGAGCCTTATACTGCGGGCTGCCATAGGCTGTACTAAAGATCATACTGAGTACAACATCTTGAAACAAACGAAGAAAAGAAGGCGCGCATATTAGCAGTCTCCAATTCCTATGGCAGCTTTATCGAGTCTATTTATCGCCACGAGCGGTATTCAATTCACTATTTTTTATTTTTTTCTTTGCGTCATGCTTAGTTGTGAGTCGATTGATAAATGCGCTTACAATGTAGCTGCTTGAATTCATTGAGTTGCATAGCCCATCGGAGAAATGTTGAAAGATTTTATAAGCAATGTACGATCTGTTGATGAGCTGAACTTTGCCAGTCTAGCATTATTCGCCGACAGAGCTTTTAGTGAGGTTCCTACGGTATTGTATCGATCGAGCATGTAGCTCTCTCGTCCGAACTTGCAGGTTACAGACGTTAATGAAGCTAGTTTATATTATGGCTCTCAATATACCAGCATCAACCCTCTTGCTTGAAAGTTGGTGCAGGCGCCTTGTTTCAGGACCAGTGGCCGACAAATTGGAGCCCGTAACAAGGATATGCGACCGTGACACCCCCAGCACCCATCAGAGCATTCGGCGCGATCAACATGTGCATGGAGCATGCCTTGGAAGACATATTCATTAATACTAACTGCATGAAGATATGATGTTTTTATTTCTGACGCAATTCATAATGCTAGTGGAGCAAGGACCAGAATTTAACCTGAACAATGTTTGATACAGATACGCACAATGACTCGAGATGAACAATGCGCATAGATAATAGGTTGTTTACTAGACTTAGCTATCATCTACATAAAACATTTTTTGCAACATGAGACACAAAAAACACCGATGGTACTGTTATTTACCAAAGTTAGCAATGATCGATTCGGACATTTAGCCCTTTCATTTCTATTGTCGTGGGGTATATAGGGTCGCCTTCACCCAGGTCTCATTGCTTGTAATCATCAACATTTTGTTTCTTCCATCTCAAGTCAAGCATTATTACTCCAGAATGAAGTTCTCAGCTACCATTGTTGCTGTTTTTGTTGGGTTCGTCGCGGCCAGTCCCCTTCCCACCATCGATACTCGAACTAGCCCGATCCCCGGGGCAAGCCAAATTAAGCCACAATCTATCACCGGCACCTCAAATGGCCATGGCGACGCCAAACCTGGATATATCCCGCCTACCCCGAGAGACTCGAAAGGCGACGTCCGAGTGATGGTGGACTCAAAGCATAACTAGCTACTGTTTGGACGTTGTTAGATGCATCTAAAGGCCGAAGTCGCAGAGCTTCATATATGTTCACAGACATGAATATATCACTTTTTTTTTTAACATGACAATGCCACCGTATATCTGAACGTGAAGGTACCGCAGCCTGGTTGAGCAAGCTGTAAACCAAGCAACAGCAAGCGGGAACCACACTTACTCTACAGCCCGAGTTTAGTGGTCCGATTCAGAATCAAGGCGTAGATGTAGTTATCCCGCAAGGTGATTGTTGCGCGATGATGTCTCCTCCCCGGTGATAGAAGGGCTTCTCTTTCACAGACTCAACAGTATACCCCACGAAGCCGTACGATTTATTCACGATTTCGCTATGATTCTTGCGCAGCGGGTCGAACTACTTGGGCGCAACATGGATCGTCAGGGTAAGCTGCAGGGCGGTAGGATTGCATGTGGGGGGAGGCTAGCGAAGCAACTAGCGTTGTGTTATCTCGTCCATGGCCGTTGACTGAATTGCTGTCTTATTACACCTGTCGATGCGACGCATCAGCCGTGGGATGAGGTGGGCGGGCTGAGATGCAGCGATGCAGTGATGATGCCGTGATGCGTGACACTGCAGGCGCCTCTTGAGCGTGCAGGTACATGTGAGGTAGGTAAAGCACCCTTGTACCTACTGTAGTGGTTGGCACCGAGGGAGCTGATGGTTGGTGTAGTAGTCAACGGGATGGAATTGGGCATAGGATAAGAGCCATGAGAAGCGATACCGCCACAATTTCGAGCGATCTGGTCGAATCACCATTTAATCCCATATTGTAGCTTGAACTTGAAGCTGCCTTGACACTGTAGCTTTGAGAACGGGACAAACAGTCGACTCTGCAGGCACAAGTAAAAAGCAAGCAAGGTACTCCGTACTCGTGGTTTTTTAGTTTTACAGCGTCTGCAGTGGCACCTCGGGACCCGCCAGGTGGCTACAGCGGAACAGCACAGCCGGACCCGAGTGGTTCTTTGCTTGCATATTAGGATCGTCTTGCTGCTAGCCTGCTTTTCCCACACTTATTTGTTATCGAGACTCGAGCCATGCATTGCATATTGATTCTAATAACAAGAGAAGCGAAGAAATTGCAGAGCACTGGGCAAGCCTGGCAGAAGAACCCTCTTCTCACACCAAGATGCGCATCTTTCAGCGCCTTTTAGTGGGGTGTTCAGGCGCTAGAAATAATCCGGCAATCAGCCAACTTGACTCACCAACTAATACCTGGTAATACCTAAGCAAATAAAGTATTTACCTACAAACTATCATCCATATGGCGTTGCGGCGGGCCATGATGACGATTTCAGGACTTTGGCTCTCTCGGTAATCAAGTAAGTTTGCGCTAGCTATTTTCGCCATTTTCTTATTCCATTCGACTCTTGATCTGCCTGTTCCTTGGCGCCGGTGGCTAGCCATCGAACCCAATAGAGCCTCACTTGTACGCTTGCGGCCCATTCTTTTTTCCAAGACGGCCCGCCACCCCAAAATGTCACCCAGTCTGCTTCCGCTGGCCACGAGTTGACGAGCCAAGAAAAAAAAGCTCCATCGCCACGTTTCCATCTCATCTTCTTTCCTCTTCTCTACATCTTTTTGATATCGTCGCGTGTTCATCGCCGACTCGGCGTTCGCGCTTTCCTCCGTACGTACAACCCCGTTGCTGAGGCACGTCATTTCGGCGTCTTCCTTGGTCACCCTTGTCAGCGTAGCACTGCCGCCAACAACCACCAACAAAATAGCTAACCCCCGGGCACAGCTAAGATCCAAAACCTCTTTTTGCTCTTTTGCGTCCTCGCCCAACCACCAACGTCGAGAAAAGAAGAGACTTCTGCGACCTCCACCAGCACCAATCGCTTCTTTTCCTCCACATCGCTTCAATCTCGACGATTATCTGATTGCTCGTGTCTCCAATATGCGCAATGCTGCCTCAGCTGGTGGCATAGCCAGCCTACGCCCTGCCGTCCTCGGCATGGCGCGGGTTATCGGTTTGGGTCTCTCGTCCGTGGCCGCCGCACCTCTGCAACAGCTGCAACATCACGATGGCGACAATGAGCATCCCGACACGCCGCTCTGGGTTCTTTGCGTAGCCTCTATGGCCCTGGTCCTTCTTGGTGGTGCCTTTGCTGGTCTGACCATTGCGTAAGCTCGTGTCCCGAATTTCGGATTTACTCCCCAGCTCGAACCCCAACTAATCACACTCGGCAGATTGATGGGCCAGGACAGCATCTATCTCCAGGTCGTCTCAGGTGACCCCGAAGAACCGCAACATAAGAATGCCAGGCGCGTCCTCGACCTCCTCAACAAGGGCAAGCATTGGGTCCTCGTTACCCTGCTCCTCGCCAACGTCATTGTCAACGAGTCGCTTCCCGTCGTCCTCGATCGCACCCTCGGCGGTGGCGTCGCCGCCGTTGTTGGCAGTACTATTCTCATCGGTAGCGTCTCCCTCCCACGTGTCAAAACTGTAAGCTAGTCAAAACTGTGAGCTAACTATATCGTGCGCGCCAGTCATTTTTGGCGAAATCGTTCCCCAATCCATCTGCGTTCGATACGGCCTGCCCATCGGCGGATACATGTCGAAACCCGTCATTGCCCTCATGTACTTTCTCAGCCCTATCGCCTGGCCCACGGCCAAGCTACTCGACTGGATACTCGGCGAAGACCACGGCACCGTCTACAAAAAGAGCGGCCTCAAGACCCTCGTCACCCTGCACAAGTCTCTCGGCGACCTCTCGGAGCGTCTGAATCAGGACGAGGTCACCATCATTACCGCTGTCCTCGACCTCAAGGACAAGCCCGTCTCCGAGGTCATGACCCCGATGGAGGACGTCTTCACCCTGTCTGAGGACCACATTCTGGACGAAAAGACTATGGATAACATTCTGTCCTCTGGCTACTCGCGCATCCCCATTTACCGCTCCGGCCAACCAACAGACTTTGTTGGCATGCTTCTCGTCAAGACTCTCATTACCTACGATCCCGAGGATAAAATACCGGTTCGCGAGGTGCCCCTCGGTGCTATTGTCGAAACACGCCCGGAAACGAGCTGTCTCGACATCATCAACTTTTTCCAAGAGGGCAAATCGCATCTTGTCCTCGTCTCTGACGACCCCGGTTCTGACCATGGTGCCATTGGTGTCGTCACGTTGGAAGACGTCATTGAAGAGTTGATTGGAGAGTAAGCGGCCCTTCACAAGCAACTCGAGTTTACTCATAAACTGACAACTTTAGGGAAATTGTCGACGAATCCGACGTTTACATCGACGTCCACAAGGCCATCCGACGCCTCACCCCCGCTCCCCGCGCTCGCTGCGGACATGTCGATGTCGCCGCCGCCGCCGGCTACGCAGGCACCGCCATCGCGGCCAAGAAGACGTCGGACAACACCACTCTTGTCGGCTCCGAAGAGCCAGGCGACGGTTCCACGCTCAAAGTCGGCTCGCTCGGCGCCATCAGCGACGGCGGCGACGGGCGCTACAATCCCAAGGTGTCCGTGCTGCTGAAGCGTCGCGGCTCCGCCGGCCCCGACGGCCGCTTCGAAGCGCCCATTTCTGTCAAGACGTCGCTCAAGGAGATGAAGTCGTCGCAGCTTCGCCTCGGCCCCGCCAACCGCGCCGCCCACCCGCGCAGTAACACCCGCAACGTTTTCAAAATCAAGCAAGGCCTCAACCCGCAGCGCGTCACCACACTCAAGGCCGACGCCGGCGTCGTGCCCACCAACGGCGACGTCTCCCCCTCGGTCCAGAGCATTGCGTCGGCGCTGCACACGGAGCCGGAGCACTTGGAGGGGCTGCCGGCCGCGGCTTTTCCCGAGCAGGAGCAGCAACAGCGTCCCGACGACGAGAATACGCCACTATTGAATGCAGACGCCAATGGCGTCGCCGAGACGATAAAGCCGTACGGGGCAAATGGCAACTCGAAAAATACAAAGAGCAAAAAGGGAAAGAAAAAGTGACGAGGGAATGTTGATTTTGCCTATTCAGGCACCGGCGGACTTTTGACGCTTTTTCTGAGTTGATAATTGTTGTTCATTTGCAGATGAAAAAAGCTTTCAGCTATTACTTGTCGTACAAGCTGTGCAGCTGGTGTTACACCGCACAAAGTCTAATTGAACCTCTTCCAAGGCGGGTTTGTCGCAAACGGCGTTATTCTTGCTCGTCATTTATATAGCTTTATCGAGTTTTTTCCAATGGCATAACTAATCTATTATCTTATACCAATCATTTCCCGTCAATCTATAACAATGTCACAATCAATCATACCAGATCGCATTCATGCCAAATCCAGGCTCTGGCACCCGCACCCTCGCCACCCGCGCTAGGAACTCGTCCTGCCAACGGTAAATCTCCAACCACCCCTGCTCGTCGTCCGTCAGCGCGAGCCACTCATCGGTCCAGTCCGCTGGTGCGACCGCGTTGCTGTGTCCGCCGCTCGTCGGCGTCGGGTTGAGCAGAATCTGGCGCTCAATCCGCCCATCCTCCTCGCTCAGCTTGAAAGCCGCCACATACCCCGTCAACTGGACGCTATTCGACCTGGAACTCGCAAACAGATACTTGCCCGAATGCGACACGGCGCACACGTCGGCGCGGTACATGGTCCAACGGTCGGGTATGCCCGGCGGGATGAGCGGAAAGTGGCGGCCCGTGTACGTCGGCATGTGCGAGCCGCTCTTTTTGTCAATGGCGTACTCGCAGATGCGGTTGCCCTTTTCCATGAGCAGGTAGAGGTGCGAGCCGGACGGATGCACGGCGACCCAACGCGGGTGATCCCGCGGATCGGGCGCGTCGACGCTGCCGACGAGCTCGACGCGCGGCGAGGACGCGTCGGGCCGGCGGTGCACCCAGAGCTTGTTGGCGGCGAGGTCGGCGGAGTAGAGGTGGCGCTCGGCGTCGTCGGGGGAGAGGGCGGTGCCGTGGATGCCGGAGGAGGGCTGGTACGGGAAGTGATGCGCGTTGTGAGAATCGAGGGCCCCGGTGGTGGGATCGGCGGAGAAGACGGTGCCGTGGCCGGCGTGTGAATAAAAGGGGTTGCAGTAGACGCCGTGTGGGGGGAGGCGTGCGGCGAGGAGGAAGATGGCGCGGGTGTTGGTATCGAGGGAGGAGGCTTCGGCTGGGAAAAGATTGTAAGTAAAGGAGGCGCGGCGAGAAGGAAAGACTCGCGGGGGTGGGGGATGAGGGTGGGCTTACGGTCGTGGAGCATTGGGTGCGAGACTTGGTGCGTGATGGCGGTGGGAGACTCGACGGCGTAGGAAGACCACTTCTTCATGGCGGCGCCGTAGAGGGCGGTTTTGTTGTGCTGCGGCGCATTGAATTAGCAGTGGACGGCGAGCAATGTAAGCTGTAGAGGGGGGAGGAGTGTGGTACGTTAAAGGTCATCCAGGAAATGGGCTCATCTTTGGGAATGCCGGTACGCTTGACGAGTTTGAGGCTGAGGGTCTCATCGTCAAAGGCAAAGGTAAAGATGGCGCCGGGCGGCGTCCATGTGCCGACCAAGAGGTGGTGAATTGGCATGACGACGGTGGTTGGAGATGAAGAGCAAGTAAGTTGGCAGCTCCGTCGCCGCAACAAGACTCAAGAAGCGGCAAGTTTGTGAAATCAGGCTGTGGGATAAATATGCCACTCGATTGACTATACTTGATTATAGGAAAATGTATATTTTGATGTGGACGTTGTCGTTTTCTTTTGGCAACGCATGGAAATATACCCCTCCAAAAACTATTTAGTGGGGTGGCCGCTGAGATCTTTGGCGGGGTCTCGGGAGATGCTACGGTAATTAAGTGCCATACCTAATAGCACGACTGGATTTTGGTTTCAATCAGCCAAGAGCCGTTCCGTTTTCCGAGCCTCTTGGACCGTTTACCCGCCCTGTCCACCCCTTTCTTTTTCCTCCGTCTGGTCTGCTACCCTGGCGTCGTTGTAGCCCTGCTGGTGCGTCGCTTTCGGGATATTTCCGCTGATTTCGCCACTTTGCTTTTCTGCTTTTCCTAGTCTACTCTGGAACTGGTTGCGCAGATCCAAGTCTCTGGAGTTTGGCGGGATATCAAGGGCCGCAATGCCGGTCTGCCCGCCACCGGATGCGGCTCCGGCCGGGCCACCGGTAGGCGAGGCCGGACATCCACAAAACCAGCACTGGTGCAAGAAAAATGGCGAAGAGAGTACCATGCTTTTTTTTCCTCCTGCCTTTCATTGTGAACATGCTACCAGAACCCGTTTTTTTCCTGTACCTAACTGCGTCTCCTGACACTTCAAGACACACTCTTTCATTTCCCCACAGCTGCCTGAGCGCGACTGGACAATCACTTGAAAGTGTACAATCACTTGAAAGTGTATGTTGAACAGGAAAAGTCCACATAGATAGGGGGCGAGCGGTATTTGAACGTCAAAATTGCGGAAGAGTCGGGGGGCTTAAACCGAAACTCATTGCCTCCCTACTTGAAGCACGCCAATAAGCCACCAACTAGCTTCGTTCAGCACCATTGTCATACCGAGATGTTTCGTTATACCAGCCACTCTAAATAGCAAAACATTGCCTCAGATACCCAGAAAGTCTTGAGTTAATTCCATCATCCAGACAACCTGCTTTTTTATGCGGCGCTTGGTCTCCCTTGCATGCACGTCACCCACCTAACCTGCAGCTCCGTCACTGATACGATTAAAGGTGGGGGTTGTTGTCACGGCAACGCCCCTCCATAAACAACGGCTCGCATCTCAACGTCGTGTATCCGGCGCCCGAGGCATGTACTCCTCTCAGCGGTCAAGGAAAACGGCCCTTTTTGCTCTCTCTCCCCCTCTTCTTCATGTTCTTTTTTTCTTATGTATCATTCTTCCCACTATTAGTGGGTGTTTATTCTTCATTCTCATGGGCATCTATCCTTGAGCATATCTTCAGTGGCTTGCTCGGTAGTCGGGAGGTTAAACATTGTTCGCCGCCTTACGATTCTGGCCGACTCTTCGACTACTTACTCCATTGACGAATGAGTAGACATTGAGTGCAAGCTTCACCGTGCTTGTCTTGCTCCCGACACTGTTGGCTTCGTCAACGACGCAAAACAGCTACTTCTACCTTCATCGACACAGGCAAACGCGGCAGCTACAGAACAGCTAATACTGCGAGACACCGTGACCAGGTACGAAACTGGAAGTCGATCGAAGATGCCAATTGGAAACCTGGGCAAAACTACGCCTGTTGCGCTCGGCGAAATTCAGCGCAACCTTCAAGACCATGGCTCCCGCTCGCCATTAAAACCCAAAGACGATGGCCGGGGTAGGTCCAAGTCGCCGACCAAGTCGCCGACCAAGTCTGCATTCCCAAGCCTCAAGTCTATGGGTGACAAATGGGGCTCTAGCCGTGCCGCTGCCTCTCGCGAAACATCTCCAACAAAACCACCAAAGTCCAAAAAGTCGTCCACAAACCTCGCCGGGCTGTTGTCGCGGCCCAAGTCCTTTATAAACCTGCAAAGGCCCAGCACCGAAGACTGTCGGCCACGCTCCACAAGCGATAAAGAGAATCGAACCCCAGAACCGGCAGCGACACAGCCTCCGCCCATCTACGCACAATTCACATCGACCATTGACGACAAGGCGAAAAAGCCTAGGCCGCAATCGTGCCACCCATCACTGCAGGCTGCGGGCCCCCTTTCTCCCAGCAACGGTGCACTCGAGAGTTCCCAGGGAGAACCCCAAGGCAGGCCAGTTAGCACTGCCGGTTTCAGAGGACATGTGCGTAGTCGGTCGGCTGTCACGGCTGAGCCGGCCATGGAGCCTGGCGAGATTGCGGCGCACCTCGAGGCTCTGCTTGATCGGCGCAACATTCCACAGAACCAGCGATACAAGATGCGCAACCTCAATGATACAATCAAGATGGAGTTTATTCGGCAGGACTGGGCTGAGATGAAGGCTGGCCAGACTGGCAGCCTGCCTAGGAGTGACAGCAGCAGCAACACGACCGCTGTGGAGTCTGACGGCGAAGACGACGCCAACAGTAAAGGGGCGCGCGGTAGAAGCCGTGGACGGAGTTTTACGTTCTCACGAAGCAAGCGAGATCGGTCCTCCTCCAAAAAGCCCAAGACAGAAGGGACTCTTGGAGGCCGGTTTCGCAGCAAATCTAGAGAGAGGGACGGACACGATCGCCCCCAATCTTCGAGCGGTACCAGCTCCAGCGTGCTGTCCAAGATCAAGTTTCAACAGGGTCCCAGTGATTATGTGGCGTATCTTCGCAAGGTTCAGAAACCAGAAGTGGTGGAGGTGGGCAAGCTGCACAAACTGCGCCTGCTGCTTCGCAATGAAACGGTGGCCTGGACCGAAGAATTCATCCGGCATGGTGGGCTGGAAGAGATTGTTCGTCTTTTGAACCGCATTTTGGAAGTGGAATGGAGGTGAGCAACGAATTCCAAATCCTTCACACAACTTTGTCTAACGAATATGCACAGAGAGGAGCACGAAGACGCGCTGCTTCACGAAAACCTGCTGTGCCTCAAGGCTCTGTCCACGACGGCGCTCGGCATGGAATATCTGCACACCGTGCAGGCCGACCTCTTGCCCAAGCTTTTGCATCTCATCTTTGATCCCGAGAAAAAGGGCCCCAGCGAATTCACGACGCGCAACATCATCACCTCCATTCTTCTCATGTACATATCCTCCGCCTCGCCCGCAGAGCGCATCATTCGCGCCAAAAACGTCCTCTGCCACCTGCGCGATCCGCAGCCCAAGGAGGAGAACCAGCCGCTGCCCTTTTTGGTCGGCATACACCAGGAGCGACCTTACCGCGTGTGGTGCAAGGAAGTCGTTTCCGTGACCAAGGAGGTCTTTTGGATCTTTCTTCACCAGATCAACGTCATTGCCGCGCCCAAGGACCAGTCGCGACCCGACGACGACGACGACGACGACGATGTCTTTTTTGGCGGCCACGATGCTGCCGCGCCATACTCGTACATGCATCGCCACTTTGCCGCTGAGCGCCCTCCCGTTGCCGCTGCGCCCTACGTCGGCGGCGTCGAGTGGGACGCCACAAACTACCTTGCGTCGCACGTCGATCTCATCAACGCCATCGTGGCCTGCTCCGCCACGCGCGACGCGCGCAACGCGCTGCGCGCCCAGCTGCGCATCTCGGGCTGGGAGCGCTGCATGGGCGGCAGCCTGCGGCTCTGCAAGGAAAAGTTCTACGGGAGCGTTCACGCCGCGCTGCGGACGTGGGTCGCCGCCGCGGCCGAAGACGGCTGGGACGTCCGCGACGTTCGCTTCGGTCCCCCGCCCAACGAGTCGCCCAGCAGGGCCGCGAGTCCGCGCAAGGCGGCGGCTGGGGGCAACAAGTTGGAAGAGGCCCCAAAGCTAGAAATGCCCCGGTTTGACCTGGGTCTGTGAATGCATACAGCCAACGATGTCGGATGGCTGAGTACATGTTTGGGACGAGAGAAAAAAGCTAGAGTTGATGTTTCGATCATTGGGACTGCTCTGGATGGATTATGCCTTGGCTGTATATTTTTCAAAACTTATTTTTCTTTTTTTGTATGTTTGCATCTTTGGGTCCTTGGGGTCACCTTGCAGGGATCGACCACTTCCTTTCCAGCACATGCGCATTCATCGGAAATGGTCTCTACTCTAAGCATGTTAATGAATTGACGAATACAACTCTCCAACTCGCATCCTGTCTCCGACGCACCGCTGTCACTACATCTGATCTGTATACTGACTGCCCGCCGCCTCTATCCACGGTGGCGCTGAAAAGCCTCCTTGACGGAGACGCCGAGGGCCACGTCGGCCTTGGCCTTGTCGTCGGCAGAGGTCAGCTTGGGCAGCAGCTCCAGCACCTGCGCCACCTTGTCCTGCGGGACGACGACGACGCCGTTGACGGGGTCGTGGACGGCGAGGTCGCCCGGCGCGACGCGCACGCCGTTGATGGTGATCGGCACCTCCCTCGCCCAGGGTGTGCTACTGCCGCCGGATCCGACGGTCGATGTGCCGAGCGCCCAGATCTGTCTCGGGTCAGTTTTGATGCTCGGTATTTGGCAGCACATGCTATCGTTTTTTTGAAAGTCAACGTACAGGTAACTCTGTGCTTTGCAGTTCGACCAAGTCTCGAACGCGACCGGCAACGATGATCCCCTTGAGACCTAGGACTTGCATGCGTAGGGCCATGATGCCGCCGCAGATGGCGTTGGTCTGGCCGGCGGCCTGCTGCATGACGGCAAATGTGCCGGGCACGGCATTGTCGACCCAGTGAGTGTCTTTGGGAAAGTTGGGCGCGGGCCGCGTGCTGACTGTGGTGGGATCTTCGTCCTTGGCCGTGAACAAGACTGTGGATACGGGCGCTACAATAACCCGCTCTTGCTTGTTGCTGCCAGCGGACGCACTGCGTGGGCTGTATTGGGTGAGGTCGGCTATGAAGCCGGCGCCGGGCACTTTCAGCTTGAGGAGCGCGTCGGAGACGTCGCAGGCCGTGTACTTTTCCAGCTCACTAATGGCCTGTGCGGAAATCGTACTAGAGGAAGACATGGCTCGGTGGTGTGCGCGGCCAATGTTCGTGACTGACAGCGCTGCAGCTCGGTTATTCGATATGGTTAATCGTGGCCGCGTAGAGTGCGTGGTATATGCCCGCGGGCCAGCGGCGCAGAGTAAGCTTGCTCTCGAAGTCACTGTTGGTAATGTGGCCCACACAAGCTCGCGGTACGCCGAGCGGCCCAGTAACCTCGGAGAGGCCATGGCTCTCCGAGCTATGGGTATGGCTGCGGCGCGCGCCGAGTATTACCGGTACGGCGCTGCCGACGAGGGGGGGCACAGATCAACTGCGCTGAATAAAAGAGCCTCGGGTTCGCCGGCCTGGCAATTGGTCGCGATTTGCTCGGTGTACGTAGTGTCGTGGAGAGCTGCGGCGCAGAATCGATGGACCGGGTATGCAGTCGACAAGACGCCGGAAAAGAACCAAAGACTGATCCTTGCGCAAAGGCTCAGCCGTGATACGCTCAAGTGCAGAAACAAAGACCAGAATTGATTGTACGGCGGAAAAAGAGCGGTGGATGGGCAGCAAGTGAAACTTTGGCTTGTGAAGATGCAGATAAAGAGACAAGAGTCAACAACGGCTTGCCCACCCAGCGTATTATTAGCCTTGACCTCGCCGCGATCAGTGGAGCGGCCCGCCAAGGTGTATGCAGTAGCCGCAAATGTCCAGTGCGAGCCAGTCATTGAGTAATTTTGTACTGGTGTGTTTTATGTACTTGTTGCTCCAGGACGGACAGTCAGCCTTTGTAAAGAGCTGCAGTAGCCTGTTGCAAACCCCCCCTCCAACGGAACCCAATTGTGGCATCGAATCCACTAATCACAAAGAGAGACTTGGCTTTGGTTTAAGCCAGCCGCTAGAACCATGGCTCGAGCAATGGCAGAGGCACGGAGGCGCAGCCGTTCGAGCCGCAGAGAATCGGTAGGGCGGATAAGGCGAAAAGCAGGCGTTGGCTGGCGTTCTGGATCATCGTGCGCCTCTTGAAGCCATGGAAGCCATGGAAGCCATGGTGGGGGTGCAACTGTGCGTGGCGAGCAGCTAGATTCAATCAGTGCAGCATTTCTTTGGCTTAGAGACAAATATAGACCTGCATGAAGGGTTCGCGCGGATGTTGTGTTGAAGAGAAGTCGGGGTGGTGGCTGAGGAAGACGTCCTTTGCCTTGCAGGTTGACAGCTGGCCGACAGCTGGCAGCTGCCCACAGCAAATGAGACAAGAAACGGACCAACCAGCAAAACGCTCAGCATTTCATCGAGATCTCTTGCTCGGGTTCCAGATACCCTCGAATAGGAGCCCATTTTCCACCATCGGGCTTCTTGCATTGATAGCAGATCGAGGCAAGAGGAGAACAAGCGGCGAGGGAAGTAGGGATCCCACTTGCCAAGGACATCGCAGCCCAACACATCGAGCTGCAAAACGCAGACGCGCAAAGTTACTCAACAAATCTTCAGCCCAAGGTAAGTTTGTCTCCCATCTGCATATACCGAAAAATGTCGCTCTGTCTGGATTTTTTTGGCTAGCAATGCTTGGGCACGACGGTCCTGCCATCTCCACCCTCGGCGTCCCTGTCAGTTGGAGCCTTGGAGTTGGAGGCACCAACATCTGCATGCAATGCGGAGTACTTGAGCTGGCTGGACACCAGGCTTGCCTCACAGGGAATAGTAGCCATCCAGAAAGCTGGGACCACGCAGCTTGGTTGCAGGACTAGCTGTTCTTCATGGATATGTTTTCGAAGCTTGCCACCTGCCGATGGATCGTCAGTAAATCCCCATGGAGAATGAGAGCTTCTGCTTTCTCACGCTAAACAATTAGTGCTAGCAGGCGAAATAGGCAATCAGACTTCAGCTAACACGGCACAGAGGCAAGTCGCAACTGTAAACGAGAGCTCTGCTGCAAACATTTAAGCATGCAATGCAGGCCGCCTATCGAAGTAGAGCCAATGCAGGTATCCCTGATGTGGCACATGTATCTTGTACAACACATATCCCCGGGAACAGGATGTCGCGACTTTTCCAGCAGCGGTTTGATTGCTTGCTTGCGTGTTTGATGATTCGATCCCTAATTATAATAAACAGGCAACGGTCCGCTGCTGAGACACGCGGGGCGCCACACCCATCCTTGGAACTTACTGGGGAAGTCGGCCATATTGCCCTACGAGTTCCTTTGGTCCTTCATTCGCGCCCAATACGGTGGCCATGGACGAATGGCTGAAGGACACTTGAGAGTGACAGTGGGTTCCGCAGCATTATTGGTCTCTTGTATTAGCCCTCGGCGGCTAAGCCAATGCAAAGGCCTGACCAGTGGTGAAAGTGCTCTCCTGGCAGAATTGTGCCTGGTAGCGGATATTGCCACGAGCAAAGATGATTGTCCTGTTCAATGGACTCGAAGCTTACGAACAAGCCAGATAGTCTAAACAAAATTCGAGGCCGCGGATGGAGACTGATCTTACCAGCCAACCAGCCTCGTCGAGACTTGACAAAGAGAACGGAGCTACGACTCCACAAAGGCGTCTTGTAGAAACGACGAGTATCATTCTCTCGTGCTACATATGCAACGAGAAGAGGCGAGGCGTCGACTGTGGATGGAGTCGGTTCAGGACAATTGCGGTGCTTCAGCGAGCCCCGAGCAAGCCACACACAGAGCCAAGGGGTGCGAGGCTCAGGCGTCAAGGATCCTTTTGAAAAAGCATCGCTGGTGCCAGCAAGTGGCCCAGATATAGAATTGTCATACTCGGAGGTTTTCTGGCCAACTACCTAATTATCTAGGTACTACCTACCTGCCTACCTAGGCAGGTAGGTGATTGGGTGACTGGGTGACTGGGTGACTGGAGGCCTTTTCTCCAGCGTCGACCCAACAGGTAGGTAAGGTACCTGTCTGCCACTAATCTGAAACCTGGCCTGGCCGCCAGCCTAGCAGCTCAACAGCACGTTTTCCGAAGGTTACATAGGGCGCACGAATGCATTTGGAAGAGGCAGCGCAATGTATTATTTGCATTTCGGTCTGGGAACCAATATATTTCATACCGAAATGGTGTTCCATCTTGTGGTGCTTCTCTGACGGCGGACACTTGCCACGGCTTGGAATGTCCCCTCTCATGCTGCTCTTTTTGTCACCGTCGGGCCATCCGTTGCCACATCCGCCTCATGCCTGATAGTCCATCCCCTCTCATCCCCTCCATCCATCCATCCATCCATCCATCCATCCATCCATCCATCCATCCATCCACCCCCCTCCTCTGTTCTGCTAACCGTTGCTTCTCCCTCTTCGCCTGGTCTTTCACGTATCGCCGCGGCCTGGCTCACGCAATCGCTACCCCTCCCTTCTAGTCGGTCCAGTCTGTGAAACCAGGTCCCTGTCCTTGACCTCGCGCCGCGCCGCATCTCGCTCTCCACCTCGCAGCCACCAACGGCGAACATCACCACTTGCGACTCGGGACGCGGTCACCACGACCGACTATCTTGCCCCACCCCCCACCAGCGCAGAGTCACAGACGCCCAGACGCCCTTTGAGCCTCGCCAGATCTCGGGGCGAACCTGCACGCCGCTGCACCGTACCGCAAAGCACCCGCCGGTACAGAAGGTGTCCCATAGTCCCAACCTAGCCCAAAACATACTTGAGCACGGAGCTAGGATCCTCGCCGACCCTTGCTGTCAAAATGTCCATAAAGTAAGCTCTTTGGCTCTTTCGTCGCCTGTCCCCGTTTCCTCCTTCTTCATCTCTTGCCTACCCACCAAAATCTGCGCTGCCTCGGACGCCTTCCAGCTACGTCAACGTCGCTGCCTCCCTCGCTGCGTCAGGACAAGCTCTTTTCATCCCCCTGCTTTAAACTTCAATTTACCTCTGCTTCTTCCCTCTCGCTCCCTCGGCTGCCCACTCGACACCCCGTTCAGCCTCATGGAGCCATGGGCTCCGGTCCTGGCCTGTGATGGACAACCCTCATGACTACCTCATCTCCTCTCCCGCTCCGTCTCGGCAAATAAACCCTGACAATGCGCATAGTTGGGTCATGCTCAACGAGAGCGGCTTCGTCAAGCTCGGAAACGAACGCATCCTCCTCAAGCTCGACTCCAGAATCTCATGCGACCTCTCCGTGCCGCCGGAGCTGCGAGCAACCGGCGTCCAGTTCCATCGCAAAAGTGACAAGGGTTCCTTGTTCCTAACAAATAAAAGAGTACGCTACGCAGTCCTCGATCGATTCGATGGTTAAATGCAATAACTAACAACTGCTCTATCAGATTGTCTACCTACCAGCCAAAGCAACACAAGAACCGAAATTCGAGTCTTTCAGCGCCCCCATCCTTAAGTTCCAAGATTCATCTACATCCTCGTCTATGTGGTGGGGTTGGGTGTGGAAATCGGACTGCATACCAGTATCAGGTGGCGGCATACCGCCCGACCTACCCCGAGTCGAAGTCAAATTCACCTTTTCTGACGGTGGCATGATGGAGTTCAACGACGCCTACATCAGGCTACGCGAGAGACTTTTCCAGTATCAGGAGATGCGCCGAGAGATGGGGCCCGGCACAGATATCCCCGACGAGCCTTTACCCGCGTACGAAGCTGCCGGTTCTGCGGAGCAATCTACGGTCGGCGCGTTGAACGTGCCTTCCAGCGGCCACGCGCGGTCAGAAAGTTCATCGAGCCGCCGTGCGCCTAATGAACCCCCACCCAACTACGATGAGGCTCAGGCTCAGCAGCTCAGCAACAGACTGGAGGACCACATCCGCGACGGTGTCAATCGTGGAGAGAACGACCCGTAGTTGATCACCGGTGCGGGTATTGACACGACTGTAGACCAACCTAGAATTTACGATCTGAGCCACCACTGTGGCATAACGAGAAACCATACAGTATGTTCAGCAATAAATGGCGTTGTTTCACGGCGTTCCATAGTGCATTAGCAGACAAACTTATTATTATTATCATTATTATCATTATCATTATTACTTATTGGCCTACGGCAAACCCTGCCAGTCAAGGTACTGGACCGGGGAGCATCAAGATCTCTATGTGCACCAGACAGCGATAGCATCAGTCTCAGCCATATCAGCGCAAAAGACACCGTGATTCGACCAAGACCAATACAACTACACGAAATAAATAGTTAAAATCTCGTGCGTTTTTCATGTAATAAGCCAAAGTCAACCTATGAGCGCTAGGACAATGCAATCACGTCATGTGACGCTTCACGTGCTTCTACCTTGAGGCAGTGGGACCAATCAAAATGCCGCAATTCCTGACCAGTTTTTGCTCCGCGATTTTGGCCGAGAGCTTCCGGCCACTTTCGATTTAACGCAAGACCACACCAACCGCAGTACAGAACCAATTGGCCATTGTTGGTTTTCCTGTTCATACACAATGGGTATCTGGGACACATTTTCCGATTTTGTCGAGGCCGTGACGCCCTGGAGCGTCGTCGAGGCCGAGGCTCCTGCCGCGGCTCCTCAGGTAAGCAGATTCGGGAACCCCTTGTAACCGAGCGACAGAGCTGTCTTTGCGGCAATTGGCCGGCAAGAGAAACTACACACCCGCGACTACTACTCGGAGCTGCTCGAGCTGCTACATATTGTCTGTACAATGGTTTTGCTGACGGATATGCAGGAGGAGGAACCCGTCGAGGAGGCCAAGGAAGAGACCAACGAGGAGGGCAACGAGGAGGCCCAGGCCGAGGACGCCGAGAAGGAGGAGGAAGAGGCTGAAGGCGACGAGGAAGAAGAGGAGGAGGAGGAGGAGGAGGATGAAGAGGAAATCGTCGACCCCAAAGAGACCCTCGAAGAAGGTCCGTAAATTCCCCCGATTCCGCCGCGACGAGCCGATGCGACAACTGCAGTCTTTGCGACTGCCGAGAATTGTTGCCACCGACGTTGCGGTACTCTTCTTCCCGAGCGATTGGCGTGCTAACGTTGGTTATAGAGTGCAAGCAATCCAAGCAGTGCTCAGGTCCCAAGCACCACTTTGACGACTGCGTCGAGCGCGTTCAGCAGCAGGAGAGTGAGGGCGAGGCCAAGGAGGACTGCGTTGAAGAGTGTACGTTATCGCGACAAAATCAGCGACGGCGACTGGTTACGCACCCGCAGACCCAACCAGTTCATTGCAGCGGAAAAGCCCTGTGCTAATAATTGTATCGTCTAGTCTTTCACCTTGCTCACTGCGCCACCGCCTGCGCCGCCCCTAAGCTGTGGTCGAAGCTGAGATAAGCTGTGCCACACAAATGCAACTACGATGTACACGGTATACGCCCGGCCGAGACAGAAAGCTGCAATGACGGTTGTTATCCCAACTCTGACGATGTATAAAAACGGAGCGAAAAACGAAGACGCGGGATGGCGTGTGTCTGAGGGATAGAAGCATGAGGAGGAGGTGACGGGGAGATCGGGGCTTGATGTGGCCTGTCTCGTCTGTGTGTGGTTGGCCGCACATTTATACTGTTTTAGGGGAGGCCTGCTCGGGCTGCGGTCTTCCATGTACGGCTCGAGGGCATGTTTTGTATCATACGCTTCAGCGCTTACAATAGATTTTTCTCTC
Organism: Beauveria sp. IMV 00265; assembly: GCA_001931865.2. Classification (NCBI taxonomy): domain Eukaryota; kingdom Fungi; phylum Ascomycota; class Sordariomycetes; order Hypocreales; family Cordycipitaceae; genus Beauveria; species Beauveria sp. IMV 00265. The sequence goes on from MSJG02000588.1 coordinate 21,497, forward strand.
ACAATGTGTTGTCAAAATTCATAATTCCTGCACTACGAGTGGTATTACTGGGAAGCAAGGCAGCAGGTGAAGCGTGAAGCCAGATCCTCAAAGAAGGCTCAGGTAGCTTGGGCAAGGTTTCCAGCAGTGTGTCGATGACTGAAGTATTGTCTTGAACAACCAGCTGGCTGGCAATGCTGACAATTTCGAAAAACTGCGAATTTGACGTTGCCGAGGCGCATGACGAGGCCCACGAGTGACGCTAGTTGTGAGTATCGAGGGCCACGAAAGGGCGGAACGGCCAAAGGTGAGACGGGCCTTTTGGTTCTGGCTTTCCTGATGCAGCACATCAGACGACGCTGGGTTGTGCCATCACAGAGACGCGAAGGGCGGTAAACATGGACTCTCCTCACAAAGCCTCACAGTATTACGATACTTGGTCCGAGGTGCTTCGGGGCTATTCGAGCAAAGACGGCAAAAATTAGCGGGGTTGCGGGTGCCTTATTCGTCGTACGGTAGTGCTGCACCCGTACTGTATCTGTTGGTCCAACTCGCGCATCGTTAAGGCCGTCTCGACAAGATCGCTGCTGGCAATACATGAGAGCAGCGGGACACGGCGGACAAAGTTCCAGGCCGAACAGGGACGAGGAGCTTCAACATGCGCAAGGATTGGGAAACCAGCAAAAGCTACTAACCGTGAAGCATACGTAGTAGTTGCCAACTTGATATTTCTTTTCCCCCAGCTACACTCGCAGCACCATCCGAAGGCAGCCGCCGGCCGGCCGCCGGCTCGGTTGTATCACGGTCTGCCAAGCCCGGATGATAGCTTATCAGATGTAATTGTGTTTCGGCTGTGTTCCGTTTAGGTTATGCTTGAAAGTGGTGAATTCTTTCTGATGTTTTCTTTTTCATATTGTAACGTTGCATGGCAAGACAACAGCAGAGGACTTAGGTTAGACAAGAACGACTGGATAGATTTGAAACTCTTGCGACATGCACGTGCCGTGGGCAAGAGGCGTGGAAAGGGCCGGTGAAGACTATATATAAAGCAACGGGCTCGAAACGGCGCTCGTAGAGGCACAAAGCTCAGATGAAAGCCGCGGAAAAGAATAATGTCGTTATGGCAGCAAAGTGCAGCCAAGTGCAGTAAAAGCGGGCGACGGGCGGAGCCTGCATCAGGCTGGGCACGTTTCAGCGGCGGCGGCATATTGATTGGCATATCATTCATGCCTGTCAAATAAAAGTAGAAGAAGAAAAGAATAGTGCATGCGAGTCAAGAGCTTGGTCGAGTCAATGCAAACGGCAAAGAATGAGCAGAGATGGGGCAAGTTATGAAATACAAATTACAAGACGGCAGTGCGCATTGCTGGACGTCTTGTGCACGAGTGGACCATAGGATAAATTATGTATTCAATGAAGAGAAAAGGACCCTGCTCTGCAACTAGATAAGCGACCCCGAGGAAGGCGGAAAAGCTGGAGGCTAGAAATAAGAGGTGTCCATTATTATCAATAGTAAAAAAATAAATGTGGTCTTGAAGATTCATGGCTTGTGATGGAGCCAGGAGGGGTTTCCGACGACCAGGGTCTGGAGAGCTCGCGAGTCGAGACACATGCTTGACATGTTGGGCAAATTGACATGATCCCTGCAGGATCCACGTTTTTTTTCGTGTGTGTGTGTGTGTGTGTGTGTGTGTGAGGCTGCAGGCATTTGATGGCAGTTTAATAGCTGATGGCGCTGTTGGATCAAATGACATGGTATGTAGTCGTGGTAGTACATCAGCAGCCTCTGAAGCTCCTGGTTAGGTTGTGGATGGGCCAGACGTTTGGCAGTGGACCGAGGTTCGCGGCCGTCTTACCTGTTACGTGCAGTGGCGGTTTGAACAGGAAAAGGGTGCAACAAGACTACAAGTGCAATGCAAACGATGGAGACAGTTGGGATGGTGGCGCTTGGGTTCATAATTTTATGCTGGATGGGACGGAGATTTGCGTTACTCTCGGGCAAGTCGGGTCAACCAAGTTGATGGTTTGTGGGCGTCTGTGCGGCCAACCGTGCTTGTTGCCGCACGTGGTGATTTTCACCAGGTGATGGCTGTTTGTGAAGCACTTATGTATGTCTGACATTTGTGTGAGTTCGGGATCCCGACTTGGGATGTGTCAAAACTCGGGCAACGTGTATGATGTCACGGAACCTGCCGCGGCGGAATGCGCATTCGGCTGATGAGGGAGCCAGCCACGCATGCAGTGCAACTGGGAAGACGAAAGCTGTGCGCGCGATGCGCACGTCCTTTTGGACGGCGGGAGGGAATCGCTGATTTAGCGGCGGTGGCTGGTGGTCACGGTGGTATCCGTACATAGTGGTGATTGTGCCGATGAGGAATCAATTCTCCGAGGTTCCGCAAGTCGTGGGTACGCAGATACGAAAGAGATAGAGATGACGGCGAGAACCTTGAATCAAAAAGGACCGCCGCTACCACAGTTGAGCTGGAGTACTCGTCGAGCTGGGGGAATTGAGCTAAAAAAGGCTTGACCAAAATCACCGTTGCTACCGCACTGTTCCTTGTGGAGGGACCGAGGGTCGATGTGTTGTACTTGGGGGCAAAAGAGGCAAGGCCGTACGACGCCACCCACATGGAGAAGTAATGAAGCAGGGTTCTAGGGTTCTAGTAAAAGCAAGGAAAAAAGAGAGAGAGAAAAAAAAGAAAAGGCTTGCAGGTTGCAATCAAAAGACCGACCTCGAGAGCGGAACCATTTGCTGCAAGGAGAATGGTCTCGTACGGATGGAAGCGTGGTGGCTTTTCTGGGGCCGTCTCAGTGGCTGCTGTGTTTGGTAGTTGATGTATCTTATTATAGCACCCGCTGCCCTATAGCTCGCCTGTAACCTAGATGTAAAAGGAGCCCATAAGGGGTAATTGCAGGGCAGAAGGCGGGTGCTAGCTAATACTTTGCACTTGAATTCATGCAGACACTGAGCTGTCGAAATACTTTTTGCGAGAAAGAATGACTTGTAAGAGCATGAAGCTAACATGAAGCTGTAGTATATCTGGGTAGACTAACTAGATCATGTCTGCAAATACCTCTCCTTTAAGTTGCACTTGTCTTTGCATTGCCGCCACCGCAGTGCGTCCAATGAACCCCACAGTCACAGGTCCCTCTACCTCGCTGCTGACACTCTGTCACCATTTTAAACACCCCGGCTCCCCTCAGAGAGGGGCATCTACAGTGGATCAGTGGGCTGCACCACAATGGCAGTGGAGACCAACCACTCGCTTACCCACAGTCACCAGCCCTTCTCTTCAAGCAGATACCACCCTCAAACCTATCGCGCGACACCCGCCCGCTCACTCATCAGGGACCACCTGGACCAGGAAGGAAGGAAAAAAGAAAAGGGAAAATAGCAAATGGACATATAATTTTAAATTAATCGCCCCTCCACATGACAACTGACAAAAGCAATTTGGGCATCTGCTCCGGAGCTCGATGCTCTACTGGTATACACCACTAGCCCATCTGATGAACCGTCTGGTCCTGTCTCTCTACCACCCCCCAGGCTCGTCTCGTGTTTGCTACAAAACATCAACTCCTCCCCCATCGCGCGGCCTCGTCTCGACTTGCCTTTCCATTTTCCCGGCTCCGACGCACCATCATCATTATCAAGCCTCGTGTTGATCCAGCCACTTATTCCCCAAAGTATCGTTTCTCTTAATACAGACGCGGACAGCGAGAGGTCTCGTCCACCGGTGTTTGCTCCCCTCCAGCATCGGTCACAACATCGCAACGCAGCATCAAATAATTCAACAGCAGCTCCGGATACCAGTATCACTACCCCGGCTCTTTTTGATAAAGCCTACCGAGGCCAACTTGCTAAAAATAAAAAGACGGCGCCAGAAAAAAAAGAGGTCACGACAGCCCCTCCCAGCTAGCTACTGCACGTCTTGCAGTAGTCGGCTCCATTTTCTGCTGCCCGCCTCCAGAAAAACGTTGGACACCTTGGGACTCAAGCCAAGGTTTTGAGGCTTGCAGGTCGAAGAGCCTCTTGTCCCAGCCCAGCTGAATTCAGTTCATCAATTCCTCGATACCCCCACGAGTGACCCCGAAAGAGATATAATACATCAGTCGCCCCAGACTCAAATCTCACTCCCTTTCCTCGGTTAGGACCACCCACTCCAGATCTCAACAACCACCACAAGTACCAATCGGGACAAATACCAGGCCTCAAGCAAAAAGTACCACCGAGTCCACCTCTTACCTGCAAACCGCCCTCGCGCCTGGTTAAATTTTGGGCGCGCGAGACATTCGCAGAGTCTCTCACACATTTCAACCTTCAACGACGGCCGTCGTTTCCCTGACCAGGCCTTGAGTACTCGACAGTCGTCGCCGTACAGGACCGGCCTCTCGGCCACACCTCCAACAATCCATCCACAGCCGGCAAACTGCCACCAACCACACACCATGGATCAAGATACCCAAAGGCCCGAGGGCAAATTGGACTCGCCCATCTATAGCTCGCACGAGCAGCCCGAGACCAACAGGCGCCTGACCGGCTCCTCCGCTGCCACACCTGCCACCCAATATCGCACCTACAAGCGCCGCTGGTTCGGCCTCTTACAACTAGTCTTGATGAATATTGTGGTTTCCTGGTGTGTAAGTAAACGTTATTCTCCCCTCTTCTCTATACCATCTTTGCCCGCAAACATCTCTTCTTTCCCCAACGTACTGACAAGAACTAGTGGCTCTCCTACGCTCCCGTGGCAGACAAATCCGCCAGCTACTACGGCGTCTCTAACAACGACATCAACTGGATCAGCATCGCCTTCTTCTTCGCCTTTGTCGTCGCCACCGTCCCCGCCATCATCGCCCTGCACCGCTCCCCGCGCATCGCCATCATCGTCTCCGCCGTGCTAATGCTCGTCGGCAACTGGATCCGCTACGCCGGCTCCAAGCACCGCTCCGGCGGCCACTACGGCTACGCCATGGGCGGCACCATTGTCATTGGCCTCGCCCAGCCCTTTGTCCTTGGCGCGCCCTCGGCCTACTCGGATCTGTGGTTCACCACCCGCGGCCGCCTCGCTGCCACCGCCGTCACATCCCTTGCCAACCCCTTTGGCTCCGCCCTCGGCCAGCTTATCAACCCTCTCTGGGTCTCGTCCACCGGCGACATCTCCAACATGGTGCTTTACGTCGCCATCATCGCCTCGGTCGCTTGCGTGCCCGCGCTCGCCATTCCCTCGCGGCCGCCCACGCCCCCCGGCCCTACCGGCGAGACCCCCAAAATTGAGCTTCGCGCCTCGGCCCGCGCCGTGCTCTCCTCCCTCGAGCTCTGGCTCATGCTACTCCCCTTCTTCGTTTTTGTCGGCTTCTTCAACTCGTTCAACTCGCTACTCAACCAGATCCTCGTCCCCTACGGCTTCACCGACGACGAGGCCGGCGTCGGTGGCGCCGTCTCCATCGGCGTCGGCATCGTCACTGCCGCCATCACCTCCCCCCTCATCGCCCGCTTTAACAGCCTTATCCTCTCCATCAAGATCCTCATCCCCGTCCTCGGTCTTTCCTACCTCGTCCTCCTCTGGATGCCCGAGACCCACGACGCTGGCGGCGTCGCCGGCCCCTACGTTATCATGGCCGTCCTCGGCGCCTCCAGCTTCGCCCTCGTCCCCGTCGCCCTCGAGTTCCTCACAGAGGTCAGCCACCCCCTTGGCCCCGAGGTCACTTCCACCGTCGCCTGGGCCGGAGGCCAGATTTTTGGCGCCGTCTTCCTCATCATCGGCAACCACCTCGTCGACGGCGACAACGGCGACCCCCCGCACAACATGAAGCGCTACCTCATCTTCCAGGCCGTCGTCTGCATGGTCGTCGTTCCCGTCCCGCTCATGCTCGGACTCTTTGGTCGCAAGGAAAAGGTTGTCCTGCGCCGCTTCAAGGGCGACACGGCACCCAGCGAGTCGTCTCTCAGCCAGGCCTAAAAGATTGTTGCATTGGAAAAATCAATGCAGCTTTCTTTTAGAAACAAAATTTATCATCATTGTTGCTTGGATAGCCTACTGCATTTTGTATATACCTGGGATGATGCGTGGGACATGATTTTTTTGCAAGACGTCTTTGTCTTGCATGTATTTTTGAGTTTTAAAACGCCGTATATACCACCTTTTCACCTTGTCAACTACTAGACTAGCTACAAGGATCAAGATTTATGGAATGAAAGGATCATGAGAAAATCTGATCTTGAGAAAAACACTATCATGGAAAGCAGAGCCTTGATGCAAATCAGTGCTTATATTAGTGATATGTAATGATAATGTACGAGAAGTCTCTTCTACCTGTTTGCAACATTGATTATACACGCAAACCAGTCCACTGTCCAGCTTACAGCTCCATAATATCCTCCCACTGCTTTCTCATCCTCTCCATCTCGCGCCAGCACTTCGCGCCCAGTTCCTCCATCCCCAGAAGCTGCTCCCTCGTCACCGGTCGTGCGCCGTACCGCCTCCCGCACTTTTTGTTCAGCGAACCCGTCGTGTCATCCTCCTCCGGGTCCTCGACCTCGCCTTGCCAGCCCCAGTCCTCGACCTCGGTGGGCTTCACAAATGAGTCGCCTGCGCGGTCGTAGGCGCTGCCCCACTTGACGCGCTCGGCAGCGAGCTCGTCAAGGATAGACTGCTCTTGCATGGTGAGCCACACGGGGGCGTAGGCCCCACGGTAGCCGGTGGACGTGTGCCAGGGGGAGCCGGCCCAGCGGCAGAGGACGAGGGCGAACTCGTAGAGCCAGAACAGGAACGCGGGAAGCGGGAAGAGCGTGCTAGCGACGATGCCGGGATGCGAGAGGTACATTCGGGGGCCAACGAGGGCGGTGTCCTCGGATTTTGCGGAGTCTTTGACGTCGGCTGCCTTCGAGTCCGAACGCGGCGGGATGGTAGAGGGGGCGGCGCCGTGGAGCAAGCTCTGCGCGTGCGGACGGACGTGCGGCAGGGTGCTGGTGAGGCAGAGAATATCGGTGAGGCGTTTGGCCGACTCGTAGGCCGCGGAACGGGTGAAGCACTGTATGTCGTCAATGGCAAAGGTGTTGCGGTGCGCCTCGACGCTGCTGGACCAGATGATGCGGCCGGGAGGCAGGACTGAGCTCCTCGGACGGGTGAGCAGCGGCCTGAGCTTGTGCGTGAGGCAGTAGTGGCCGAATGTGCACGCGGTAAAGACTTCGCCAAGCAACGGTTTCTCGGGCTACAGAGACGGTGAAGGCATGTTGGTAAGTGCAGGCATAAAGCGGCTTAGGGCGGGACTGGACGATGGTGTACATACATAGCCGTAGCTCGATCGCTCGTTGAGGATGCACGTCGGCAGGGCAGTTTTGAAATCCGGATACGTCGCGGTCTCCAGCAGGCCCTTTGTAAAAAAAGACTTGATCGCGCCGCCCCAGTTGACGCCCTCCCAGCCTCCATACGCCGCATTGTACACGACGCTGTCGAGCCGCGGCACGCGCACGTTTGTGAGGTACTCGTCTGGGAGGCCCTCTGGGTTGCTCACCGTGCCGCCGCACAACGCGTCCGCAAAGGCGTAAAGGCCCCTGAGGTCGCAGAGGTCTAGCGGCAGCGAGAGGACATGGATGCGCGCCACCGTGTCCTGCCAGCGATATGCGGCGGCGCCGCCGGCGCGGTTGCGCAGGACAGGAGCGGGTTTCTGCGCCGCGGCGGTGGCGTAGGCGCGCAGGACGCGGATAGTCGCGAGGGATTTGCGAGCGCTGCGCGTGGTGGGGAGGAGAATCAGGTGCGAGGTGAGGGAGCGCGTGGCGAGGAACTCGTCAATGAGGCGCTGGGCTATGCCTAGGCCGATGCCACTGTTTTTTATTGAAAACACATGTTAGCTTCTTCTCTGCATGTTGGAACAGTTGCGCTTGGCGAGAGACTGTGAGAAACGCAAGGCACTCGTGGAGCACTGGAATTGGCAAAGGGCACATCATAAGAAAGGCTCATGTAGCTTGCGGCGTCAAGGGGGACACTGTGACCAGACAAAAGCCAAAGCCAGAGCCGAGAGAGGAAGGGCTTAGAACTACTGCATTGATTGACGTGTCTTTGGGCGACCTCTTCTCAGGACAATCCGGTCAACGCTGCAAATCGCATGGTATTTACCTGTTAGCTCCCGTGATAAGGACAAAGAGCTGGTCGTAGTCAGGCACCTTTTCCCACGGCGCGGGCCGCGCGACGGGAACGGCAGAGACCATTGTAGCGGTTTCAGGGAGCTACTCGTACGGCCGAGTCAGGCTTGTAGTCTCCGTCGTCTGCGGTGAGCTTTTTTCGTCTGGGATGGGAATGGGTACGTGAGGGCAACGTGTCAGGAAGACAATCATGCATGATCTGGGGGTCGTTGTGACCAATCTCGACTTTTCAAGTAAGAGCTCCCTTTGGGTGGGGCGGGCACTGCCATCAAGGCAGACGTGCAACAGCTCACAATACTTGTCCAATGGACAGCATCCGTACGGACAGTACTTTTAAGGCTCGATTCGTTTAAATTATCTTCTTTTGTTACATCATTCAGTTTATAGCTATTGTACTTGTTTTCGCATCCTTGTTGATCCGTCTCAAATGCAAGTACTTTGACTGTAGAAGACCTGAGCCGGCACTGATTGCTTGCTCATACAATTTCGCCGTAGGCATCCACAGATCAGTCTCTGCTGCTCTGACCCTCCTTAATGGCAGCTAGGATCAGCTCCTTGGCTTTTTCAACTCCCTCCTCCGTGCCAATGATCTCAATGGCCTCATCCTTGGCCTGGTCGCGGGGCACCTGAATCTTGCAGTTGCTCTGCTCGCGGATCGAGTTCACCTTGGAACCGCCCTGGCCAATGACGAATCGGTATGTCCTGGGGTCAGGAAGCACCAGATAGCCCGTGGCATCCTGCTTCTTGGCCTGAGCTAGCGCCTTTTCAATCAGTTCCTTGGCCTTGGCAATGTTCTCGGGGTTGCCACGAAGGACCCAAGGGATATCGCCTGTCTCGCCGCTGGCAGTCTTGACAATGTGCCATGAGTGAGCATCGGCAGTGGAGTCGGCATCGTCGGTAATAAGGGGCAGAGCGCCTCCAGTCACACGAGGCGCAGCCTCAGGCTTGCTGGGCAGCTTCTGGCCAGCGTGATCAACTGTGACCTGATGGTTATTGCGAAGCTGGCGGAAGAATTGGCCACCGTTGGAGATGGTGTTGTGAACGTTGCGAGGAATCTGAATAGTCTCGCCTTCCTGCGACTTCAGCAGAGTAGCAATGTGCTCTTTGGCCTGAGACACCTTCTCGGCAAGTCCAGAGATCTTGACTCCAGTCTTGCCATCGCCCTGGCGAGGGACATCGATGGTGACACCGAGCTTTGTCTCTAGCTGGCGCTTGGCATCACCACCACGACCAATCAAGGTTCGGTGCTGGTCAACAGGCACGTCCATCACTTCGGTAATCTGGCTGTCGCGCTGGGCCACAATTTCTTCGATGCGCTTAATGATCTTGTCCACAATATCGGTGCGGCCTTCAACCTTGATAGTGTTGCCATCCGCCTCCTGCTTGGGGAACTGAATCGTTCTAGCCAAAGAACGTCGGTCGTCAGATCCGCCGGCGCCGACCACAATATCGCGCAGAGCAGAGCCTACAGTGTATTAGTAGAGTCTATCAGAAAAACAAGCAATCACGCTTACCACTAGCTCCGATCAGAGCGCGATGATGCTTCTTGTCGACATCGACCGTCTTGACAACGGTGTCGTCGAAAACGGCGCGCTTCTCTTCCAGTGCCTTCTTGGCCTTGGCTACCTGCGAGGCGGTGCCCTTGATCAAAATCTGAACCGTGTCGGTATCACGATCAGCAGGAACGTCGATGCGAGCACCAGTCTGCTGGCGAAGCTCATCAAGAGCAGCACCACCTTGTCCGATAAGGGATCCAACCTGCTTCTGCTGAAAGGGAACAGTAGCAGTGGCAGAGTGCTCCTCCAGGTACTTGTGAAGAGAAAAGATCTCATCGCGAGCCTCGTCAGCACCCTTCTTAGGGCCGCGGATAATGACCTCGTCAGGAGCCTGCTGGCGACGGCCCTTGCCAGCGTCGCTTGCAGCGTCGGTGTTGGACTGCTCATCGGAAGCGTTCTTGGCAGAGCGAGGGAAGAAGATGAGTACCTTGTAGCGGGTTTGAAGGCGGTTGATCTGGGTACCCTGGGTACCAATGAGTTCACGGTGATACTTGGGATCAATCTTGAGCGTGTGCGTTGTTTCATCAGCGAGAGTGCGGCTCAAGTTCTGAATGTAGGTTCTGGCGGTCTCGGCCTTGGCCTTAGGACCCTTCAGCTCGACCTTGCCGTCCTGGACCTGAATCTCAACATCGAAGCGGTCACGAAGCTCCTTGATGTTGCTGCCACCCTTGCCAATAAGATGGTTGGCGTACTTTTGAGGAAAGTCGAAAGACAAGGTAAAGCCGCGCTCCTTGTCATCCTGCTTCTCCTGCTCGATGAATGCAGTCGCCTTGGCGGCCAGGTTCTTGACGGCAGAGCTAGGGCCACGGAGGGTGACGGTGGTGCCAACCTTTGTGACTCGGATGGGGATCTTGTCAGCAGCACGATTTTCCTGCTCCTTCTTAATGAAGCGGCGGAGTCTTTCGTGGTACTTGGCAGGAACATCAAGAGCAACGCTGTCGAGGCTCTCTTGCTGGCTGATCAGGTCGAGAATATGCTTCTGGGCGTCGGCAAGGCCTTTCTGGAAAGCAGCCACCTCAGCGTCAGAGGGCTTCACGCGAGGGGGCTGGTAGCCACTGTCGGCACCGCTGGGGCCTTCGAAAACTAGCAGTACAGAGCCTTGAGGCTGGCCAGCCTCGGGAACAACCAGCTGCACGCCGTACTCCTTCTTGAGGCGGGGTGAGACATCGGTACGCAAGTGTTGGTGGAAGAAGGGATCGACATTGACGTTTTGCATTCTAGCGGGCGGGTGGCCGTTGATGATGCCAGTAATTTCAGACTGCGCACGAATAGCGTTCTTTCCATCTCGCGAGTAGAGTTCCCACGGCAGAGCGCCATCCTGAGAGAAGGGCGTGTTGATGTGGGTGCTGTAGAGCTTCTCGAGGCGGTCAATTTCACGGCGCTGGCGAAGGTAGCGGGTGATGTTGGCGGCATGAACAGCAGCCCCGCTGGGAGCAGTGCGGTGGAATCTGGACAGATCAATGTTGGACATTTGCATTCCCATAGCAAGATCCATGGCCTTTTCCACGCCAACTTGAACTTGGCCAGGTGGGCCGACAATGGTGATCAGGTCGTCCTCGTCATCTGAAGGAAGAATAATGGCACAGCCAGTGTCGGAGAAGAATTCTTCCATGGGGACACCGCGGTTGCCGATAATGAACTGGTGGCGGCCGCGCTGGATAGACAGCTGCTCAAGCTCCAGCTGCTTGTGAAGCTCGGCAGCCTTTCTCTCAAGCTCGGCGCGAACGTTTTGGACGGCGTTGCGATCACCAGCGAGCTGGATGTGCTCATCTTCGGCGCCAGCGGGGTGGAAAATGGGCCGCTGGCCTGGAGCGGCCGGGACAGGTCCAGGTCCAGAGCTGAGGTGCTGGTGCGGGGGGACTCGAATCTGAACACCATGCGCCTCCTCAAGAGCTTGAGCAAGAGAGTTGCCGGGTCCGGCCAGAAAAGGATAGAAAGCGGCAGGGATGCCACGAACTTTGGTCTGGGAGGCAGCAGAGCGCTCATTGGCAATCTTCAGAATCTCGTTGCGAGCGGAAGCAGCAGAAAGGGCATTGCCCTCAACCGAAACATTAATGGTAGCATCCTCGTCATCGTCGAGCTGTTGGGTATCGTCGGCCTTGGGAAGCTGAATCTTGGCGCCAGTCTTTTCTTGCAGAGCCTTAATGGTAGAGCCGCCCTTACCAATGATGTGTGCGCGAGCTGAATAAGGTATCGCGACTTCAATGACAGTCTACAACACATGTTAGCACTTGTTGAGCAGCATCGCCATCTAACACTCACGCGTCGGCCAATCTGATTAACTAGATCCTTGAGTGCCTGCTGAGCAACATCCTGAGGACCAGTAGCATCGAACTTGACGCGGCCATTGCTAACAGTAGACATGGTAATGTTGGCACGAGACTTGCGATTCAGGTCACGAAGAATTTCGGAGATGGGTCTTTTGAGCTTGCTCCGCTCCATGATGAACTGAGGCTCGAGAGTGACAGACTCGACCTGGCGCCCGGGAATTGACATGACTCGAGGAGGGACCTGGCTAGCAGGATCGGCGGCGGCGGCGGCGGCGGCAGGAGCGGGAGGAGTAGCACTCTGAGGAGCGCCATTGGAGCCATTTTGCTTGGGAGCACCGTTCTTGGCGCTCCAGATAGGGACGACGTTGGAAGTCTTGCCCTTAGGGGCACCAAGCTCAGGGAAGAGATCATGAGACTGAGTATCGAGCGAAGACTGCTTCTCCTTCTGCTTGCCGGCGGTAGTAGAGCTCATGGGGGCGGCCCAAGAACCAGAGGCGTCGTTGGCGGGCTTGGGGAGGTCGACATCGGGGACGTCCTCGACAGTGACGGGGTGGGGGACATGCTGGGCATGCTCCTGCATGAGCCTCTGGGCGGCAGAGAGCTCGCCAGAGCTTGCGGGTTCGACGGAAGCCATGATGAGGGTTCGAAGTCGGAATGGGCCAGAGACGAGCGAGGCACTGTCTGAGGTAGGGGTCAGCTTGGATCCATGATGCATTGGGATTTGCGGAGCCTGGCGAGGGCATGCAAGGATTCTGGGACTGGGCTGGGATGTGATTCACATACAAAGATCAGTGGCGATTTAATGTAGGGAGACGCGACCGACCAATGAGGACGGAGGTAGAATGTCGAAGAGACGAAAAGTATCAGATGCGGTTCGTTGTAGTTTTGTGTGTGGAGTGCGCTGGGCGTCTAGAACATTGTGCAGACGCCAACAGAGAGCGATAACCGGTAACCAGAGGAATAGACCAGGAGACGAGGCGGATGCCAGGGGAATTGACGATGATGCCAGGTGATGGCGAGGGTGTGCAGCAGGAGAGCAGATGGTTTGAAGAGGGTGATGTGGAAGTTTCTCCAGCTTTCTCCACGTTGCGCTTGTCGAGTCGTCCAGAGTCTGGCTATCTGGGTCCGGGTGGACAGGGGCATGAGGGGTTGGACAGGTTTTGGCGGGCAGCGTGCCGGCGGCGGTGGCTTTTTTTTTTTTTT
>MSJG02000588.1:34667-139362 GCA_001931865.2 Beauveria sp. IMV 00265
TTTTTTTTCTTGCCTCTCCCTTCGCCTAGGTATTTACTATGCAGTCCTTTATCACTTACCTATCTATCCGTACAATCGTTTTTCAGCTCTGTGGTGGGAGCGGGTGGCGTGCATTGAGAGTGTTGATTATTACTGATAGGCAGGTGAGGTTGGAGACTTTCCAGGCAAATTTATGGCGGGCTGAGGAGTGCGAAGGGGGCCGGGACGCGCTGGAAAACTTGCAAAGTGATACCACTGGCAGAGCATTTGATGGCGATCCCGCGCATTGTCCCTCGACTTTTTCTTTAGCGGTTTGGCCGCAGCCCGCCGATGCTGAGTTCTATTTATTCAACTAACCAATCGTCAAACTAGCTAGACGCAGTGGACCGATGGCTAGTCTACTGTACCACTGACAAACATTGACGTGACACCATTCTCTTGTTCGTCCTCTCTTATTCGTGCCGTTGTTGCACTGAGTCTGATATATCACTAGACTGTGTTGTCGGAGCCGATACTTTCTGCTGTAAAGACGCAAACTCTGATGAAGTACTAGATTGTGTTGTCGGAGCCGATGCTTTCTGCTGTAAAGACGCAGACTTTGATGAATTACTAGATTGTGTTGCCAGAGACGATGCTTTCTGCTGCAAAGACGATTTACTCGTATAGCCCAGGCGCCGTAATGTTGATCGGATAGCGTATTTGCCGTATCGGCCCTTGAAAAGGTCCTCTGAGATCGCTGCAAAGGTCGCTTGACGCCCCTTCTTTGACTCCTTGATATACTCAATCATGAGATCGACATCTTCGGCGAGCATTACTGGGGGCCGGCCAGAACGAGGTTGTATTTCGGCGTCTTTGGCAGCCACGCTGCGTTTGACTTGATTGATGGTCAAGCCCGTAATGCTAGCAATCCGAGACTGCGTGAAACCGGCATCGTAGTAAAGTGTACGTATCCGAGCGCGATCGTCGCGAGTAACATGCTTCGTGTGTGTGCCGGTGCGTGGCATCGTGACGGATCTTTTGCTGTAAGTGTTGAAAGAGGGTTCAAGATGGTTTAAAAAAGTCCCGTAATTAAGTCGCCGTGAGGTGGGACTAGTGAGAGGCTTGAAATAGCCCCTGAATCCAGGCCAGCTGATTTACTAGCGGTTCCTCGTAACTTTGCAGGGGTGTAAAATTTCAGCCTGCAACCTGTTGACATGACGATCCAGTTCAGGCTTTGCTACGCCCTGCCAGTGCCATTGGCCGTCGCCTGCGCAGATCTACCCTCCAGATATGGCAGATTCTCTCGCCGAAATTGGAGATGGATACTAGCACGCGGGTATCGTGATTGTGCTGAAGTAGCGCAATCCTCTAACCTTGACAGCCATCAGGGTTCGTACCCTTTTGGTGTCTCGCACAAAAGAAGAACAGCCAACTGTCAGTGAAATCCGAAGCTCAAGAACAGTACCTGCTATTTCGTTCACCATGTCTAGTCGAGGCTTCTGATTGGCTTGTCAGTCTTACCGACTCCTGTCATTACTCCAAACCGGCTCGCGGCTGTTTACAAATGGTTCATGTTTCATGACGCTACCCTGAATCAAAGCTGGAAATAGGACGGCATTATGCGCCGACTGGAATCTACCATCAATACCACTGTTTGTTTGCTGCTATTCAATTCATGTCCTTCTATCCGTACGATGAACAGATCTATTTCACCGTTCCTAGATGTCAAAACTTGTGTTGCTTAGGCTGTTTGGTGTCCAAGCGCAAGCTGTATTGATACGCTTTGTCCCGAGGGATGGCGGAACCCATTTTCCATGTATACCTCACTTATCAGGCCTCTGGTGTAACTTGCAAATGAAGTAAAAGATGCGAATATGCGTCCGAAAAGCCGATCACGCAAACGTGGCTCGATGTAGGCCCACGGCCATGGCATGATACAGCTGTCTGACCTGAGTATTGCGGCTTCGATATTTAGGATACGCTGCTAACAGCGCATCACAATTTACCATGCAAGGTGGAAATGACGCGAAGGAAAGAAGTATATAATGGCAATATAGCGGGAGCATGGGGTGCGTCAATCACACCTCAAACAAAGTAGTGGAGGTGGTTCTATAGGTTGATGCGTCTATCATGCATCCTGCATCATATTTATGCCATCTCTTTGGCCCTTTACGTGTTCAAGTGCCGACTCGAGGCTCGATCAGCGAGATCCAGCACGATCACGATACGGCAAACATAACATCAGACGGGGAAGATTTTCCAACATGAGTCAGACAAAGAAAACCGAAAAGAATAAGGCTGTTTGGCTCCCATCCAACATGGCGACAGTCGCGAGAGGGCCAGAAGAGTGGCACCTTGGCCCAAAGCCAAAACGCCTCGATTCAGCATTAATATCCACACAACAGGGGCGCTGACGGCGGGTAGAGACAAGCGACGTTCGGCCAGAACTGTGCATGAAACAACAGACGTGGGTAAAATTGATGCTGCTTGTTATTGCCTGCAATTTCTCTGACGACTAAAATGAAAGGCAGCCATGGCGGCACAGCCGTGCGGCGTATTGTGCATGGGGACACAACAAGCACACACATGATAATCCGTACATACATATGCCAGTGTGGCCAGCAAGGCAGCCAGTGCCACTGCCACATCAACGGCATGCATGCATCTGTAAATGATGGCGCCTGCTGCAAGATGCATGTTGGCGGGGCTGACAACTTCATCTACCATGGGACTGTCGCAGGATTGGGTCAAAGTCCAGTCCGTGTTTCGCTTGTGTTTTCTGCGATCCCCCGGCTTTCTCTAGGAGTCTGAGACGCGTCTCGGGCAAGCAGACTACTGAGTTGTATGCAACCTGGTCGGGGTTGGTGGATCAGCCGGTGGCAGATGAGGAGATGAGGGGAGTTAATAATGGAGAGGGGACAGAAAGGAGTTGCATGTTTCTGGGTGTCCTGTAATAATAGAACCAGCAATATCAGTAAGAAACCTGGACCAATCGCAGACGATGCCTTTGCTGGTAAAGTGATGAACAAGTTTAAAAAAAAAAAGACTTGACAACACCAGTTAGCAGCCACCACGGTCCACCAACACCACAAGTATGGAGTCAACTCCGTAATAATACACCAACTCGGCAACTTTGGCAGTTGGTTACTGGCTCTGGCTTCAAGATTGTGGAAGCCCGTGGGCGCAACCCACTCACACTTTGTCAACTTGCACTTTTGAGTTGGCACGGAAGGGTGATGACTGGACGGGGCAGATACGTTGCATGAGTTTGGACGGACGGGGGACGCTGTGGGTAGAAGGAAGCCAAATCTTGCTTTGCTTCTTTCTCTCCGTGTCGTCACACGGAGCGTGGCTTGTCGTCGTGCCCTCTTTATAGTGCAGTTTCGTCTTTTACTAGCTTTTCGCGCCTGTGTCGGCCGCATCAAGCGTGATACTTGGCGCCTCAAGTAGCGGCAATGAAAAGCCCACCATGAATAGCCCAGACCTCAACCAACGCGGCGAGTACCCTAGCAGATGTCGACACGAGAACGGGGCAGACATGGGCGTGTGTCTGGAGCCTGGAGAGATGTGTGCCAACAGAGGAGCAAAGGACCATTGCCAAGCTTAAGGAAGCAGATTCCCCCCCACCTTAGCGAGGGTCAGTGGGAATATTCGATAGTACTGTCGAAGTTGGGCGACGCAGCGCTGCGGCTGCTGTGTCTTTTGTTACTTGTGCGCTCGGTTGAGTAATTAATGAGGTCTCGCCGGAAGAGCACCAGTAAATCAGCTTGCCAGTAGCCGCACCGCGTCGGGACGCGTGGGCATGCGCTAAGAATACATAAAACACTAAAGTCAATGTCGGCTTGTGTTGATGTGTAGTGATCGTCTGCTTTGTGGCTGCCGCCGTCTTTTCGGCGTGTCTTTTGTTTCTCGTCTGGCAGCGGCTGTACTGATTCAGGTACCTGAGAGGTATCCATAGGTACTAAAGAAATAGGTCAGGCTGCTAGTCGTTCTCAAGATCGTGCTGCCAAAAGATTTTGCTGCCACCCAATATCTGTCTCTGTCGACTGGCTTCAAGTCCCTGCCAACTGGTTGCAAGTTCCCTGCCAGGTACCTGTGAGCCCACCAAAATAACCCGACGCCCGCTAATACATCAACTAAATAAAACTGCGCCGAGACCCCTGATACCATGGCAGGTACCTCTGCAACTAATAATTAGCCAGCAAAAATGCC
The DNA here is from genome assembly GCA_001931865.2 of Beauveria sp. IMV 00265. Taxonomy (NCBI): domain Eukaryota; kingdom Fungi; phylum Ascomycota; class Sordariomycetes; order Hypocreales; family Cordycipitaceae; genus Beauveria; species Beauveria sp. IMV 00265. The sequence continues at coordinate 38,838 of MSJG02000588.1, forward strand.
TGCAATAGCTGTACTTGGGCAGGTACCACGATACACCATCGCATCCACCCAAAACACCACTAATAACATGCATATTGGACTACTAAAAAACCTCGTGAGAACTGCTGCACAATGCTGTCGTGTATTTACATACGTCCTGGTACAACCACCCTTTCATCCTTCTAGTCAGCCATCCTTCGTCCACACACACACACACACGCACACCCTCACTCAGTCGTCAAATCGCACTTCCACACTGTCATCCCCTAGGTCTTCCCGTGGCCTCGTACGGAGTCTAGAAAACTTAGAGGCAAACAGGTATGGTCCCGGCCTGAGTGAGACCTTGTCGCTCTACCTGCTCCAGACCGACCCAGCTAGCCACCAGGCGCCGCTTGCTCTCTCTTGCTTCTTCCCATCCCGCCATCTTCCTTTTCCTCCCACCAATATGGACACAAAGAATTCGTCCCACCTCAACGGTAGCTCGCACCGTCGTCGACTCGTCAAAAAGTCATCTCATCATTACTCGCGCTCTTCCTCCGGTCTCGATAGCGCCCACGACGCCCACTCCATCCACAGCAAACGCAGCTCCTCGAATAGCCTTCGCCGCACCCCCAGCGCTCCCCCACCCGTGCGACCAAACAACACCATCGCCGGCGCCTTTAACTTTACTGCCTCAACCTCGTCTTCGCCTCGCCATCCCTCCCAGGCTCAGCCCTCGAATGTGTCACCGCTGCTGCAGCAGGGTCACTTCGCCGCCGCCGCCGCCGCCGCCGCACCCTCGGCCTCGTCACGCCTTGCCTACCGCAACAGTCCGTCCTTACCCTCTGAGCATCAGTTTCGCCAGCCCGCGCCCGCCCCAGATTCCGCGCCCACCCCCGGAAAGTCAGCTCCCGACGATTTCATCGGCGCTCCTTTTGACGGCGCCGCCATCCTGAGCAGCATCGATTCGGCATCTTACAGCCCTGCGCCCGTCGCTGCTCCCTCACCAGCTGCATCGACTCCCAGCACCGCCACTACCGCCATCACCACTCCACGCACATCCATCCCCGCCCAACCGCCAAAATCGTCTTCCACAACTGCCGTCGTTGCTCGCGCCGCCGCACCCATATTCCGTGCCGTCAGTACCAACAAAACCAAACCCGCTCTTCGTTCCTCCAAAAGCGTCGCGACCATGGATTCAGGCGTCACCCTCGTCGACAAGTCGGGCACCCGGATCGAGTCACAGGCCGCGACCCCCAATAGGTATTCGGACGAGTCCGGCGGCATCCCCTCAAAACCGCCTACCGTCCGCAAAAAGTCGGGCTTTTCTGGTTTTGTCAACAGTCTAGTGGGCTCCCAGAAGAAGCCCATGATTTCTGCACCAGAGAACCCCATTCACGTCACCCATGTTGGCTACGACAGCTCTACAGGCCAATTCACGGTATGTCATCGACCCCGCTCATCAAACACGCTCGTGATAACGCTTGCTGACTTGATGCAAAGGGTCTGCCAAAAGAATGGCAACGCTTAATCAACGAAAGTGGCATTCCCGAAAAAGAGCGCCGCGAGAACCCCCAGACCATGGTCGATATTCTGCAATTCTATAAAGAGACCACAGAAAGGGCTCCCGAGGATCAGATTCTCGAAAAATTCGGCCACGCTGGCTCAGACAGATCACAATATGCCACTTCTAACCCTTCCAACCCAGCATCGCCAACCATGTATCCTACCAACTACATGGGTACAGAAATTTTACTCCCCCGCACCCGTCCACAGTCGCTAATCTCGTCGCACAGGAAGCTTTGAGAATCCCCGCGCCGCGCCTCCAGTCCCTGCCAAGGGCCACGGCCTACCCTCGTCAAAAGACATGGTGCCCAGCCGACCTGCACCACGCCCTCCCGTCAGCATGGGCAATCGAGCTGGCCCTCCAAACGCATATCCTACGCCAAAGGATTCTGGTGTCGGCATCATGAATAACGAGACGGAAAGTGGGCCCATGCTACCCGAAGAGCATCGCTCTCGATCAAACTCGCGTGTTACAGGTCCTGCGCCATTCTCACCTCAACAGACCGGCTCGCCTAGTCCTGCACAACCTACCCTTTTTCAGCAACAGCAGATGATTCAGCAGCAGCATGAGCAGGCCATGGCCCAAGCTCAAGGAGCTATGTCTGGCCAGATCGGACGAGCTCCTAGCAAGAGACAGCCAACTCAAACACCGTCCCCTATTGCTGCAGCATACGCCCCGCGCGAAGCCAACGGAGTCCGCCACCCGCCTGGCATGACTCCGAACCCACAGGCACGACCTCGTCATCGCTCCCGACAGAGCAACGGCCTCGACATTGTCGCGGCACTACGACGCATTTGCACCGAAGGCGATCCACGCGAAATTTTCCGGAGCCTGACCAAGATTGGCCAAGGTGCATCTGGTGGCGTCTTCACTGGCTACGAGTGCAACACTAACCAATTGGTTGCCATCAAGCAAATGAATCTCGAACAACAACCTAAAAAAGATCTCATCATCAACGAAATCATTGTTATGAAAGAGAGCTCGCACCCCAACATTGTAAACTTTATCGACAGTTATCTCACTGGTGGTGAGCTCTGGGTGATTATGGAATTCATGGAGGGTGGCAGCTTGACAGATGTCGTGACCTTTAACATTATGACCGAGGGGCAAATCGCTTCTGTATGTCGCGAAACGCTCAAGGGCCTGCAACATCTGCATTCCAAGGGAGTCATTCACCGTGATATTAAGTCGGACAATATTCTTCTCTCCAACGAGGGTAATATCAAGCTGAGTAAGTGCAGTATTGCGACCGCCTCGACTATTGTCACTGACTCAAACAGCTGATTTCGGTTTCTGTGCCACCATCAACGAGGCGCAAAATAAGCGCACGACCATGGTCGGTACGCCTTACTGGATGGCTCCCGAGGTGGTCACTCGCAAAGAGTACGGCCGCAAGGTTGACATTTGGTCGCTTGGTATCATGGCCATTGAAATGATCGAGGGCGAGCCCCCGTACCTCACCGAGTCACCGCTCCGTGCGCTTTGGCTAATTGCAACCAACGGCACCCCGCAAATCAAGAACGAGAGCGACCTATCAGATGTCTTTAGAGACTTTCTGTACTTTGCTCTCAAAGTGGACCCCGAGAAGAGAGCTTCAGCTCACGATTTACTGAGAGTAAGTTTCTCTTGCAAGCCAGAAACAATTTCCAGCTACTAACCACCATGACAGCATGATTTCATGAAGCTATGTGTGGATCTCGGACAACTGTCGCCTCTTGTTCGATCTGCACGAGAACAACGGGCTCACGAAAAGTCACGCAAGGCGTGAAACAAGCCGATGTTTTGGATAAGTTAATCATACATATTTACTCAGCGGGTTTCCGAAGAATGGCGTGCTGGGCATGGAAGCGTTTGCGAGGTCTGGTTCATGAGCTCTCTTTACAACAACAAGGTGCTTGGATATAAGCGAACAGCAGCATCGGTTTTGCGCTGGCTGGTAGTTGTCCGCTTTTTTGTTTATACTGCAAACATTTCTCGCCCCTTGCCTCTCGCTGAACGTGGGAGAGGTCATGGAAATATGGGCGAGCTGGTGGGAATCGGTTCTTATTATTGGTGGGAGGCATTTAGCGACAACAAAAAATTCTTCTTTATTTCTAGAGTATCGACAACCGACAAGGGAGAAATACTCATTGCACGCCAGTGGAAAAGAGGAAAGAGAGACGACGGGAAGGATAAAATGGAACAAGCATCACACCAAGCGATATTGTACGAACAGAGCTAAAACATGTATCAGCGCTTAAACACACTCGAAAGTCTACTTCGCCATTTCTCTGGTAGATACGAATCATTGCGACAATGTGAGTTAACGCAACAGCGGTGGTATAGGTAGCTGCTGCCGCTCCTGCAAAAGGTTGGAACATTTGGAAGGCGCAGAGGCCGAGCATTCTCGGGTGCAGACCAACAGTGCGCTGTTGAATCTTGAATGCATCCTTTCGGCATCATCATCATCATCATCGTCTCAAAATAACCTTTTTGTGTATATCTTTACTGTTTCAATATGATTCGATTCCAACCGCTATTTCTCTTTCTCAGCATATTCGTACTGCTGGCCGCTGGCGTGGACAACTTCGACTGGAGCTCCATCACTCCCTCGGCAAACCTGGTCTACTCTCCGTGTTTTGGGGATTTTCAGTGCGCACGCCTTCTTCTGCCACTTGACTGGCTGAGTGAGAATGGAAGCGACACCACTTCCATTGCCATGATCAAGCGGCCCGCTGTCGTATCCCAAGATGATGCGATGTTTGGCGGTGCCATCTTCACGAACCCAGGCGGGCCAGGATCATCAGGCGTGCATTTTCTGCTCAAGGGCGGAAAGTTATTGCAGTCAATCATTGATATTCCAGGGCACAAGTACTACGAGATGATTTCTTTTGATCCACGTGGCATTGGTGCAAGTGAGCCGCGTGTCGACTGCTATCCGGCCAACGACGTCGCCCGCCGCGCCAAGGTTCTGGAAGCGACCGCCGCCGGCGCACTCAATCTGAGTTCGGCTTCTTTTGACTTTGGCTACTATACTGCGAGAGCGCTCGGAAAGCGATGCGAGATGACGAATGCTCACATCTTGCCGTTTGTCAATACGCCAAGCGTCGCCAGAGATATGCTGGCCATGGTGGACAAGGTTGCAGAACTGCGCAAAGAACAGACGATAAAGCAGCAAAAGACGGATATACAGTCTGAGACGCGCAAAGGTGAAGGGAGTCCCGATAATATGCCCCGGCTACAGTACTATGGTCTCTCGTACGGCACCATTCTTGGTAATTATTTCGCGTCGCTGTTCCCGGGACGCGTGGGCCGCATGGTCTTGGATGGTGTTGCTGATAGCGACGACTGGGCGAACGGCCCTGTAAGTACTGAATCGCCAATCATTTACTTTGCCAGATGCTAATGAAGAAATCATTAGGGGTGGTTGACCATGACTCAGGACGCAGATAAGATGATGGAACTCTTATTCGAAGGCTGCTTCACGGCTGGCCCCGGGGTTTGCCTGCTGCGTCAGCCAAGCGACAAAACACCGACAGACATCAGCAATCGCACATGGTCTTGGATAAATGCGCGTGATGCGGAACCCATTGAAGCCACGACTCCAGACGGCTCTGCCGACGTGTTGCTGCGGTCCGCCGACATTCGCCGTCTGCTCCTGAAGAGCCTCTACCGTGCAGACTACATCTTTGCCACGGTTGCCAATGAGTTGGCTGAAGCAATGCAGGGCAATGTAGAGCCACTAGCAACATCGATCCTCCACATGACTGGCATATCGAACTTGCGCGATGTGTGCACGTTCGGCAACGATACGTCTACAGTACCAGTTGAGAATGCGGACCCCTACAATGCTGTGATTTGCACTGATGGCGTTGACGTCTCTGGCGAGAACTCCACATATTGGAAGAGCTACATGGAGGATCAAAGCTCCATCTCATCCTTTTTCGGGGAACTCATGGCCGGTGCCCGCCTTGCCTGCGCTGCTTGGCGTGTACGCCCTAACTGGTCCTTCAGAGGACCCTTCCGAACACCAACTGCTTCCAAGGATCCATCATCATCGGAGCCTAATCGTCCCGCAGCACCGCTTCTATTTCTGTCCAGCGAATGGGACCCAGTGACGCCCCTACGCAACGCACGCGCCATGGCGAGCAGGCATCCGGGAGCGAGAGTCCTCGTAGAGGGCTCGATGGGGCACTGTGCCCTTGGCTTGGGTCGTGTGAGCAACTGCTTGAAGAGGGTAGTGTCGGAGTATTTTGACAAGGGTATTGTACCTGAGAAAGAAGTCTCTTGCAAAGGTACCAAAGGTCCTTAGAGTGGTATCTTTGAACTGGATACTGCAGTGCAAGGCTTGATGCGAGAAAGAGATAGACATTACTTTCTAGGTGTCTAGTCTAGCTTCCAGGGTATCGCAAAATAATGCTGTTCTCTACTTCGCAGAATATATGTCGTGACTCGTGAAGAATGCTTTGAACTAGTGCTGTAGGTTGCTCGATGACGAGACTGATGAGGTGGGAATTGGCATACCCAGAAACCCTCGTTAGAACAGGGACTCGTGTCACTCTGTACCGTACTTATATAGAGGTGAAATGGTATCATTCTCGCTAGTAAACTGGCCCAAATAGAAGAGAGGGAAACAAATGCAGGGCAACAGGTTTGGCCAGTGATGATGCGAAACATTTTCTGTTGTCCTAAAAAAGGAAAAACAAAGAAACAATAACCGATAATCCCAGTAAGCATGCAGAAAAGTAAAGTGACAAAAAAAAGATATTGACATGAATTTTGTCTCATGGCCTCGCCCAGAGTTTATCAGGTCCTCATCTTGACGTAATTGCTAGGGAATATACCGTGTCTCGTGCCAACCATGCCGGTCCTGGTACTCTATTGTTAGTGTTCTGAAGAGAATAATGCAGAAAAGCAAATGAAAGAGAAAGGTTGGCGAGACATACCACCAGTCATTATCACTCTCCGTCTTTTTCAGGACGGTAATAACGTCGCCCTTTTTGAAGCCCAAGTCGCCGGGCTGATCGGCGTCAAAGTTGTACAGGGCAATGGCCTCGTTCTTGTTGAGCGAGGCGGCCGTGTTGAATATTGGTTTCGGGGCCGAAGGGCGGCCGGGGCCCTGCTTGCGGTCCGAGGGCGGGTTATCGTAGTAGCCGTTGCCGTTGCCGTTGCCGCCAGCGGCGCCGTCGTGGTTGGAAGCAAAGGTGGCGGCTCTGGAGGGTGCATTGTAGCCGGCGGGACGGTCGTAGACGTCGTCTTGCCAGGTGCTCGTGCGACGGGGCGAGCGGCCGTTGCTGTGGCTGTCGTTGCGGAAGCGGTCAAAGTCTTCGCGGCCGTCGTTGTAAATGGGGGCGTCGTTGTACATGGAATCGTCGCCGGCGCTTCCGCCGACGCGCATGCCACTAAAAATACGCGAGTTGAGCACATTCATGAGGGGGGCGGCCTGCGGGGGCGGGGAGACGGCGCCGGTGAGAAGCTGCTGGGCCGTGTACCGCGTGCCGTAGAGCTTTTCGTTGGCGTCGCGGCGCTCGATAATGGCGGAGCCCTCGAGGGAGACGCCGGCAAAGAGGCCCTTTGTTTTACTATAGCTAAAGATGCCGGCGACGCTTTTGAGCGAGGCTGCGCCGGCAGCCTCGGCGTTGCGGCCGACGGGGCCGGCGGCCAGGGAGACGTTGCCGCCGAGCGTCAGCGAGCCGGCCTGCGCAAAGGTCTTGACGGCGTTGGCGTCGTTGAGGATGAAGACGAAGTCGGTCAGCTCAAAGCCAATCTGCCCGCCAAAGCCGGCGCCGGCGGTGGCAATGGCGCTCGGGGCGGACCAGGAGCCGTCGGGGAGGCGCGCGACGACGAGCCCGCTGCCGAAGCGGCCGGAGCCGAGGAAGCCGGCCTTGAGCACGGTGATGATGGCAAGGCCCTTGGCGTTGGCGAGGATCGAAGGCGGTATCACCTTTTCCGGGCCAAACGCTTGCCGTGGGTTGATGAACGAGGTGAGAATCTTGCCGCATTTCTTGCACTCGGCTGGTGTGAAGAAGAACAGGATGGCAAGGTTAGCATGAAAGGACTCGTGTCATTAATCGGGCGAAGCTTTTTGCGCGCGCTTGGGCAATGATGGCCCGCACCGGGAGGTCGCACGCGCGCGCGCGCGCACGACAATCTGCAAGGTAGGTAGCTACTTACATTGCATGGACGAGGGGAGGGGATTGTTGAGACCCATTTTCGCAGGTTCTTTGTGATGAGGTTAAGGGAAGAGGAGCAAGTCGTTGAAGAGGGGGTTCAGGTCGTTGAACCGAGCAGAGAACGTCCCGAAAAAAAGGCCGCCTGAGTTTGCGTCGTCTGTTGATTATTTGCGGAGGCGGGGTGTAGGAAGGTAGCACGGCCGGGAGTGGTGAATGGCTGGCTGAGTCAAGATTCCGCGGCAGTCGCCACCTGTGCGTGATTAAGCGTCTGAGTTGGTTTTGACCGCAACAAAAAGGGATCGAGAAACACAGAGATTTGAGCTTGAAGATGAAGTCGCAGAGAAGGGGTCTAGAGAGTGAAATCGTAGGGAAAACGAGACGGTTGTGGTTATGGTGGGATTGAAATAATGGTGGCCACACAGATGTCATTGAGGTGGTGCCCAGCCCCGCCACGCTGGGCTGGGGCCGCGTGGATTGTGGCGGTGCGTCATGTTATGGCGTTTGAAGACAGTCTTCCCAGAGCCTCTTTTGGTCGGACCAAAGGCCAAGTCCGCAATGTCTGCAAGCCTTGGTAGGCTTCTTTTTTTTGCAGTATCGAGCTGTGACCAAAAGCTGCTATTTATTCTCCGAAATAGCGAACAGTGATCCCTTGAATTGTGACGTTTTCGCGACTTGTGGCCCAAACTACCTAGGTACCTAACCAGGTAGCAACCTACCTAGGTACGGTACAGCATGTAGCTCGCTGCCACGCCCACTTTGTCCAACCAAGCAAGCCCTGGCGCCTGTGCTGTGGCTTGTCTCCTTGGCTTGCCAGCCAGCGTCACATTCAAGTGGCTTGTAATACGTTTCGGCATTGCTTCATGCAACCACTCTTCCCTATCATTCCATTTACCGACCTCTTTTTCACCAAAGACCGCCATCTACCTGCAGCGATCCAGACTCCAGCCCGATTGATCAGCGATCCAAAGCGCAAAACCTGCATCATCTTTTTCTGCAACCCTGCTGCAATCTTCCACCAGAGCAGTTGAGCCCGCCGACTTGGGAGGCCATCACCGCCCCTTATTAACTCTGCTACTCCGTTTAACCTCGGCCGCGAGACCACGAGCGCGCGCATCGCCCACGACAAACATATACACGCGTACATACGACCGCCGCCGCTGTCGCCATGTCCGAGTCCTACGAGCGCGAGCGCCAAAACAACTCCCGCCTGGACGAGCTGTCCGCCAAGGTGTCGGCCCTGCGCGGCGTCACCGTTGACATTTACGACAATGCGCGGGCGCAAGACGTCATTGACAACACGGTATGTTTCGATTCCCTCTTGCTTTTTTTCTTTTTCGTCTTTTCCCCCCTCTCGTTTGATCTGTCGAAACTCTCTTCCAAGAGGTCCTTGCTAACGACCTCTTTCTCTTTCCAGTCGGAGACCTTTTCCTCCATGACGACGCAGATGCGAGGCTCCGCCGGCCGCCTGACGCGCATGGCCGCCTCGGGCAACAAGGTTGCTATACTGAAGCTGTCTGGCATTCTCATTGGCGTCTTCATCTTTTTATATTATGCCGCACGTGTGTTCTTCTAGAAAACCAAACGAGGAAATACCGCTGGCACACGTTGTCTAAAAGAGGCAATGAAGCAAGAAATTTCAAAGGCGTTCCACGGATGATGTATCAGTTTGCACTCTATTCGTACCGGACACCCCGGAAATGGATCGCAATCAGCCGTTACGAGCTGGTATCGAGAAATGACGTGAAATGGTGAGAAAGGCGGGTTTACTCAATGGCATTGGGATGGCGTTGATACTTTTATGTTGGTGTTTGAGATCCTTGGGTTGAATATGTAACAGCAGTATTTGAATTCAAATCAATATTTACAATTTTATCTAGTTACCCTCACATCCAGTCCGGTCCTCAGCGTTGCGACATCCCTAGTTTTTGCGGCTTCTTTGTTATTTTCGTAGCTATGAATATTGATACTCTGAAGAAACTTGTTTCTAAAACACACGCAAACGCCCCAGTATACATGCTTGCCGACTCCCATATGCTCTCCATGTTTTCCTTCCTCTTTGAACCGAATATGCAAACCAACCTCGTGTATAAAACCAAACAGCCTGACCACCAGTAAAAAAGAGCGCCCCTCATCAGCGTCTTTTCCTGACTCTACTGCCAAACGTTGGAAAAGAGATCGTCGTCGCCGCCAAAGCCACCGCCGGACTTGGGTGCGGCCGACGTCGTCGTGGTCGTCTGGCCGCCCTGGCCGGTGCTGCTCGACCACCCGCCAAACTCCTCGTCGGCCGCCACCTTGGGCGCGGCGCTGAAACCGCCGCCGGCACCGGGCACAATCGGCGTGTTAGCAAAGGCGCTGCTCGAGCTGCCCCAGCCCATGTCGTTGCTGACGGCGGGCTTGCTGGCCGCAGGTTGAGCAGCGACGGGGGCGGCGGGGGCGACGGGCGGCGGGCTCGACGCCGCGGGTGTAGCCCACTCGTTGCCGCCCCAGGCATCGAGGCCAGAGAGGCCGGCGGAACTGAAGCCACCAGTGTTGTGGTTGGAGATTGGGGCAGAGGTTGAAGCAGGCTTGCTCTGCGGGGCCGAGAGGTTGAAAACGGAGTTTGTGGGCGGGGGCTGATAGGCAGGGGGAGAGACGGGAGGCGGCGATGACTGCGACACGGGGGCCGACAGGTCAAAGAGATCGCCCATGGCCGAGGACGGGGCTGCCGCGGGTTTCGAAGGGGCGGGAGCGGTAGCCACGGGGCTGGCAAAGTCACCAAAGCCGCCGCTGAAAGAGGCTGCGAATTGATTATTGTTGTTGGTGTTGCCGAAGCTGTGGGCGGCGGCGGGCTGCGGCGCGGGCTTGCTGTCGAAGAAGCTACCGCCGCTCAGACCGCCAAAGTTGCTGCTGCTGTTGTTGAAGGCGTGCTGCGAGGAACGGCTACCCATGCCGCTGCCCAGGCCGGCAAAGGGGTCAGCGGCCGGCGCCTTTGGGCTCGTCGGGCTGGAGAGGCTCAGGCCACCAAAGGCGTCCGAGAAGCCGCCCTGCGACGGCTGCTGCTGGCCCATCTGCGGCGAGCCCCAACCTCCCTGCTGGCTGTTCTGCTGCTGCTGCTGTTGCGGCTGCGGCTGCGGCTTAGGCGCCGTGGCGTATAGCGAGAGAATAGACTGTTTCAGATCCGGCCGCGACTGCGTCTGTGCTGCCGGCGTGCTCGACGGACGCGGCGGCGCCGAGCTCTCACCGAGGAAGTCGAGCCCCAGCAGAGAATCCCTCGTCGTCGTCGTCGTCGTCTTGGGCGGAGCCGGAGCGGCCTTGGCAGCCACCGCCGCGCGAGGCGCAGGAGCGGCACCCGCGCCCCCAATCAAGTCGCCGACCGATGCCTTGCGCGCCGTCTCCTTCTTTTCCATCACCTGCTTCTCCTTGACGAGGCTGAGCGGGACGTCGTCGTCGCCGTCGACGTCGAGCGAGGCCGGGTCGGGCATGGGCCCGTCCATGACCCAGCGCTTGAGCTCGTACTTTGTGCGTATAAAATTCTCAATCTTGGCCTCGGACGGCGCGTGGCCTGCCGCCAGCTTGGCCTCCCAGTACTTGTTGGCGCGCGCGTTGCCCCAGCGCAGCACGCTCTGCAGCTGCTCGTCCGTCCACGAATCGAGGTCGACCGACTTGACGCGGGAAATGTGCGTGCCCATGCCCCGGTGGATGCCGGAGCAGCGGATGCAGACAAAGACGCCGAGATTCCAGCTCGCCCATCGTGGGTCTGTATGCGGGGGAGGAAAGCACATTGACAAGTTAGTAATGGGGACCTTCTTTTGTGTATTCATGGCGCGTGCTGTGTAATCCAATGGGTATGCAATGGCTCGGGAATGGTCAACATACGCTTGTTCTTCTTGCAGTCGGAGCAGATCTTGTTAGCCTCGAGCTTCAGCAGGTTCTTGATCGTCGCTTGGTTCTGCGCCGCCCGCTCGGCGGCGGGGTTGGGCGCACGTCTCGACATCTTTGGCTACCGTAGTGCGGCGGGAACGGATGCAGGTTGTGTTTGAATAGAATGCGAGAGTAGTTCTTATATGTATCGTAAACGGCGCGGGGCCTGGCTAAACCGTTGCCTAAGACGAATGCTGCAAATGTTTGGTCTGCTTCCCCCTTGAATTATCTTGACTGCCTGGCCTTGAGACACATCCCACCGCTAGTAAATTAGCCACAACGAGCCGAGTTGCCCCAGCGCTGTGGCGCATGAGTGGCTGAACATTCTAGCCCCACTGTCTGCGAGCCTACTGGTTTTAAAGCCTTCGGATTGTATGTGACGGGTTGCTAGAGTACAGCTTTTTCTATCTTCTTTTTTCCGAATACATCCATATTACTTATCTAGGGAGATACACAACGTTGGTTCATGTTCACCTTCGATTTGGAAACTTGTGGTGAGGTCATTGAAGTGTTGAGATCACGGCTCCAGTGGCGACATCACTGTGGGCCTTTCCGTGGCTGAAGCCGATGGCTCTCTGGGATTTAGACAATTGATTCCTCAACCGGTCGAAGCTGTGATTTGTCACTCTAGTTTATATAAGACACCGTTGAATCCTACATCTCCATTCCCGCCGTTAAGCCTCTTCACCATCGAACCCGTTCTCCATGAGATTTAGACCTTTCTTCGCGACATTTGTCCAGACCATATCTCACTTTAGATTCCGTACCCCGCCACCGCGAGCTGGGCTGAGCGCGTTTCATCAATCAGCCCCATTGCGCTCCATGTCCGGTATCCCATTCTTTGGAGCCCTATTCGGATCGTCAGCTTCCAAGTCCTCCGACATGTCGTATCCCGATAAGCGAACCAATGACGAGTGGCAAGCCGTGCTGAGCAAGGGTACGTTGTTTCTCATCCCCATCTCACTCACCTTATACTTACCCGCCCGCAACAGAGCAGTTTCGCATCTTGCGCGAAAAGGGCACGGAGCGTCCTGGCACCGGCAAGTACGACAAGCACAGTCCGGACGCCGGCGTCTACACATGCGCTGGCTGCGATGCGCCTCTCTACAAGGCCAACCACAAGTTCCAGTCGGGCTGCGGCTGGCCAGCCTACTACGATAGCATCCCCGGCGCCGTGACGCGCCACGAGGACCGCACGCTCGGTATGCTGCGCACCGAGATTGTCTGCTCCAATTGCGGCGGCCACCTCGGCCACGTCTTCAAGGGCGAGGGCTACGCGACCCCGACAGACGAGCGCCACTGCGTCAACAGCGTCAGCCTCAATTTTACAGAGGACGAGAACAAGGCCAAGGAGAGCAAGGCCTGAAGACGGATTGGAGACGACGAGTCGAGTGTACTATCATGTAGATTGTGTGATTGATGTGAGAGACGGTAGAAGCGAGGCGTTGTGACGAGACCGGCTAGCAGGCGTGACTTGGAGCAAGTCGTGAATTTTGTGTTTTGAGATGGCAAAATCGTACCATAGTTCCTATTCGGCTAGCAGCAAATACAACTGCAGCAACCTCAAGGAGCAAACTGATGCCCTTCAAAGGATCAATAGAAGGTACCCACGATGTTTGGCTGACCTGCACGGGTATGGTTGTAGGGTTGGGAACATAATTTTGATATCGTGATTTGCTATTCCTGAAAGTAGACTAAAGATACGGAAACCGCTTGACACTCAACTAGGCTCGGATAGGAGCCATGGATTGTGTGTTCCGCTTTGTTTAGTCAATCTCCAAGATAAAATTCCACCAATTCCACCAAACACTGAGATCCAATTCGCACCCGCGTCAAAAACAATTGGCAGAAAGAATAAAAAGCCTGGTAAGTTGGCGGGGATCGTCGAGTCAGCTAGGTCCTGGGCCATAGCATGGGTGACGATGTACTCCGTAAGAAGTAATGATACCCAACTACTCTTGCTGTATCCTCAGCCGCTCTCCCCTCGGTAGGATTTTCGCCAAACAATAAACATGAATTCTCAGTAGAGCAAATAACAATTTGTAGGAAGCAAAATCCACCAAACACTGGGAACGAATTCTCGTGCAACAAAACAACCACAGAACAACGACCACCTGCCGAATCCTGGATGTACTGCGAGCGTAGATAATTTAGCCGCTATCGCCACGCCTTGGCTTGTGCAGTGATCGCTGATGAAAACATGCGGCATCCGTGAAAACCTTTCTAGAGCGGCACGGAAGACTTCAAGGTAGTCAACTCAGCACCAGCATCATCAGCAGGCTGCAAGCGGATCTGCCATGTCATCTCCTTGTAAGTGCGTGGACTTTTAACTACCCTGGTAAAGCCCAGGGTACGAAGTCGTCCCGACGCTTTTCTGCAGGCTTTCTTGATGTTGCGCCCCATCTTATCATGCAGGCCTGGGTCCATGGTTCTTTCGTTCGGCAGGAGAACGCGATACTTGACGCGGCCGGTTGTTTGGTCAAATTTGGTGCCCTTGGGCATGTCCTTGATAATTTCGCCAGAGGGAAGTATGATGTACTTCTTCTTGGAAACAAAGCAGCTCCAGACGACGATGCCAGCGCCCTTGGACTCGCCCCAAGTAATGCTTAGGTCGGCCTTCTCCTCGGGCTGGCGGTATATGGCCCGGAAGAGGCGTTCGGTATCGTTACTAGTGAGGACTTGGATACTGGAGAGCTTCTTGAAAGGGATAAAGTCGCACTCGCCGTTCTCGGACAGGGCCCAACCCTCTGTATCTTCAATGTTGTGCGTGATGGCGACTGGCTGGTCATCATTTGGGACGGCAAGCTCAGAACCAGAGCCCTCTGTCTCGGAGACGATATAGTCCGTGGAGACAATTGGTGCAACGCTTTTAAGGGAAGCCATTGTTGGTGGTCGTGCTGTGAGCATATATTCGATGGATGATGTATTTGCAATTGGTGCAGAGGCAGTTCGTAAGCTTGGAATGAAATGATTCTCGGGAAAGAGGAGAGATAAAGACAATCAAGTTATCTTGTATGCAACGATGGTATGCTGCAATGAGTGTATGGGGAGAAGGGAAAAGGGAATCAGATGAAGGATGGTACAGATGGTCTACTTATACCTCCACTGTGATGTTCTGGCCGAACAGTGCTGCGAGTGACGGTATATGATACTTTTGAAAAGAAAAAGAAAATCTCTACTCGAAAAGGTTGTCAAAGCCACCAAAGCGTGATCAACGATAAATCATCATATTCAGAGGTGGAAGTCCCAGCTCAACACACCTGGGAAAGAGAGACTGGCTTTGGTGGCGTCCCAACCTCTGCAGCCACCGAACTGTTTTGTACCAGTAACGAGAAAATTCGATTGCGCAACGGAATATTTACACGAAAATGAGCCAGTTTCGACCAATGTGATCATACCAGCATCGGCGTGGCACAGGTACGCGACTGAAGTCGGGTGCTGTTCTTCTGCATAGACTTTAATAACTCAAACTTGCAGAATTAGTTACTTTATATTTCGAACATGTCGTGATTTACAGAAAGTCTCTATGGCATCATCTCTCCGGCATGGATAGGAACAACATTGTCTAGCTCTGCTAATTTAGCATGCCAAAAGTCAAATCGAGTATTGTATAGATTGTCCACATAGTATTGAGCGATCTCGAACCTATTTGCCCCGTAAGAAAGATCTGCTTCGTACTGATCTAGTACTTGCGAGGTCATTTTCTTCAGAGCGTCGAGAACTGCCGATTCCGTGATTAGGAGGGTAGAATTAGTTTCAGCCTTGGCCACTGGTGAAATCCCGTTATAAAGATCGGCATCATGACTAGGAATTTTGACTTCTCTTTTTGAACCAGTTTTCACTTCTGGCGAGCGTGGGTGTGCTTCTGCCGAGTCCGCGGCGCTGTCTGATTTCTCGGGCACTGAACTTGTGGAACCCGCTGTACCTTTCGTCTTGGTAGACTTGGTAGACCTGGTACACTTCCGTTTTTCGACCGGCTTGAGATGTTTCTGTGCCGGTGTGGCGCTCGTGGCTTGCTTTTTAGTGTGAATCCTCTTCGCACGGCTCTCGCTTGCACAGGCCACCTTCTCTGGTGGCCGCTTTTCCTTTCGCTTTGCGCGAGCCGAAAATTTTGGTGACAATGCCTTTGAGGACAGTCTGGAACTGGGAGAAGGGATCTTGCTGGCTTGTTTTGCTGGTAAAGTTTTCAGCGCTGGTCTCTTTGTATCTTCAGTTTTATGGCTGCTTCTCAATTGAACCTTGGTTTGTGGCGCCTTCTGGAGCTGAGATCTTGCAGTCGTCTTAACTTCTGTGGCTTTTTTGTTGGTCCTTTTCTTCTTGGCCGGTTGATCGAAAACCGCGTTGTTTCCGGCTTCTGTTTCCGAGTCCGACCTGCCGAGGACTGTGCGCTTGACGGCGGACTTCTCGGCCGCGTTGATCTCTCTTGCTTTACGCCTTGTCTGCACGAATGGTAAGCTTCGCACCTCAGGCATATATCGTCGGAAGTCAGAGGCTCTCGACAAAGTATCGGCGTCAAGCTGCTCAACAGCAAGCCTGTTTCTTAAAGTGTTATCATTGCTGTGCATTGTGAGGGGCGGGTCCGTCCTGGATTGCAGCATTGCCGGGATTCCTTCTGGGCGAGTATAACAGGAAGTAGTAGTTTTGCTAGTATCTATTTGACTAGAGCCCAACAAAGAATTGTCTCTTGAGTGGCCATCATGAGCCGGGAAGGCTGCGCTGACTCCATTGGCGGCGAAGTGACTGTATGGGTTGAGATCAACGGGAGATTGCGACACCAAGGCCGATGGAATTGAGCTGCTAAAATTTTGTGTTGGGACTGACTCTGTCCTTCGTAGCAAACTACCCCCAAACGGATCGGTGTGGCTACGACTGGGGACCTGGCTCTGGGAGAAAAGCTCCGGCTGACTCATGGACGGGAAAGTTGTTAGTGATGATAGTCTCATAGGAGCGACATTTGCAGAGCTTGGGCGGAGTATCGGATCGATGAAGCTAAGAGAAGGCCGGAGATTGCCGTCGATAGTGAACCCAGCTCTTTCGAGAACGTAGACGGAGACGTGGAAGTCCCTGGCATTTTCGAAGTGCGCGATGAGTGTGCAGTCCGGGCTAGGTATTTTTACGCATACGACTGATGATGATGTTTCGGCTGATATTATATGAGATGCAATGCTTGCATTCCGCAGAACATCAGTCAATCGAATGGAGATCTACCTCCCGTTAGTAGAAGAGCCGTACGCAGTCGCACTACTTACTAGGAGCTTGCTGTCTTTATGGATTATCAGAACAAGAGACTCGCGGATGAAAGAGCTGGATTGCTGTCGCTTTAGTGAGAAAGATAGTTGCGCTGCATTATGATTTGGTATGAACACTCTGTGGGAAGGGCCAGTCGTCAGCTCTAGTCGTTTCAGGGCTGCGTGGGAGACTGGGCAAGCTTGATGCGCCATTGTCCAGAATCGACCCAAAATGAACAAGTCGACCAACACGACATACAATCTGGTCGAATCCGAGTAGAATTGGTCATTCTAGGAACAATTTCTGTTTTCGTCATGACAAACGCCCGCAGGTTGAATCGTGGCTCTTGCCCACGATGCGGAACCGCTGCCGATTGGCTGTGGGTCACGTGTAGCGAGGCGGGATCTGGCGTCCAGTTTTTGTCGCGGTCGCGCAGCATACACGTCCCCTGCCAATTTCTAGCTACCAGCAGTTATGCGCCAGTCAAGTGTACGGCGTGCAACTTCTACATCTTGACTTCGCCCAATCGCAATTAGCGCGCGAACCACGCATAACATTTCAATCTCCAACGGCGAAGCAGTGGTAGCTCCCAGCGCGTCGATACCTGACTGCCCTTCAACGACTTGCGCTCCCAACCGACCAGTCGTAGATCTCTGGAAGCTCCCTGCTGAAGCGGTCGCCGCCATGACGAATATCGGCGATGAGGTGGCGCCTCATACCATCGATCGTACGCCAGAATATGAAGAGTTTATGGAGAAGCTCAAGGAGTTCCACAACAACCGTGGCACAGTCCTTGACCCAGAGCCAAAAGTAGGCCTAATTCATCTCGATCTCTTCAAAGTCTTCAATCACATTGTCGCCAGCGGTGGTTATGACAAAGTCTCGGAAGAAAAATTGGCCTGGCGTCGCATGGCTGCTGAACTCGGTCTCTTCTCCAACAACGAAGCGTCGACGGCTTTTGCGCTGAAGGAAAAATTCTACAAGAACTTGGCGGCCTACGAGATCAAGACGGTCTACGGCAAAGAGCCTCCGCCGAAAGACATTCTCGAGGATGTTACCGCCAAGGGCGCTGGTCTTTTGACGAGAACTCGTGAAAATTTCAGAGGCAAAAGAGATAGCAACGTGGCTGGCAATGATTCGGCTGCCTCTGGGGACGATGGAACTCCTGTGCGCGAACGGCCCGCTACTGATGTCGTCTCGAGTGCTAGAGCCTCTCGCGGATTGAGAGAAGCCCCTGCACAGCGTGTCATCTTCCAGCCCGACACTGGTCCGAGCAGAATCACGCGACAAACTACCACCCAACACTCTTCGACCAGCTCGCCCCAAGTTCAAGGACATCCTGGCATGCAAGGACCACCAGGCATGCAAGCGCGCGGCCCGTCCATCGCGCACCATCCCCCAAAACCTGAGAACACGTCGACCTCGGTAACGGCATATCAGCCCCGGCACGTAAAGCCTCTGCAGTTGCGACCTGTTGCGACACCCAGCAATGCGCCAAGCGAGTTTCCCAGGACGCGGTTGTCCTACCGGCCTGCACCCGAACCCCGCCAACCCATGCTTCCTGGAACTGGCTTCGATGGTCCGAATATTTACACGCGCTGTCTCAACGCTCTTCGATCACGAATCCCCACCGAACAGTCTTTTGCGCTAAATCATCTGGTCAAGATTTCTTTCGAGCGTGGCGACAAGTACAAGTTTGATTCCTTTCCTGGTCTGGCTGAGGGCCTTGTCGAGAAAGCTCTAGAGGTTGGGGAGCTTTTCTACCACATCAACTGGAAAGTCTCATGGAATTCTGATGAGGATTTTTCAGAACTTGGTGTCTTGGATGGCAATTATGGAACCCCGGACATTCTGGAGAGAATCGGAAACCTTGTCGAGAAGAATACGCCTGATATTCTCCAACCAGGAGAGTACTTTGACAAAATGATCCTCATTACTGAGGCCATTCTGACGATACGCAACATGGTCACCTTGCCCGAAAACGCACATAACATGTCTGAGTTTCCCCCAGTCAAGGACCTGATCTGCATAGTTTTGCACTTGCCTGAGAAGGACTCGCTGGTAGAGATCAAGCACATGGTTCTCGACATTGCCGAGCAAATCACATCCTTCATGATATTGGACTCGGACGACCCCTTGTACAGGACGCTCCTTGCGCAGATGACCTCGGATGACCGTGGCACCATTCTGAGCGCCTTGCGGGCGCTGGGCCGCATTTCTATGAACCTAGAAGCCACTAATCAGCTTAACGAAGTGCCTGGAGATATCCTGCAGCGCATCACGAGCTGGCTTCTATTGAATGATGATGAACTTATTGACGCCTGTCTAGACTTTTTGTATCAGTATACAGCTGTCGTCTCGAATCTGGACAATTTGGTGCGTTCGACGCATCCGGAAGGTCTCGTCGACCAACTTGTGCGCCTTTTGGCCCATGGTGCCCGCAAGGTTCAATACGATCTCGTCTTGACACCGGAGCAGCGATTGCCGTCTCGCGATGAAGTTGCACCCATGCCTGAAGATCTCTTGCAGGATATGCTGAAGCTGGAAGAGCCCGATAGGGTGCATCAATGGGTCAAGTCATTCTTTGACGAGGATGGCTCTTCGTTTGTCACTCAGCTGGCTGCCTGGCAAGCGTACCAGGCTGCGTTTTCGGCTCCTCTGAAGGACATGCAGCAGCAGATGATTACGCCAGCCGATTTTATAAGAAACAGTACTGCTGTCTACAAGGGCTCCAATGCGCAAGTGTTGCGCGAAAATGGAGATGGCCAACAAAAGTTCATCATCCATGGCATTCGTGCCCGGCCCAATCCGTTGACCCTCGACGGCAAAGAATACGGACGCTGTCTTTGGGCAGCTGACCCGACTCGCCGCAACGCAAAGTGCGGTCACTTTTTCCTCAAAGCGGAACAGATGTGGCACCATATCCTGACGACACATCTAGGGGCTATCACCAACGATGATGACAAGTTTGAAGATTTCGAAAAGCCATTCATTTGTACCTGGGGGGAGTGCAACAAACACACCAAGCCAACGAAGATGCATCTTCGCGATTTTGCACGCCACATTACGACTCACATCTCGGCCGTTATCCCCGGCCCAATCGGTGCCAATGCTGATGGCGTCGCGCCCCCTAAGAAGTGGATTGTGCCTGCCAAGACGATGCCGGTGACTTTTGAGGAGACTGTGACGGTGCGTGACGAGCGCAACCCGCAGGCACCACCGCAGGCGGCCGGTATCCCGCTCAGTGCGGTGCTGGTGCTTCGCAACATTGCGCGCAACATTGTCAAGACGGAGGCCGAGGAGGAACTGCTTAAGCTGCAGCGCAGCACAGAGGAGAGGGGAGGATGGAACGAGCGCTTGTTCCGCGCCTCGACCCCGCGTCTGTATGAGCTCCTGGCCGAGAACAGACCACTGGTGAGTTGCCTGATGCCAGAGCAGACTTTTACCGGATTCTATACTAAGAAATGTCACAGAGTTCGTACATTGCTTCACTTCTCGATCTGGTTCAGGTTGAAGTTGAAGCTCGCCATGACGATGACGAGGACGACTGAGCCCATCATGGACATGTTGCTTGCTGGAAACTTTCAGGATGAAAAAAAAAATGGAGAATAGAGAAACTGTCAACGGCGTATCTGGAGCGCGGTGCGTACTTGGGATTTATTTAATGGCTATTTTCGGTTTTGTGGTTTAGCTGCCTGCGCTGACGCAGGAGAGGAGATGTAGTGAGCGAGGGCTTTTTTATCTGCTGGTCATGTTGAATGAGTAAGTCAGGCTTTGTACGAGTATACCAATGATGCTTTCTACATTCCTTTCTAGTTCGACCGAGGGTGAAGGTGTGATTGTAAGTCCGCCACCCGAACTGCGTGACCTTGGGCACGTTGTAGACAATGGCAGCTGGCAACATGACCATCGACCGACGGGATGCAGATTAAAGCTGAATTTGAAGTTGGATCACTTCATTACTGAATAAGTAAATTTAATGTGATATATTAGGCATTGATGTGCGTTGTATATACGAGTCTCAATGTGCGAATCTATCGCCTGTGCCGCAGGCCTCCCTCCCCTGGCGCTTGGCCATCTCTCATCCTCATCAAATCTTGCGAGTCTATAGCTCTTTGTCTGGTTTCCTCCTCTCATTTTGACCGCAATAAATCAGTGAAACAAAAAAAGAACCAGTGTAGTCTTTTCCCAAACTCCAGCACTCGGCGAGAGCGCGATGAAACTGAATTCAAATGAATAAAAAAAAGGAACGCAGAAATGCAGTGTGTGCGCATGACTAATGCATAGAGCATGCTATATATGCGTCTCCCATCCCATTAAAAGCTGTGAGTCGAATGAAGTGTGGATAGCTTCATTTGAGGTATGCCATGAGATAAGCGCGCCAATGGGTCCAAAATCGCTAAAAAGCGTTCACCAAAGTGAGTATCCGCCGTCAATGAGGCAATCCGCACCTTTGGAAATGTTAGAAACCATTCTATGAATATACCCGATTGATATTGGGAAGTGTTTGGGGTCGTGGGGTTGGATGGGCATAGTGATAATGGTGATGCTTGGGGGCAATAGACTTACCAGTCATGAAGCTAGAAGAGTCCGAGGCGAGGAAGACGCAGAGCCCATTGAGCTCGTCGACATTGCCGAGGCGGTTCTGCGGGGTGAGGCCGCGCCAGATCTTCTTCTGGGCCTCGAGGGCGGGGACGCGGTTGAGAGCCGTGTCCATGTAGCCGGGGGAGATTGTGTTGACGCGGATCTTGTACTTGGCCCACTCAGCGGCGAGGGACTTGGAGAACTGGATGACACCAGCCTTGGAGGCGTTATAGCAGGACTGCTCCTGGGGATAGTTTACGATGGAGCCGGACATGGAGGCGACGAGGACGATGGAGCCAGGCTTGCCGGCGGCCATCATGGCGCGGCCAACAGCCTGGGACATGAGGAAGGTGCCGGTAAGGTTGATGTCGATGAGACGGCGGAACATGGCCGGGTCGTACGTCTCGGCCTTGATGTTAGAGTCGGCAATACCAGCCGAGTTGACGAGGACGTCGGGGGCGCCGTAAAGCTCGACGACGGAGTCGACGGCGGCGTTGATGGCGGCGCCGTCGCGGACGTCAACCTTGAAGAAGGAGACGGGGATGCCTGATTTCTCGTGGAGCTCGGCGGCGGCGGCGTCGCCCAGCTCCTGGTTGGCGTCGAAGATGACAATATTCTTGGCGCCAGCCTCGGCGCAGGCGCGAGCCATGTGGTTGCCGAGGCCACGAGCGCCGCCGGTGATGATGATGGTCTTGCCAAAGACGGTCATGTTCTGGACGGTGCGCGGGAGTGCCTCATAGACCTTCTTGGTGAGGGGCTCGACGGCCTCGTTCTCGGCGGGGGGCGCAGGGCTGTCAAAGGGAATCTGGGCGGCGCCCTCTGGCACGCGTACGGTACGCTTATCGCCAGAGCCGGGCCCGTCGTAGATGGTGGCGGGCACCTCCTTTTCGCGGACGACGCTGTTTTTCTTGGCCGTGTCGGAGACGCGCTGGGTAGCGGTGACGGCGAAGCCACGGGTGGCGGTGTGAAGGCGCGAGGCGGGCGCGGCAGCGCGGGAGAGCCGCAGGACGTTGCGGGCAGCGAAAGACATGGCGTCGGCTGTGTGGTTGTGAGGAAGAGGTGTTGGTTGAAAAGAGGAGGAGCAAGAGGAGAGAGTTGTGTGTAAGTCGTGGAGAGATGAGATTGAGAGACGAACGAGAAAGAGAGGTCCGACACGTAGGGGAGAAATTGGACAGAGATGGATATGATCAAAGAACAAGAAGAAGGCTTGGGGGGAAGGAGCTCGAGGAGAGCAGATATATATCCTGTGTCGAAGGCTCTGCGCTGATGACCCGGGAACGGAGGTGGATGTGTTAGTAGGTTTTAGCGGAAAAGAAAGTGAAGGGGACCCTGAAAAGGGGGGGGCGTGTGCATTGTGTTGTGGGCCGAGCACAGTGAAGGCAGTGGCAGTTGGTCAAACAGCAGTGCAGTGACTGGTACGTACCTGGGGCAGTGGCAGTGAGGCCACAGCGAGATGAAAATAAAAATAAAAGAAAGACTGGGACGCTGGATCCTCTCCAGTGTTCAGAGGCCCAGGGGGGCGATTTTAGTGGACAAGGTGGGGACGTGCCTGGACGCTGGCAGGCAAGACATTTTCTTGTGGTGCGGCGACACCGGGTGGCCAAGTCATTCACTTGGGCCTGCGGTGCAGAGGAAAATTGGACAGTGCAAGGATCAAAGCTTTTCGAATTCATTGTCTTTATTGTGCTGCAGGCGTGGCCGACCCAGGCACATCAGGTTTGGTCGATTCTTCTCCAGAGTTTCGTCCCTCCACACAGTGACAAACAACTAGAGAAAGATCAAACCATGAGACATACTACTTAATAGTACCAGCTGGGGCCAAGTCCAGGTTTCCAAACTTGTTCTCTTGCCTCCAGCCATTGTACGAAGTAGTGTTGGCCGAGGAATGCAGCACGCCGAATGCAGCCACAAATTAATCGCCTGCCTACCCCAACTTCAAACGAGGCACGGAACATACGAGAGAAGCAGCAGCACAGCCCTCAAAAATGTGATAAGCTGGGAACACAGACTCCAGGATAGCTCGTAACCGGCAAGGGAGGGGGAGTGACGGGCACCAGATCTGGTCACCCCACTGCCTCGCCTCGCTACAGATTACCAGTATGAAATGGCTTACAGCCAGCCTCTACCAGTAATAGAAGCACGCACAGGAGCTGGATTCTGCCACAGATTGCACTGACCGCACGCAACCAAGACACTGCCCACGTTGTTTCACTTTCACTAGTAACTGATGGTATTCACAAGAAAGAAAAAAAAGGCCAAGACAAGAAGTGCCAATATTTTGCGTTAAACAAACCATTCGTTTCTTTGTTTGCTCAAGAGAGGGGCGTTGAGAAAACTTGACTGAGCTCAGAATGGCACTCCGCAGAGCCAAAAAGCTTGATTTTAGACGAATAACCTATTTAGCTATTCATTTCTGGGGCTATTCCATATCTCATTACAGCACTGGCTTTTATTATAGGTTTGACACACTTTTGTTCCTGCAAAAGAGGTCATCTGGTCTCAAGAGTAATTTACGCGGGGCCACCAACAATTACACGCCGCAAAGTAAGAGAAAGAGGCCATGTGCATGCTGTTTGCCAGGGTCGCAAGGACCATGGACTGCGGGATGCAAAGAATGTGCTGACTGCCACCGCCGGCTGGTGAATATTTTCCCCATATCCGTATATTCGTATGCATGCGCTGCTGAGCTCCCTCGGTCTAGAAAGGGGGCGTGCATGGGCGCAACGCAACAGCCTTTAAACAGGCAAGCCTCGACTCGCTTCGAATTGTCGGTCAACAAGAGCAGAAATAGAAAAAATCCTTTCGGGCGCATGACACCTCGATTCCTTCACAAACAGTGTCCGCGTTTGGTATTATTGCGCAACAGACAGTAAGCACCTTTTTTCTCACTATTGTTTTTTTTTCGGCTGCCTGCCGATATCGCTGACGTGTACTCTGTACTGGCAGACACTGGTTTGGTTTGTGTCAAGAGGCTAGCGTTGGTGGCTTGAAAAGGGGGGTGTGTCGTGCTCAAGTGAAGTCCCTCCTCTAGAACTCCCCCATGAGAGGTAAGCGGGGGAAACGGCAAGCCTTGTGTGACCTAGATACCATCTCCAGGTCTGTTCAACGGAAACAAGCAAGCATTTGCTCACTACATTTGCACATCGCATTCTGCTACCGTAACAAACATTTCTTCAAGCCTCCACACCTCCAGAGTTGCCGTTTTGGGGTTCCGGCTGTTACGCTGCGCTGCGGCCCTGCGGGAGAGATGTGGCGTTGCCCGCCTCGGCCTAGCGTAAATTCTCCTTCCTGGTCCCTGGAAACGGTCGGCACACTGGTTGACTGGAAACGGCGAGACAGCACAAGTGCAAGGCACAAGGTTGCAAGGTACCCGGCTGTCCACTTCCGTTTCTTCCTTTTCTCTCCACCACCACACTTATTAGCGCCCCATCGTGACGTGCCGCCCATCGTGGGGTCAAAAGGAGAAAAAAACAAGAAGAAGCGCCGGGTTTTCCTGCGCTGCCGAGATCTGGGATCTGTTCTATGCTACTCTACTTCCCGCCACCGCTAGCTGCATGCAATGTCAAAGAAGAACGAGACAACGTCGTGGCTGCGTTGCGTTGTGCAAACGATCAATATTCGGTAGCCCGCCGTTTTCTCTGCCTTTCACGATGATTTAGAATTCTCCGGCTACCTGCATGAATCCCCCGCGGTCCGCCATCTCTCCCGGCTGTGAAATGAACAAGACTTGCACGCCTCCAGTCGTGACGCGGCGTTCTCCCTTGCTCGTCACCGCGCGGCATCTCAACCGTCTCGCTGCAGTTGACTAGACATGGCCCGCCACATTCGAAAAGGCGCTCAATGGCCAACATGACAGCTCAACGCCGCGTCGTACAAGAAACTCACATGACGTGAAAATACATCGCATCGGAGGGCTTGTTCCTGTCGGACGGCTTGCCCGACGCTCGTGGCTTTGTGCCTCGACACCACAACACCAAGTATCATGCAGGGGCTACACCGCAGCAACATCGCCACTTGTGAGCACGCATTGCCTGGGAACCAAGAAACGTCGGGACTGGGCAACAACGAGCACGTCCTCGACACGCAAAGTCAACACCGGCCACTTGCCACCCAACTTCCCCGCAGCAGCCAGTGGGGATCTTACGTATAGCCTGGCTGTCTCGAAGCGTCTTCAAAACCCCGTATTGCTGTGACATGCCGCATCTCGGTTTGAATGCGCGACAGCAAGCTGCAGCTTGAGGTTCTGCTCCTCGACTCGCTCTCTCCGTGTTCAAGAATAACTCTTGTCCTCCTCAGCGACCAAGTCGTCCAGCCTCGACACACCCTACCCAAGCGCCCGAGCAAGCCATCTGTAGGCTGCAGCTAGGCCCTAGCTCCGTTCTAAACGCTGCTGCAGCCACGCTTCGGATGCATAGCTCTTCCATCCGTGCACCGCCAGCCCTCCTCGGACGGGCAAGAAAACTTGAGCCCGACAGCTACGGGGGTGCATCTACGACTGGCCTCCCCCACAAGTCATGGTCGCACTGCGCTTCCAGAAAATTTCTCCTCCCAGCACCCAAGTCAAGCCAAATAGGCGCACCCTCACCCCCCTTGGCTCCCACCCGCTTAATAAAAGTCAGAAAATAGCTGCGACCTGTTCCTCCGTGAGCCGGAAAACTTTTTCATCGCCTGTCGCAGGTGGGCGGCCGGTGGTTGTCATTCTGGGGCTCACTAGCAATGAGCTTGTAGGCAGCCATATTTCTCGTCCTGTGTTTGGACAGCCTTCTTGTGTCCACACCGCAATCGCTTCCACTCTGGCGTCGGAGAAAACACCACGCCATCCGTTGTCGCACTCAAACATTTGCCGGCTTGGACTTGATGATGCAGAGCGATGCCCACCGCCGGCTTGCTCTATTCGTATGGGCTGTTCGCTCGGACTGCTGCCGCAAGCTGGCGAACAAGCTTAATTAGCTCTGCAACCAAGCACTTCATGCGCCATGAAACCGACACAGATACTGGTAAAGGCATCTATCTGGGTTTGCCTCAGTTTAGGCAAATCGATCCTTGCCATCTGTAAGTTTCTGCTGCCCGCGTGACAAGTCATCCATGCTCAGCACCAAACAGAGCCGGGTTTCTCGCTAATGAGCTTATTTCACGGCCCCCGTCGCTGACACCAAGTTCTCCGTTCCGCTCCCGAAGCGCGAAGGCCGGCGCGCCGTGACCTGCTGTGCCTCTTCTCAACAAGACAGGTCTTACCGACTAGCTGGGAGTCGGCAGCCCACAGCCTGGGGCCAACCCTTGCAACCATTTAGAGATTCGCCTGTGCCGGGGAGCTAGTTCCGGCACTAATTGCTTGTTGAAGACGCCGCAAGGGGGAGACAACAAATCCCACCCCAGTCAGGGTAATTGAACTGTATTAATAAAGCGTGCTGCCCAAAGCCCAATCGCGAGACAACGTGGCCTGGCCTGTGTGCCTGGTTTTGGGCGTCTGATTTACTTTCTTTATTACTCGTACTCCAGCACCACCTTGTTTCTATTTGCGATATGGCACGACAGATGAGCCGCAAATCATGCTATGCAACTGACTAGCGGCCCGCGAGCCATGCTGGGGACTGTCACTGTCTCACCCCGCCAGCCAACCCCTTTACGTTGCTGGCCGGTTGCATCCTGCACGAGACGACTCGCATCTAACTATGCTCGTCACATCGGTATCTAATTGGAATTACTAATATCTAGCAGATATGCAGCCAAAATATCGAACGCGGCACTCGAGTCTCCGTAATCGCTGTAATGCCATGTCGCAAGAGCTTTCGATGTAGTGACGACGCTGTCCTCAGTACACACACTGGCTTCAGGATCTCGACGCCTTTTCAGGCAGTCCACAAAAGCTGTCACAAAGCCAGGGACAGAGTGAAGAGAGAACTGAATAGAACTATGTGGCAACTATCTACACGCGTTGACGCGATGTCTGTTCAAATTCTTTAATAATTGGGTCGTTCAGTGGGTTAAATGTGGGAGAGCAGATCGGCACTCAAGTACGAACTGAACTGTGCATGCACATTCGACGGTGTTGGTGGTTCAACACTGGTCATTTGGCCATCGGATTGCCTGATGCAGACGTCCCGAAGCAGGGAGACAGCGACACCGCACACCGCTGATCACCGCAGAGCCCTCTATATTCTGTTTGCCGCAACTCTGCAAATTAACAGAATTCGTTCCTATCCTGCCGCCGACTTTGCATCATTCCAGTGGCACGAGTAAGAACTAGGACTAACCACAGCTCCAATTTTGTTTCTCAAACTGGCCAACTCTGGCTTTTGATTGTCCACAATTGCATGCATTTCCAGTTTTTCGACTCCTACTATTGCGTCAAGCGCGGTGGCACTGAACTTCGGGTTCCGACCCCAAAAAACTTGAATTTTATATCGAATGGCTTGTCGCACAATACGCCACGACGTCAGGACCACAAAGTCTTGTAAATCTCTTGTCTCGGAACTCTTGTTGCTGCAGGCTGTACTTGGAAGAAGAACGCACTACATCCACTTTTCCGGTCATGACGTTGGCTTATCGAATCAAATCGTTTCGATAACTAGTACAAGAGTTCACATGCCAAGCTGATAAGCAGTGACCCCTGGAATTGATTGATTTTTCAGGGTCCAAGATTTGAGGGTGGCGGCGTGAATGTATTGATGCAAGGCTTCGACAACCTTCTCCCGGACCGACACTGCCGCGGGTGAGTTGAAGAGACATCCCGCATAGGATGATTGTTTCTCGAGGGGATGGGATTGATTGCAAGAGTCCCAAGGCTCAGCCGTCGCGTTTGGCCGTCTGGCCGCCTGTACCCCATCTGATACATTCGCTACTTGCATTCCGGTAATATTCGCTCTGAATCATACTTGAGCCATGAATATTTCGAGTCTAGCATCTTGTCATGGACGCTGAGTGTGTCTTGCGAAGACGATAATGGCACCGAATATTGATCCCGCGCTCGACGACTGCGCCATCGACAGTGACAGCGATGCTACCATCCGTATTTTTTACCACTCCAATGGCACTAATCCGCTCCATGTCTACGATGGCGAAGATAATTAGTGTTGCTAGGTCGAGACGCGCCGCGAGTGCACTCAACCTCGGGCTGGCACTCTGCAGATGCCGCTCTCGGCCCTCCGCAAATGGCGTTGCAGTATTTGAATACAACTGCGTGCTGCTCGTGTAGTAAATCGTGATGATTGCAATAGTAGCTTTGCCTTTCCTTGAAGAGGAGCTTACGCTCGGCCTTTTCGTACCTCCAGCATGGATCGTTGCGGCATAGTGTGACGATATGGTGCAGAGGGCGACCTTAAGCACCCTGGGCCACCGAGGGTCGTCCCATGAATGATACGGAGCAGAATAAGGCCAGTCAATCATGTTTTCGCAGTGGTTGTCTATCGGCTCTTAGTCGTTGTCGTCGTCGTGGCTAAACCCGTCACCTTCGCTGTACGATTCGCTGTCGCTGATAAAATATCCCTCACGATGAAAGCTCTGGACCCAATTCCCTATGAGATTTAGCATTCTGAACATCTTCTCAGAAAATGTCAGGATTTTCACTGTATTTTCGAGTGTGGTTGCCAGACATCGGCAAGCTGCAGCCTGAAGGAGGCGACCACATTGGCAGAGGTGAATGAGGATGTAGGCCTTCGAGGCTCTAAGTCAGCCAGTACAAGTGGAATATCATGTAATAAGATACCACGTAAACTTTGAAGACGGAAGATGATAGTTAATGACACCTCAAGACCATAAGTGAGATGGGCCAACGGCGGGCGAGGAAAGAAGCCAGGCGCGAAGAGATGATTGGGAGCAAGTGAAGTCTATTTTCAGAGCGGATCTACTTGGAAACTTCACACATTGTTTAGAAAGATCTGTCATAAACATTCACCTGTATGAAATCACATTTCCTTCTCTAACATGCAGCTCACTTTCTGCCGGGGGTCTGTGCTTCTCAGCCTGCAACAAAGGCTTCTTCACTGCAGACTTACGCACGCGGCTCCCCTCCGCTATAACGATTAAACATCGAGGCTCCCCTGACTTTTATTGACTTCCCTCACTTGAAAATCGCAGCCCATCCCTCTTCGTCACCTTCAACCGTCCCCGTTGACGGTGCTTATACGGACCAAAGCAGGCCTCCCTTAAGCCCACGAAGTAGGTTCTATTTTATACGCCGAGATATTCCCATTAGCTGATCGATCGTTTTTACAAGAGAACTTGCAACAATGGCCCCTTTCGTTGCCAGTCGTCCCAATAAAGAGGCCGCCTCACGGTTGCCTCCCTTTGGGCACCAGTCGGTTCTCGATTGGGCGTCACCTGATGAGGAGCGCGACCACCCGGGAAAGCTTGATGTATTCGGCGAACCTCTTGCGAGCTTCCATGAGCTGCGCACCCGCGAGTCCAACAAGAAAGCAGGTGAATGGACCGTCGAGCATGCAATTCATGTGGCTAGATGGGAATTTCACCAGGCTGATTACACTTCGACACAGCTACAGGAATCAAAACAAGATTCAAAGCGAAATGATCTACTTGAAAGCGTCCTTGAGAGCTTACGGATCATCCCTTCTTTCTATATTCGCAGGTGTACGGCTTACGCGCAAGTTTCCAAGAAGTTCATTTCTCATCTTGACGAAGCGGCTTGCCTCCTTGTTAAGTCGCTCCCCAATGGGGCATTGCAAACCGAAGACATTTCTTCGAGCCGTTGTGTTCTCCCACAATTTTTTTGGAAAGAAATGGCTCCTGGCCGCCAAGTTCTCGTCGCCCACTGGTGACATTCCAGAACGCCTGCTCAAAAACCTCAAAACGCTCGGTTATAGTGACTACTTGAACATCGAGGCAAGTTCCATGATACAACATTACGGGCCTTGAGACTATCGACTGACTTTGCGATAAATAAGAAGAAGCATTCAAGTCCGAATAAATGCAAGGCGAGTTGGAAGGTTGACGATGACGCGGAAAGGCAGGCCGAAAAAGATGCAACTCGACCTTCTGATGCTTCCCCCTCCAACAAGATGAGCTTCGACAACGGCTCTTTGCAACTGCTCATTAACAAGACCATTGAAGATAGGTTTCAGGAGTTCAAGGTCTGTTTGATTGGAAAAAAACGCAAGTTGAACGAGGATGGTCTTGATGAGTCCCTCGAAGCCACTTTCGAGAAGAAACTTGCTTCTTACGAGGAGCTGTTGGACGATTACACCAAGTTTACGGATTATCTTGTCCAGTGCTCCAACAGCTTCATGGACTTGTCTAAGAACGCTGCGCAGCTCAAACAGCGACGGGAAGAGCTCAAGGCGGCCGCGACCCTTGACATCCATTCCTCTGAAACACGAAGGTAATGCGGACGACAGCTACCGTACTGAGTGGGCCAGGAGTATACTGAACTGCCGTGTTGATTCTCTAAAAGAATGCTAAGAAAGACTTTTCTCGGTGGCTCAGAATTTCTAGTATTGCTGGAATTATGCGGAGTGTCTCGTGGGCCGCGGTACCCGGGCAGGAACACTGGCTTCACAGTGGCGTCGAGTCGGGGAGGATGAAGGAGAAAAAGCTTGCTAGTTTGATATGGAGTTTTCGATTCGCTCATTTTTCCAATGTTAGACCATGACTGATGAGGAAGTATGACAATGGGCAAAGGCAACGGGCATGGTATCCATAGATCATGATAATGGGGTGATCCATATCCAGATTTTCGGACAACAAGACACTGCAACAAACAATCACGGTGAGATGCCATTTCACTATCGCTTTAGAGAAAGTTGGAATTTGCTAGATTCAGAAAGAAAATCTAGTCACATCATGAGAGTGTTTTCTGAGTAGAAGTTTCTTCGCTGCACTGTGGCGCTCGAACTAATTCGGCTGCTCCACGTCCATTCTATTTTCTGTTGTCTCTCTCCGCGAACGAAAGTTGGCAATGCTTCAGACAAATACAGTGCGGACAGCGCTCGACGCATTCACCGAGTTTGAAGCCTCCCTTTCCTTCCTTGTTATTTGTCCATTTTGAACATATCTAATTCTTCCGCTCCCGTTAGTTCGTGTGATCGTTTGTTTACACGATTGTCAAGATGGAATCTTTCTGCTCGATCCTTCATGAGATATGCTCGGTCCTGCTCCTCAGAAGTCCTCTATACGAGTGCCAATATCCTTCCTCGAAGCAACATTGATGAGATGAGTACCGATCACGAGATCCATCAAGCCCAAACCAACACTCTTATACACGACCGTACCGTCACGCAGCCAGCGCACCATGTGATCTTCCTTCTTCTTCTTTTCGCCCTGGTCTGCTGAAGAACCAGACTTTGTGCGAAAAGGCAGGTGGAAGGTGGACTTGTGGTTGGAAGAGGTCGAGCTCGCGGGACTGGCCGGGCGCGAAGGCTGGCTAGCGTAAACGACGGACATGGCTGAACCAGAGTCGGTGGTGTCGGTTCGCTCGAATTCGCTGGTCGCGTCAGAGGCAGAGGCCTCTGCTTCAGATTCTTCAACTCGTAACTTGTGAAGCATAACAAGTTCGCCCAGTCTGTGCATGTTAGTCAGGGTCAAAAGGAATAGGCAGACTGTGCATACTCAACGAGGTGCGTCGCCGGAATCTGGGCAGAAATGATTTCGCCTGCCTCTTTTAATACACCTTCCAAGGTATCCACAACAATGACGCCGCCCTCTTCAGCGTGCTTGTGGAAGTGGCGGTGCGGTTTGTCGTGCTTGTCGTGGTGCTTCGTAACCCGGTGCAGCAGTAGTTCGGGGAGCTCGCGCATTTCGGGCGTGAAACTTCCTACGGCCACGATGAGCCGTCCCTTTTTGCGACCCTCGTGATTCGTCAGAATGTGCGCATCAAACAGCTCCTTTCGCGACGGCGTGCAGCAGTAAATGACGTCTGAAGCGCGAAGATATTCTTTCTGCAGCCGGTCAAACTCGTGAAAAGTCGGCGTCAGAATCGAAAATTTTGCATTCGCCCACCCTTCGCGCTCCTTGATGGCCTGCGGAATGATGGAGAACCTCTTGAGCATCAGAGCCGCGCTCTCGGAGAAGCGATGGTTGATGATGTAGACGTGGTGCACGGTGCTGCCGCGCATCATGAGCGCGAGGCGAACGTGCCAGTAGGCCTGCGAGCCGCTGCCAAAGACGGTAATGTCGCGCACGTGGTTGCGGCGGGAGACGAGACACGCGGAGCCGAGAGCCGTGCGGAACGCGGTCAGGCTGCTGGCGTGGACGACACCGGTTAGCTCGCCGCCGGGTGAGAAGAGGTTGACGACGCCGGTCGGGCTAATCGGCTTTACGGAGGGGTCCTGCATTGCGGCGGATGTCGTCAGCGACACGACTATGCATGTTAGCAAAAGGTCTCTCATGTAGTGAGAATCCTAGTGGTGGGCGCACCTTTGCAGCCCATGCCCTGCGGACCGCATGATGGCATGTACAAAGTCGTGGCCTTTGTCTCGGGGTGCTGCGTGGTGATGCGGTGCGGCTGCTGAAAGGCGTCGGCGCCATCTACCTGGGAGCCTGTCGAGAATTCGTGCAGCGCCTCGGCGAGGACACGGCGAAACTCTTCGAGCTCATCGAGGGTAAGGCTCTCCAGTATCGAGTTGACCTGGTCGTCGGACAGTACTGTGAGCGTCATTGTGACGAATGCGCTGGTTGTTGCGCTGGGTGAGGGCTATCGCGGGGTCAGAGGGGTAAACACGAGTCAGAAGGCAGCCGACTGCAAGTGTGGCGATTCTGTAAGATGAAAGGTACGCTTTCAAGATTTCCTCAGAGCCGTGGTTATGACGAAGAGCTTGCGTATGCGTCAAGCGAGATGCAAGCTCGAAACCAATGCATGGCGGTTTCGTTCAGATGGGTCAGATTGTTGGTGGCGTCGTGGTGGTCATTGTTAGCTTGAGCCTTCTCCACCGGGACCCGCGACGCTGAGCAAGGCCCGAGGCCGGAGCACGAGAAGACGACTCTATGCCGAATCGGAGGGCGACATTAGGACCGTGATAGGCTGAACGGACTATGCCGGGCTTGCTGAATAGTGAGGATGTGGAGATGGAAACGACGTGATGAGAGATGAAAGAAATTGCTTGGGAAGCAAGGCGGGAAGCAAAGCAGGTCGCAAACTGGTGGGACCAAACGGCCTCAGGTTACCAAGTTACTAAAGGGAGTTTATTAAGGTTGGAAATAAACTTCGTTGGTTTACAATTTACAGAAGTTCAATCGCTTCTATCAAATCAGGTAAGAAACTAAAACAAACTCTAGCTTCCCTGAAAAAATATTTTCAGCCCTCCAGGTAAGAAGCTTACTAGAGCTGACAATGATGAGAAGAGAACAGAAGATGATGAGAGAATGAGAACCAGAAGAAAGAAAGCTACGAGGCAAGAGACAAGAGATCGAGTTATAAGCATCTCAAATTTCCCCTCTCAATGACAATATGACCCTGTTACTCCTCAGTAAACCTGGGAACTAAATGAGTGCGTAGATAGACTTCAGACCAGCGCCGCTGAGGCTTGCGTCGCTACCATCACCATCCCACGCCCGCAGAAGACCGCTCGAACACGACAATTACACTGTATTCCCGAATCTGTTCTTGGTTGCATTTTAGGAAACAGATCACAGATCACACCGAACACAGAACACAGAACACAACACAGCTCAATTGCCGACAGACCAATCAGCGCGCTGCTTCGTATGCTGCCGACGGACCAACCAATCGGTAGGCTCGTTCGTATTAGCTCGCGAACCATTTTTATCGCCTTGCAATGGCGGGGTTCACTTCTAGCGGGCGCAGTCGCGATCTATCCCCGTTGAACATCTAGGCAGGATCATGGTTGCAGTCTCCGCGGCGCTCCGCTGCTCTCCTCATCCATCAAAGTCCCCTTTGAAGAATGGCCTCTAGCATGTATGCGTGTTCGATGAAACCTCGAATCTCACAACCACTACGAAGCCGTCGTGCAAAAGGCTCTGCAGTCCGCGTGCGGGTGGGGAATAGAACCCATGTTGCGTGTGTTGGCTGCAAAAACAGTAAAGTCAAAGTGAGACGTCCGCTTTACTGCCAACACTGAGTGCTAATTCACATGTAGTGCGATGGAAAGGTACCAGCTTGTGGTAATTGCCAGCGGCTTCACCTTGGTACGATACCAGCATACGATTGACCTCTTTGAACCCGGAGCTGACCTAACCTACAGCTTGCGTCGTTGAAGACCCCTCGACGAAGCGACATCAGCCCCGGGACTACCTGGATCAATTGAAGCAGCGCGTCGTCTTACTAGAGGACCAGCTGCAAGAGGCCAAGTCCGGCCAAGCACCAGCACCCGGGCGCGAATCCGACGCCTCCTGCGATGCCGACCTTGACCAGTCCGAGGGCGATGACCTTGCATCCATGGTCGGGACTCTCAGCCTCAATGCCGCAGGCTCCGAACCAACGTATCTAGGGCCATCATCGGTGTATGCCTTTACGCGCTTCTTGAGACCGTCGCTTCGTTCCGCCATTGGGTCTACTGCATCGCGCAAGACGTATGATGACAGTCACAAGGTTTTCGCGTCGGAGCCCTGCGCGTTGCCAGACCAAGATACCGCCATTAGATTGAGTAGTGCTTATTTCGACAACATCCATCCACAGTACCCTTTCCTACTGGAGAAGACTTTTAGAGAATGGGAGGAGGCGCTTGCAGATCCCTTCCAGACCATTTATGATCCCGTGCCACTCTTTTTCGTCACCATGGTCAGCACACCTCTCAAGCTCCAAAGCTTCCAAGTCTGACTTGACTCTTATGCAGGTCTATGCCATTGGAGCTACACTGATACCTGGTACCGGCCACTTGTCAGAACCGCTGTATGCCTCGGCCATGCTCTTCATCGATGACGTCTTGTGCCAAGACAACCTCAAATCTATCCAAGCAATACTATGCTGCGCAGCATACTCACTCAGATCTCCAACGGGGACATCACAATGGTGATATCAATATGTATTCCCGCCAACACGCGCACACCGGCTAACAATGGATAGGAAGTTGGCCGGTCAGGCGCTGCGCCAGTGCGTTAATCTTGGCTACCACCGAGATCAGAGGCGGCTCAAATCTACCCAACCGCAATTTCAGCAAGAGATGCAAAAACGTGCCTTTTGGAGTGCGTACACGATGGAGTGTGCTGCCGCAGTCGTGTTGGGACGCCCTTTGAGCCTACATTATCAAGAAATCGATGTTGAGGCGAGTAAACATTTTATATATTTGGTCGCATTACGCCATACGGCACACTGACAGTGCTATCAGATGCCTCTTGATATTGAAGAAGTACAACTTACACCTTTGGGTATAATTGGAGCATCTCGCGCATCCTTGGCGGAGTCGCCGACGATGATGACCTACGCCATCCACGGCTTTCGAATCCGAATCCTGCTCGGCCGCATCCAGACCCCGCTCTACTCTAATTTCAGTCTCACAGCTGCAGAGCAATATACAAGAGTAGAAAAATTATCCACAGCCCTTGAGGCGTGGTGGGCTGAGACTCCGCCTCCAAGGGCGCCGCCTGAGGGTGGCGCTCTGTCCTTCTTCATGACGCCAGATTTCTACAATGTTGGCTACAACTACGCTCTTTTGCAGTTATATCGTGTGCAAATTGCCGACAGAAAAAACGTCGCGTCAGACGAAATATTCCTCAAGTGTTTGCACGTCTCCAGGAACACATGCCATAGCTTCCGTCGTCAATTCGTTGGCAAGCCGACGGCTTATACATGGAGCGCGGTCCACGAGCTGTTCCTTGCAGGGCTGACCTACATCTATTGCCTATGGGCGTCCTCGGCTTGCCGAGAAGTGTCTCGCTATGACCAGGTGAGCAGCACATGCACAGACTGCACAGTCGTACTCGTAATCTTGGCAGAACGGTGGTCAGGCACGGCGCCGTTCAGAGACACCTTTGAGGTCCTGGCCAACCGCACCCTGACTATTATGACAGACATGCAGCAAGGAAGATGGGATGAGTCTACTCTGCTGTCTCCAGGGCAGGAAGACTACTTGCCAGGTCTGTCGCAGTGGATCGCGGGAATATCCAATGCTGGCTCTGCCACGACCGGCGCAGACTGGCTGCTGAGCGAGTTGATAGAGGGCCTGGAGGAGCAGTGAGTCCCGGGTCAAGACCAGTCAGAGCCCAAGTAAAGCTGCGCTATGGGTAGTCTATAGATGCCGTTCATCCTGCGGCCTCGCAGGGCGACTGTCAACAGCATCACACAAAGTCCGGGCTGCATTTCGTCCTCGGATACGGTTATGTCAGATACTATTGACGATAATCAAGAGTACGAACATTACCGCATAAGAAAAGAACTTGATTCATCCGCTATATCTTCTCTTAGATTTTTAGCAAAGTCGGTCCACCTACCTCTGCGCACAGGATCGAGAGTTCGCAGCTTCTCCAGCCAGGCCCTCATGCTACTAGCCTCATCGTTATCGTATATCGGATGTTGTTCTAGCCTCATTAGAGACAATGTGTACCGTAACAGAATCTGTTAAAACCATTTGACGTCGAGCAAGTCCTGAATCTCACTTGCCTCATGTCTCCAGGTAGGCCGCCCTCTCAGCCGTTGTCAGAGCTGGTGCGATGGTGTATTCTTCCGTCATCGATGATTTGCAATGCCAACAATTAGTGGTAGAACTACAAGTTCTGGTCTTCCGGAAAAGGTTCAGACCCTCTCGCACGACGTCAAGCTCCTTCTAGAGCACGCTGAGGAAAGCGGCCGCGTCTCGTCGTTGCAGCCCCGTTCTGCGAGGACTTTGGAAATAATTTGGCTTCGCTGGTGCCAAGCGGAGAAGCTTAACAGATTGCGACCAATCATTCTAGTCATATAGGCGTCTTGGGCCAAGCTCTTTCCGCGGAGCTCGGGACTTTCAGACATGAAGACGACTGACGTCCTGTAGCCACAGGCATGGAAGTTGCGCCGATCCCTATCGATCATCTTGCAAAGTTAGACCGAGTTCAGTCTCCCTATTGTACAGACCGCCAGAACGCGCAGTCGACGAATCATTTTGTGATAGTATCCACCCCAGAAGTTCCATATCCAGTGACATTTAGGAAACTTCACTAAGAGTGGCATGGTGAAGCTTCAAGATTTAGGCGCTGTGGCTTCAGGGATGCTACCTGACTGGCCGTCGCCGCTGTACAGCTGACAAAGCACAGGAATATGCACATGAAGAAGTCGCGGTCTCAGGCTGCTTGGGCATTCTTCCGGTGCGCAACACTTTTCTCCGCCTTTGGTTGATCCGCAACTCCTCAACACAGCAACGAACGTATCCCTTCTTCGACATATCTTCCGACATCATACAGCCTGCTGGCACAGCTATCTAGTACAATGGAGCGGAAAAGATTGAGTCTGATGCGCCGCCTGAGTCAAGCTGTGTTTCCGACCGACTGGGCAGCCGTACCTTGGCTGATTGGGGCGCTTTACATGTCAGCCTAGCTTCCAAAGCTTGTGCAATCTGGCTTGAAACACTTGTCAGCGCAACAAAAATCGTCTACAAGAGACGGCGTCCGCCTTGAGCACCTTACATGCGAAAGAGACAGAAGCAACACAGATATCGACATTGTGGCGATCCATGGGCTGGACACGAATTCGCCAAGTACATGGACATGGAAGTCCAAAGACGGCAGGCCGGACGTCAATTGGCTAGCAGATTCATGCATGCTTCCAAGTCAGGTGGACAGAGCACGCATCTTTACATGCGACTGGCCAGCAAGTCTATTCAATCCGTCCGCGCAGGCCCCCAAGACAGTGACTGAGTATACTACACCTCTTTTAGAAGGCATTCGGAAAGAATTATTGGAAGACGATGACCTGCGAGGGGAACCACGGCCCATCCTTTTCATTGCATCATGTCTTGGTGGTGTCATTCTGAGCGCCGCTCTCGTGGATGCGGCGAGGCCCAAGGACCACTACCATCGCATTTTCCAAGCGACGCGAGGTATTGTGTTCTTGGCTACACCGTTTCGTGGCACGTCATTTGAAGATGTCGCCGACTGGGCCGAGGTCGGATTGAGGGTCCTCGCGTCGATGCAGGGTCAGAAGGTCGCCACGCTGATTGACAGCGTAAAGAGACCTCTTTCCGAGCTCAATAAAGAGTTCACCAAGATATGTAAAGAAAATCCATTAGAGTTGGTCAGCTTTTATGAAGGCGAAACGACGAGCCTGCCTCAGAAAGCATTGCCTTGGTTGCCACTGCCTGGTTGGTGGCGCCAAGAAAAGCTGGTAAGCAGTTCGGCATGCGCTCCTTGCGGCACGACGGCTAACTGATTCTAGTTGGTGGACAAAGAATCGGCAAATCTGGACATGATTACAAATTCATTGCGCCTGGACCGAGGTCATTCCACAATGAACAAGTTCAGTGGTCCTGATTGCGGTGAATACCGGACAGTTGCTGGCCAAATACAAGCCACGGCCGCAGCTATATTGCGAGGAACACCACTTAACCAAGCTGACGAATTCATACGGACCCAGCGCTACACAGAAGCGAAACTCGACATTATCCGTCTTTCAGGCGCCAGGTTGCCAATGGAACATTGCTACGTTAATCTCGCACTGGTGGATC
This sequence comes from Beauveria sp. IMV 00265, assembly GCA_001931865.2. Lineage (NCBI taxonomy): Eukaryota > Fungi > Ascomycota > Sordariomycetes > Hypocreales > Cordycipitaceae > Beauveria > Beauveria sp. IMV 00265. The sequence goes on from MSJG02000588.1 coordinate 77,765, forward strand.
AAAGGAAACAAGACAAAATTGATCGAGCTGATCCGGCTACGGAAGGGAATCGCTCTACTCTAAATGCTCGCCTCAAGGTGCAGACACCCGACAAGGCCATGCAAGTTAGCTTGTCGACCTTATTCAACGACCGAAATGGTAAAAAAATACGCAGGATACTGATTCGAGGGAGTGCCGGCGTTGGAAAGACAACATTATGCAAGAAGGTCGTTTACGACTTCTATTATGGAACGTCAACAGAACTGCACCGCTCGTGGGCGATTCTCTTCGACCGCGTCCTCTGGATACCTCTACGAAAACTGAAAGAAAAGCCCTTGTATACTTTGAACGAACTGCTTTGTCATGAGTTCTTTTCTATACCGGAAGAACGAAGAGATCTTGCCGAGAATTTGGCGGCTTTGTTGCCTAAACTTCAGGACAGGACATTATTTCTTCTTGATGGACTAGATGAGATTTTACCGGATTTGGATAGTGAAGGAAACAGGTTCGGTCTCCTAAAGGTGCTACTGGACCAGAAAAACGTCATTATCACATTAAGGCCGTCAGCAACCCTGCCTAGCCATCTTGGACGTCCTGACCTCGAACTTGAAACAGTTGGATTCTATCCTCTGCAAGTAAAGGAGTATATTAAGAAAGCCTTTACAAGCTCTCGACACGAAAAAGACAACGTTGCAAAAGTTCATTCCATAATCACCTTTCTCGATCAGCATTGGCTTTTGCGAAGTCTTGTGCGAATCCCCATTCAACTGGATGCTCTATGCTACACCTGGGACGAGTTTAGGAAAACAGACCTTGTTGACGTTCCCAGAACTATGACGGCAATATTACAGCCCTAGAACAAAAGCTGTGGAAAAAGGACGCGGTGAGGATGGGCAAGCGGGTTGGGGGTACGCCAGTGACTGCCCCCCATGTTGCGTCGAGTGCTGCGGCTTTTGTGTTTGACGAGAAACAATTCCTCGAGCTTCTTGCCTTTTCTGGGCTTCACAATAACAAGATAGAGTTTTCTTCCGCCGATTGGACCCAGACATCGTCGCATCTGAAGCTCCAAGACTTTTCGCCCGACAAGCAGCTGCCCCAGATGTCTTTCCTACGCGGCACGGACCAGGAACTAGGGTCCGGGCCCTGCCACTTTATTCATCTGACCTTCCAGGAATATTTTGCAGCGCGGTATTTCGTGGCAAAGTGGAACACCCTAGGAGGGCAGCTGGCGCTCCTCAGACAAGGCAGCCCCGAGACGGATCTGGTCAGCCCCGAGCAATACCTACGCAAGTACAAATACACGGCACGCTATGACCTGTTTTGGCGCTTTGTTGCCGGAGTGCTTGATCTGGAATATCCGGCGCAAGTTGTCAATTTTCTCAATGCCGTTGAGCAGGAACCACTTGACCTCCTTGGTCCTACCCATCAACGGCTAGTCATGCATTGCTTAAGCGAATTCTCTAGTCGAAGCCAACTGCGGCGTGGCTTGGAAAGCAGGCTAGAGAAATGGCTATTATTCGAGGCTGGACGATGTTTCAAGTCGGAGCTAGCCAGTCAGGCTGAATTTCCTGAATTGGCGCTGAACAGTGCCATAAAGACTACTGCGAAGCAGCCGGATGGACGTGCTCTGGATTGCATTTTGCGTTCGCTGGCTAAGCGTGCGCTAATACCGGACAGCACTCTTGACATAATAACCCCCTGGCTCTGCAGCGACCACTATAATCTCGAAAAGGCGATGAGAGCCTTGCACGGGCCGTCACCTTTGCCAGACGACGTCCTTGAAGTTCTGGTAGGGCACCTTCATCACGACAAACCCATTATACGACTTTATGCTGTTGAAGCCCTGAGCTGTCAACCAGACTTGCCCGAGACGCTCATTGATACAATAGCGAAGCGCCTCGACGACAATGACCCGTGCATTCATGATATGCTCCAGGCCTTAGGCCAAAAATCGTCTTTACCTGACCACGTTGTCCTAGACGTGGCCAAGCGTCTCAGTCATAAGGACAAAGACGTCCGTAAACAGAGTATCAAAACCTTGAGCAGCCTAGATACTCTGCCTGATACGGTCCTGACAGATCTGGAGGCGCGACTGGACGATCCACACCCATATGTAAGTTGGCGCGCCTTTATTACTCTCTGCGCGCAATCCTCTCTACCTGACGAGATTGCACAAGCTATTGCAGTGCGGTTTGATTGTGGGAACCCTCCTTTCTTAGAGTATATTCGTTCTTCGCCACTTCACCCGCCCATCTTGCCTGCTAGCCTTCTCTCAGATTTAGTCAAGCGGCTTGATCTTGATGAGTGGATCAGACAAGTCGGCACATCAAAGCTATTAGGCAGCCAACCAGCTTTGCCCACGGGCGTTCTATCCGGCGTAGCCTTGCGGCTCAATGGCAATGATCATTCTATTCGTGTTCGAGCTATAGAGATTCTTGGTATGCGACCAAGTTTGCCGGAGAACTTGCTTCTGAATATAGTAGAACGGTTGCATGACAAGGATGTCCATGTGCGTGCCGCCGCCGTTCGCACCCTGTGTCTGCGACCGGAATTCTCAGAGGAAATGCGCATAGATTTGCTGGAAAGTTTGAATGATGAAGCTGCTCCGGTAAAAATGGCCGCTCTAGAGCGCTTATACAACCAACTTGCCTTGTCTACTAAAACCTTGGCGTGGATAGCCAGACGACTTGAAGATGGGGTCGAACTGCAAAAAGATGCTATGTCTATAATTTGCAGACAAACTGAATTGCCGACTGGGCTTCTCTTACATGTGGCAGACTATGTCAAACATGAGGACCGGCGGATGCGAATCTGGTGTATGGAAGCATTGAGCAATATACCAGTCTTACGCACTGACGACAAGTTATATGACCACGTTGTGGGAGCCCTGAACGACGAGGATGATTCCGTCAGAGAACTTGCTATGGAGGCATTGACCAAGTGCCCGAACATCCCTAATGATATCCTTGCAGAATTAGTAAAGGAGATTCATATACCTCAACCCTCTGAATCAGCTATCCTCACAGCCCTCTGCAGACAATCTGTCCTACCTGAGACGGTCCTCTCGGAGCTCTCAGCCCAACTCATCACTTCCGACATGCATGGCAACCAAGCTTTGATCACGATACTTCGAGATTTTCCACACGGATCCCTTTATCCGTACATTCTCAGCAGCAGTCATGCCGCAGTCATTTTTATACCTCTCGTCTTGGAAAGCTTTAGGCAGCCATTAAGCTTCTACATCGAAGGTGATGAATTTTGCTTCAATATGTCTGACGGCGTCAGGAGATTTCCCGTCGGAAAGGGAGTACCTGATATATTGACGCATCTCAAGTCCGCAAGGTCGCTCGATCTCCCGCCTGTTAGCGGCATATTAGAAGAAGAGGATGGTGAGGTATCAGAAGCAGAGGACGACGAAGCTTCCGTGCTGGCCGCCTAAGTAGCTAGATGCGTACGCTATACGAGAGGGAGGTACGTCTTGAATATAATCATAGGTAAGACTGGATAGGTGAATCTGCTTGTATATACTGTATAGTACTGTGCTACCGCTGTCATTCAAGCAACATCAGGGAGTAGACGGCGCCAGTCATGACTTGATATTTCGGACTATTCGTTAAGGCGGCACAATGTTCTAGATTAATGAAACTGTATTTAATCTGGAAATATTTCTAGAGTATTCTAAATGCTTGCGCTCGCATGCAGGATAAGGATTACCTACCTAACTATTTATTAGCAGGACTCTTTTCATGCTTCATCTTGAAGGAGGCAGCCATGCAAATGCGTGCCTCGGGCACCGTGGCCTCCAATTCGTTCGACCTCATTTAGAGCCTACCAGCCAACCAGTCTCTGTGACGTTGTCGGAATATCTTCATACCTATCATCTAATAATACGACCTTTTCAGTAAATCGGCGCCCCCAGAACCGGTTGAAACCAACACCATCATAACCAAAATAACAGCGACCTTCTAGTCGTCTTGACAGGGGATTCTAAGTCGTCGCCACGACCTTCTTTCGCTGCTTAGCCTTCTTTATCTGAGGGCACAGAATGCAGCCACACCATACCGCGCGCTTCTCGATTTGTTCACAGTGAGCGAGTCTTAAAGGAAGCCCGTCGTATTGCGTCCATCGTGCAGCCAGTGATCATCCCTAGCAGGGCATCTCACCCCGGACGTCTCCGCCCTATGTTGACAATACGCATCCAATTTCCTCCACGGGCCAGGCTATCCACGACTTGTGTTCACTGTCGAGCATATCGTGGGCTCTACGTATGAGACGGTCGCCCCAGCCCCGTATCCACCAGTGCATGTCGAGCTTCTTCAACAAGACGCAAAAGTACGAAAAGATGACAATGGCCTCTTGGGTTGGCACTTTGAGCAGCGGAAGGAATTCGTCCAAGACCATGTAGATCCATGTGAATGCGTCTGTGATGTCGGCCTGCGGTTCCTTGAGGAATACCATGGCGACCATGCGCAGTTCCTTGATGGCGTATTTGTAGATGCGCAGGGCCTCAGGATCGTCAACAGTCGAGCACACGAGCATCTCAAGCTCGGCCATGGAATCCATCATCTCCGATGCATCCCGCGTTTCTGGCTGGGGGTCATTCCAGAGCGGCGACTGCCTTGCGTGCGCGAGGAACGGTTCCAGCGGACCGCGACTCCCTGGCGGTCCCAGCATCTCGATGAGGGACTTTGTACCCTTGAGAAGAAACAGCCATTCCGGGAAGCTGCTCTCGCCGAAGAGGAGCAGGCCATCCGACGGCTGTCTCGGGCCGCCCAGCGCTGCGCCGTGTTAGTGGGAGGCGTCGCCGCAAAGGAGTTTGGCAGAGTACAAACAGAAAAATATGGTCAGGACGGAGAAGAGGAATAGGCTGCCTGCGTGCTCCTTGTCAACGTTCGACATTAGACTCATTGCTTCCCTGGACGCCAACCGGTGGTAGGTCAGCGCGGTAGAGATGTACTGCTCCCGCTTCTCTGGTAAGTGGTGGGCGAGGTGCAGCGCCGAGACGGCCAGCATAGCTCGCATGACATAGTCATACTTGAGAGCGCTTTGAACGGCATCGCCACGCCAAAAGTGTCGGACAGGACGAGAAGAGAAGAGGGTGGCGTACGTGGAGGTGCTGAAATGGTGCATGAGTTTGAGGTCGAGCATGTTCAACGTTAGAGCCGTCTCGTTTTGGTTCAGGAAGTTGGGGCACACGCCGGACTCGGCCAGGAACTGGCAGTCTACGCCGCGCCTGAGACAGTTGCGACATGAAGGGCGCTGCTCATCGCACTGGTGCCGAAATCTCGTCAGCTGGTGAACGATGCGAAACAGTATGCGACGGCCCCGAGGGGTTGGATGGGGGGAAAAAATTTCAGCTGTTGTCCGGTGCGGTACAACTCGCCTTTACTTTCCGTGCCTTGCATGTTCTGCAGCCCGTCCTACTTTTGGCATGGGCGCGGCGAGACGAGGCGGGCTTCTGCTCCCGGGTCCGGTCTGTCAAGCCAGCGTCGATCCGGCATGTATCCGAGACTGCAGACTGGGATGGAGACCGATCGGACATGGCTGAACGTTGAATGTATGCGAACTAGCTCCGGGCAGTGGCTTTGTGTTGTCGACGCTACTTTGACGAGCCGAATCCGACTGGCTTACGCCGCTGGGCAAAGGGAAAAGCTGCAACCAGTTCTCGGGAGAGTCCGAAGTTTATGTGGCGGCATCCAAACCCCCCACGCGCTAACATGATTCCCCTCGTTCCTACCCCGTCAATGCATAGGGCGGGCCCGGCGCCACCGACCGAAGCGGCGGAGTAGTTACCAAGCACGAGGCTCGGGTTTTCCTCGTACTCGGGCCCGATGCGCGCGCGTCCGAGGGTGTAAGAAGAGACAGATGCTTGACATGTTAAAAGCTTGAGCTGGGGTCGGGGTCCTGTAGTAAAGCCATTGGAGCAGTATTAGACCTTTGCTTTCTTCTTCAATACTTTGCCCTATCAAAATCTCGCAACATACAGCAGTGCACCACCGACTCGTCTCCCGTGCCACCAAGCAAGCAAATCAGTCAAGACGTCCCTCACCACCCATCATCAATCACCCATCATTGGCATTCCGCATCGACGCTCATGGATAGTCTCGTTGCTGCTGTCCGCAGGGCCGAGGATGGTCATATCGACTTCAAGCTCTACCGATACGTCCCGTCGCTCCCTGCAGCTGTCGTCAGTCTCGCCGTGTTTGGGCTTTTGACGGTGCTTCACACCTGGCGCCTCGTGCGCGCCCGAGCCTACTACTTCACGGCCTTTGCGATTGGAGGTGCATGTGAGTTTGCCAGTCCTGGAGCCTTGAAAAACGGGTCACTAATCAGCCATGTTTGGCAGTCCAAACTATTGGCTACGCCGGAAGACTGTGGTCGCACTTTGACAGGACTTCCGTTTCTGCATACTCTATACAGGCCATCCTCATCCTTGTCGCTCCGGCGCTCTTCGCGGCGTCCATATACATGATACTCGGCCGGCTGATTCGAACTCTTCGCGCCAGTCACCTGTCTCTCATCCCCGTTGCGTGGCTGACCACGGTCTTTGTTATGGGAGACGTTCTTTCCTTTACGCTTCAAGCTGGTGGCGGCGGTGTTCAAGCGTCTGGAACCATCGAAATGTACAACCTCGGCGAAAAGCTAATTGTCGTCGGCCTGTTTATCCAAATCGCCGTCTTTGGCTTTTTTGTCGCCACGTCTATCCTCTTTCACTATCGCATAGCTACGGCACCGACACACGCAGCAATCCACGGGATGGTTCCGTGGAAACGACATCTTTTTGTTCTCTACACCACTAGCACCATCATCCTGGTCAGGAGCGTCTTTCGGGTGGTCGAATATCTGCAGGGAAATGGCGGTTATCTCATCTCCCACGAGATTTTCCTATACATCTTTGATATGCTCCTCATGGTTGCTGTCATGGCCATTTTTCTCGTCTACTATATCGACGACCTCGAGTCGAAGCAGGCGCACAAGGGGAAGGACACGACCCTGCAGTGTGAGGCGGAATCTAGTGACGGCATGCTGCATCAATTACCACGGAGATGAATCGGATGTATACCATGATGTTTGCGCTTTCTCATTGAACTACCTTTTCTTTTTTCGTTGTAATAAAGTTAGACTTGGTCGCTAGACCTTGGCTGTGCTGAAGCAGTCTGGCAAGCAATCCAATCAAACGCGGATTAATGGTATATTGGGAACTCAAGCTTATCTGTCGAAGAAATTGCGAATGCTGCCTGGGAAAATAGTGCAGAGACCATTTGATTACGCATATCACCGTTTGATACAGAATCATAATTCATAGACTAGCTAGCCAGACCGTGGCTGCACTCTCCATTATGCCTTGGACACCAAACTATCTGGTACGGCTTCTGTGGCAGCACCTACCATGTCATGCAGCCGGTTTGGAAAATTTGACCTCCCTTTACAACATACACTCCACCCCCAGTGCTTAATATATTCGGGTTTAGAGTAGCCTGTGCGGTAACAGGGCCGGGGAGGCGCAGATGGAGTCAATGTAGGGTAGAAACGAGTTCGCAGCGAAAACAGTTGTTCTCGTTCGTGCAGTAGCAGGCAATACTAACTCGGGAGCTTCGTATCGAGTGCGAGAAAAAAGTGGAATTAGGTATGAGCCACATTGTCCCAGTTCCAAGGGACCTAGACGATCCAGGAGGCAGCAGGCTTGTAGCAATTGGAGGGAATGGTTACAAATAACAAAGGCGAAAACGACGTGTGCAAGTTTCAATATAGTACGTTTCTGTGTGACCTTGACACATATGCAGTATAATCTATGCAGTGTACACGGCCCATACCACTCGCTTCGGCTACTGTGCCTAAGAACGAGAAGCAAGTGTACAGAGCTCTTTGAAACCGCGGGTGGCCCTGTTGCTAGACCGGTGAGAAGGCTTGCCTGTGAGATGACCTTTATATCGGGATTGCGTTGAGCATATGACTGCAATCTGCCAAGGAGCAGGCGCTGCTCCACGAGGCATCCGTCCAGCATTACATAAAACCCTCTTCGACCGACTCATCGATATCAAGATACCTAAGCAATATTGACAGTCTTTTTCCAGCTGTATCGGGGTCCAAGCATTCACTTTACCCTCCTCCACAGTCCACGCACTCGGGTTGAAAACGCTCCGCACCATTCGTTCTCACGCTCTGACGACCGCTAATGGCCGAATTACTCGAGGAGCGCGCCGTCAAATACCACATAGCGTCACCAGCTTCTCCCAAGCGCATGTACATAAGACCGAGCATAATATGGCAGCTACAGGGTTTTGATCAAAGCGGCTCTCTCCAGGAAACGCTCAACTTCCACTCTGTCAACATCTGGGCCTCGTTCATCTCACGAGAGGTCTGCAGGCTACGAAAGACGGGCAGGGGCTCTCCCGCCGTGATCCTCACCCGTGATTGCATGGGACTAGAGAGTCAAGGGACATCAGCAGTAGCGAAAGAAGGTTTGAGCGGCGTTGTTGCGGCTGGGGGTTATTCTAATCTCTCCGGAAGCTGCTGCGGACACTTTGGTTGGGTGTGGACATGTCACATGGATTGCAGGATTTCGAAGCATGGTGAAGAGCTGTTTGAGATGCTGGTCAACGACCGTATAATGATGCATCTGGAAGTAGCGGGAAAGGTATGAGTGTTCCACAAGAACAAGAACTAGAAGCTAACGGCAGGACAAATTTGCCAGGCAGTCGAGGCAACCCTAACGTTTACGCCAAGTAACGGGCAAAGGCTAACCCTTGCCAGTATGACGAATCGTGAGATGTGGCTGGCTGAGGATAGCCTCTGACGGCAACTCGACCAAGAGCATGCTGGTGAGGGTAGAGAGACAATGTCGCAAGTCCCGGGAACAGAGCGGAGTACAGTTGAATGGCAGCATTTGGCGACTCTGGCCCTGATGTGGGCTAGGTATGCAAGCGGCTAATTATCATATTTCGGTCCCAATGTCAAGAGCTGCTGGAATGGAACACGCAAGACATGTAATACTTAGACGACTTCCATTCTATTCTAGTAATTGAAGATGGCCTTCGAACGTTTCCATAATGGTGCAGCGTTTGGCGATTGTCTTGTTGCTGAAGGGGCGAAGCAACTCGTACTTCGTATTTTAGCGTCTCTTAATGCGGTCAACCAAACGATGTACGAGGTACGCAACCGAACTTATGGGACCAGGATGGGGGCCCAGTCCAGCATGAACCACGATCTACATGACTAGCTTGTATTAGGACGCACGTACCAGGATAGTAGCAGGGATCAAAAATCTTGGCAAGCTTGCCCTGTGCCTTGTCGAGATCCATCCTGGCATAGCCCCCAGGAATCGCTATAGGCATTTGCCCCTGCCCCCCCCCTCCCTGCATCAACTCTCGGGATAATCCGAGGGCGCCATGAACAGCCTTTTGCCCGCGAGTTTCACGAGCGCTGCGAAAAGGTGCTAGGACATTGTGCCAGTGCAAAAATGCTGAGCCATACCTTTGTTGACGTGGGTCAGGCCTTATATACGTTTATAGCAATGTCTCGGCTTCGTCCCGAGGGCTGTGCGTTGGCTATGAGATCAACCCGAGCATCTTGGCAAAGGTCCAGTGAGGAAAAAAGCATTGGGCTGGGCCTGGTGTTAACTGCCTCTCTCGTACTTTCCAGCAGCCTATTCAACGTCAAGACAGCATTCTCTCTTCTGTATCTTGATCTTTTTTCGCTCTTTTTTTGCTCGTCTGTCCTCCCCTTCATCGATTTTGGCCGGAATATTTCAAGTCTGCAACCCCATCGATCAGTAATCGTCGTCTCTGCTTCGCATTCCCCTCATTAGCTTCTTCGCGATGGATGTGCAGCTCCGTGAGGCCACCGCCGGCGACGCCTCGTCCGAGTCGCCCTTCAAGTTCTATCACTACGATCCCACGACAGCTGGGGCCATGATCTTTGTTCTACTATTTTCCGCTACGACGATCCTCCACTTCTGGCAGCTATTGCGCTCTCGGTGCTGGTTTGCCATTCCGCTCGCGATCGGCGGTATTTGTAAGCGCAGCCACCGTTGGCTCTTTTGGTGGTCGACGAACTGACTAGAGCCCTTTTTTGTTGATGGCGCACATTGACTGACAACACCTCTCTGCTCTTTTAGTCGAAGCGATTGGCTACGCCGGCCGTTTTGCTTCCGGTAAGGAAAGTCCCGACTGGACGCTTACCCCGTACATTATTCAAGCAATTCTGCTTCTCGTTGCGCCGGCCCTATTCGCAGCAAGCATATACATGGAACTGGCACGCACCATTGTCCTTGTCGATGGCGAAAGCCGTGCCTGGCTTTCCAAGAAATGGATGACAAAGATCTTTGTCATTGGAGATGTTCTCTCCTTCATAATGCAGGGAGGAGGTATGTTACCGGCATTATTCGTGTTCAAGGCTGCGATAATCTAACACATCTCGCTAGGCGGTGGATACCAGGCTTCTGGCACCCTGGCGGCCCTGAAAACTGGCGCAAACATCATCATTGCAGGCCTCTTTGTCCAGCTCATCTTCTTTTCTATTTTCATCGTCACTGCCGTGGCGTTCAACATGGCCATCAACCGTTCACCGACCGGAAGCTCCAGGAACGACGCGACGTGGAGGAAGCACCTGAGGGTCCTCTACATTAGCAGCGTCATCATCATGCTGCGCTCCATCTTCCGGGCCGTCGAGTATCTACAGGGATTCAATGGATACCTCTTGAGACACGAGGTCTACCTGTACATATTTGATGCGCTTCTTATGCTCATTGTGATGGGACTGTTCAACTATATCCACCCCGGAGAAATCACCGCTCTCCTTAGGAGAAAGGAACGCAACGGCGGTTGGAAGACGGACATTGGAGGCCATCAACTCCAGCGGATCGGGTCTGAAGATGAGCTCACCGGCAGCAGGTTTGCCTGAACTACATTGGTCGACTTGCATGCGTGTAGGCCAAGTCCGAGCGGGGCCAAAAGCGACGGAAAATGTAGCTTAATTGCAGGCCCTTTATAGATGCGCTACATACGGGCGGACGATAATGTAGATTGGCTTAAATGCATATGTGGCTTAGTTCCAATAGGCTTACACCACTTCAGTACCTGAAGTCCCCTGTTAACTACAGGTAATACTCCAGTTTAGTCCCAATCAACAACCAGTCAATTAACGGCAAGTCTAAATCAATAGACAATCAGCGGCCGGTTAAATTAGTGATTAAGCACTAGCTACTAATATACTAGCTGCTGATTAACCGGCTACTGATTGACTGGCTGCTGGTTAAATGGCTGCTGATTGACTGGCTACAGATCAACTGGCTGCTGATTGACTGGCTGCTGGTCGAATCGCTGCTATTTTTGACTAGCTGCTAAGGTTTTACCTGTACCATCTGTAAAGGACCTGCAACGCATCTACAACGCATCCTCACCACCTTTGTGAGAAACGCCCTCCTCGGGCTTGGCCTCCGACCCCTCTGGACTTGGGGTTTACTGTCACCCCCCAGTAATCCCCATATTATGCCTTTTTGGCTATAGTAAAGTAGGTAGAGTTCAAATGTCGACATTGTATACCATAATCGAGCCCGACCCCGCGCTTTGGCCATTCCAACCAGGACTTCCAGTATTCGCCGAGCACTTTGTTAGTGGATCGTTCCTCCGGCTCCGTGCCGCTTTTCGATAAAAGTAGGAATAGTTCAAATGCTCAACTTCGACGTTATGTACCATGACCAAGCCCGACCCTGCGCTTTGGCCATTCTAACCAGGACTCCCAGTATTCGCCGAGAACTTCGTCAGTGACACGTACTACGTCCTTGCCCCATCCCTCCATAAACCAATAATCATTCAAGCCATGTAAAAGTGCACCAAAGTAGCTAAAGATGATTAATGCAGGCGGCTGACGTTGATGCAGGCGCGTGAAGTAATCCTCTGATGCGAAATGCAGGAACATCAACGGACCTGACCAGCCTCTATTGTACCCCCAAGCATGCAGCGACTCTTCCGCCATAGCCTCAAACTGGGTGATGTAGAGGTGGCACTTCCTGAGAACTAGCAGTGCTTCATCGTAGACTTCCGAATCGGGCATTCCAAGCCAAGCGGCGCGAATTCGGCAAAAGACTTCGTCGTCGGGAGCAGTTTGACTGGCGAGGTCCAGCTCCGCCCAGTTACCCAAATTAGTCATGGGGCTTAGCGGCCCTTTCCGCACACGGTCGAAGACGGGATGAATGACTGCTTCCACGCCGCGGATGATGGGAATCCATTCCGTGCCGAGGGCACGTGTGTTTCGGGAACGAGAGCCGATGCCACCGTTGCTCTCACCATTGACCGGCCTTAGCATCGCAAGGATGTAGATGATGTTCAAGATGGAACATGCGAATAGAGCGTCACTATTATCGTCGCTCATCTCGCCGATAGCCTGTTGAAAGCCCTGAAGTGATGTGTTGTGGTGACGCGAGGCATCGATGGTCCGTCGCTTCCTACTCGCACTATCGATATGAGCTATGTGCAAGGCAGCCAGGCTAAGGATGCCATGCATGACGAAAGGGTACTGGAAGCCAATCCGAGGGAAGACTGTTTGCCAGTAATAATCGATCTCGGAAGACCTGACAATGTCTCTGCTCGCGGAGACTGACCAATGGTGGAGCAGAAGCAGATCATCCATTTCGAACGCCGCAACGGCTAGAGTCCTGCCCGAGCCCGGCGTCACAGGAGTAAACCCCCGAGACGCGGCTGGGGGTTCGATGTGCGGGCTAGGGCCGGCGTGGGCCAGAGATGGCTCGCTCCCAGGTGATGAATTTGTGCGGCCGGAATTTGATAACGGCCGGGCGACATCGCGATAGACGCACTGAGAGCCCTGACGGACGCACGACTGACAGATGGGTTTTTCCTCGCCGCACTGGCATAATAATGACTTAGCATGTGTGTATGTGTCTGAGTGGAGCAGAAGGAACAGAAGGATTGTGGCGATTGTGGCGTAATTGAACATACCTTGACACGTCGTCTCCTGCATTCGCTGCATCCGGCCCTGGATTTTTTGTGTGGACGCCGACGGCCTGCTGGAGCTGGAGGTGTGCCTGCAGGCTCGTTTATCGCAGGGGTCTGCATTAGTAGATAACATCTGGTGCTTGTTGGTTGGAGGAAATGAAAAGTGAGTGAGCGAGGTAGTTACGGGGAACGAGTCTAGAATACGAAAAACGGCTGGTGGGTCTTCATATGCGAAGCTTAAGAGCCCGAGTCAGGAGCTGTCAAGGATGATGCGCTGAATTAACAGTGGGCCTGTCTTCGGTACACTGCCGACTGCTAACCCTGAAAGATCGTCATAGCAGTAATGTGCCCCACCGCATCGCGCCAATCATCAATAAGGACTTTTTACCGGATCGTACATCTATCCAGTTGCCAAGCTACCCTTGATCTTCTGGTGATATGGTCTGGGGAAAATGGTTACCTCTATCGTCAACGACGGACCATCTCGAAAGCACATTAGCCAGTCTCACCGACGAGATAGATGGGCAACTATTGGGTAACGACCTTACCATTGAGAGCACAATCTTTCTCTGCCGTATACTAAGGTTCAACTGCCTGCTAGTACCAATGATACTTTAAATTGTTTAATCTATGGCAATCTCAGGTTGGACATATGAAATTGTACAGTCCATGAGTATCTATTGAACACTTCTATAAACGGTCTAACCAATTCCCGAGACAAGATGATCATCTCCGAGTAGCTGCTCCAGCTGTGGTCACTACATCACAAAGTTGCTTGGCGCGGCCGAACCCCTGGGGCTGCGACGGCCGTTGCGCACAGCACCTCGTCTATGGACCCATAAACCTCGAGCTCTCTAAGGTTCGTTGACGAACTTTGCTAGGGCGTCATGAGTGGCATAAAACGCAGGCTTGCCGTGATATTGCTTGTCAAACATGAGTGGGTGCGCATTTTCCACAAACGGCCAGTCGTGCACATCTGTGAAACCCCAGAAGCTAATGTCGGTAATTCCTGCGTGGAGAGCTTCGTCAATGACGGTGCCGTAGATGATGGCCTGCTTTGTCGAGTTGAGAGTGTGTACATCCATTTCAGCGATTGTGACTTCCAGTCCGAGCGCATTGTAGGACTTGACTATGTCTGTAATCACGCCAGCTTCCGGGGGCACTTCGACGATGTGCATCTGGAGAGCGATTCCGTCAATGGGGACACCGTCCGCCAGAAGTCCGAAGACCAGGTCGTATAGTTCCTGACGCTTGCCGGGGTTTATTTCGACGGAATGCTCGTTGAGGAGCAGCTTCGCATCTGGGGACGCTGCCCGGGCCATGCGAAAGGCATCTCCGATATAACTGGGACCAAGTACTTTATAGAAGTCGTTGTTGGTCTCCAGGCCGCCGCCATTGATTTTTAGAGCTTCAGCGACGACATCCCACCGATCAATTTTGCCAGCGTACCGCTCTAGGACCGCTTTGAAGTGAGCTGCCATTTCAGCACGAAAAGCCGAGGTATCGGTTATGTTGAGGAGCCAATCAGGGGTACAGCAGTTCGAGATAAATCCGTGCCCTTTCATCACCATGTTGTGCTGTTCCGCGAACCTGACTAGGCGGTCGATGGGTTCCCAGTCATAGAAATCTTTAGTCGGGTGGATAAACGACCACTTCATTTCATTTTCGGGCGAGAGGCTGTTGAACTGCTCTGCAAGGACAGCCGCGAACATGGTCTCATTGAGCCAATGAGGATTGATCATCCCGGACCCGATCAAAATGTCCTTCTTGGCCGCCTCCTCCCTCAGGGTGGTGGTGCCGGTGCATGGGACCGTAACCGTTGCTCCGAGAGCGGTAAGAAGCGTGGTGGTGAAGATTGCTGCCTTCATGATTCTGCCTGACGAAAGTGCTGTCTGCTATTGTGTAAAGATGGATAGAATATGACGGTGAATATTGGGTAGCTGCCGTTTCAACATCGTTGAAGAGTCTTTATATTTATACTACGAGAAAATGAAAGCTGAGGTGTTTCCAGCGAGGCTGTGCCGTAACAATATGGGCATGTACGCGTTGCCAGATCTCTAGCTAGAAAACAAGTCAAAGGTTAAATCGCAACCTTGATAGCGAGTGACGCAAATTGGACACTAGGACAGAAATGCCACTGTTCTTGCCAGACCGAAATGCAGTCAGTAGGGGAGCGCCAGGGTGACAACACTGATCGCCTCTTTCTCACCAGATCGCCACCAAAAAGCGGCGAACTGTCTTGCCACCCACGTGGGGAGGCTTTGACGGCATGGTTCGAGTGGACGTCACCGTTTCGATCGGCTCGGCACAAGCGGGAAGGCATGAATAAGTGCTATGGTACTGTTAGTCGAAGAGGTCAGGCAGTAGAAAGAAGTGACTATAGAACGATATACGAGAAACGAGAAACGAGAAGGAGGTTAAAAAACCGGAGTAAAAATAAACTCGCCGCTAGCCGACAGTGGCAGCTCGGTAGTGGAACCAAGAATAGGTTCAGTAAATGCTCGCTCCACCGTTATTGCGTTTATACTCGCTTCGCCATCAGGGCCTGATAATATTTCTGACTCGTAAAGCAACACCTAAATACGGGATACGAGACACAGCTCCTCCCTAAGGCGGACTAGGCGGACTGGAGACTCATGACCCCCACGCCTCCAAACTTTAACTTTGGGGAAATATATACATGATAACCCACCTTTTGGTACCTTTTCCAGGCACTCGTCATGGCTGGTCAATCTACGCCTGGCAGTTAGTCCTGCTAGCCTCACTGTCACTGCCCCTCCGAAGACGCTGTGGGCAGTCTCAGGTGCGAAGAACGAGATACGACGTTGGAGCTTATCCACTCCGGAGAACTATGCAGCTATGTTCGGTAGTTGCCGACTCTCGTCTGCTTGAGTGTGCTGGCACTATTCCTAATTTACTTATGTGCTGGTTGCGACTTCAGCTTCTTGCCCAACAACGGACGACGCCCAGCCCAAGCAAGCATTGCTACTACCGCACCGAATGCCATTTCGATAGAAAATGAGTAATAATCACGAGGGAGAAAGCTCTACGGAGTGCTTTGAGCTGCCTGGTGACAACGGATCATCCCTGCATTTCACGCCCGCCCCGGCCTATTCGAGCTGTCCTGCGACTGTCATCGACAACACTATGTTAAATAATCTCAAGCTCCCTTCTCTCCCACACAAAGGCTCCATTGGAGCCGATTTCAAGACCAAGAGTACAGTACCCCATCACATTCACTTACAATGAAGGCGTTTCGTGTCGTGTTGGGCACAGAGATGGCGCCGCTACCGACCACACGCCAGAGGGGACTTGACGCTCACCATGCTATTAGATGATGGCCGGGTTGACATTGACTACAACTCGAGGCTTATGCGCTCCCTTTCAGTCGTCTACCAGGGACCAGCTTTAAAATTCCATGAGAGCCCGGCGCCGGAGTACTCCGCAGCCACCCTCCAAGAAACCACGGAATGGGCTACGAAGCTCAATATCGTCATTCAGGTTGTCGGCAGCCGGGGAGACGTGCAGCCATTTGTCGCTCTCGGCACCGAGCTCCAACGACATGGCCATCGCGTCCGCCTGGCGACTCACAACATCTTTGACAAATTCGTTCGAGAGGCTGGGCTCGAGTTCTACCCTGTTGGTGGAAATCCAGCCGAGCTAATGGCTTACATGGTCAAGAATCCGAGTCTTATCCCAAGCATGGGGAGCCTCGTCGCCGGGGAGGTCCAGAAGAAGCGTCACATGGTAGAGGAGATGCTGGAGGGATTCTGGGACTCGTGCCTGCAAGACGATCCGGTGACTGGTAAGCCCTTTGTCGCGGACGCCATCATCGCCAACCCGCCCAGCTTCGCCCATGTCCACTGCGCTCAGGCACTCGGCATACCAGTCCATCTCATGTTTACCATGCCCTGGAGCAGCACACGAAGCTTCCCACACCCTCTGGCCAACCTCAAAAACGTCAATGGAGACGTCGGAATCGCGAACTACTTGTCGTACGACGTCGTAGAGTGGATGACGTGGCAAGGGTAAGTCTGATTTCTGGCTTGACGATAACGCTAGACCTAGGTCTGGGTGCTCATGGCTTACTCTGTTAGACTTGGTGATCTTGTCAACAAGTGGCGTAGATCCATTGATCTGGAAGACGTGGCCATGTTTGATGGTCCGATGTTAACCAAGTCACTGAATATTCCGTTTACATACTGCTGGTCACCAGCGCTGGTACCAAAGCCAGCCGACTGGCCTTCTCACATTGGTATGACACCTCATAAGGCTGTAGCTCCTCTCCAACCACCCTGGCTGATCACGGTATAGACGTTTGCGGTTTTTTCTTTCGCGATGCTCCCAAATTCTCTCCGCCTGCTGATCTTGTCCAGTTCATAGACTCTGGTCCCGCGCCAGTCTATATTGGATTCGGTAGTATTGTGCTAGATGATCCAGACAAAGTGCTAAGTATTATCTTGGATGCCGTGCAAGCCACTGGAGTTCGTGCCATAATCTCAAAGGGCTGGTCCGATATGCCAGGGTCAGATTCCCCTAATGTCTACTGGATTGCGGACTGTCCCCACGAATGGCTATTCCAACACGTCAGCGCCGTGGTCCATCACGGAGGTGCAGGCACCACGGCTTGCGGCTTAAGGAATGGAAAGCCTACAATTATTGTGCCGTTCTTCGGAGAGTAAGCTTCCTCCCGCCCTCTACTCTTGCCAAAACGACTTCACGATAACTTCATTCACTGCATGGGCTACAACTTGTAACTGACATTATTTGCTGTAGCCAACCGTTCTGGGGTGACATGGTCGCCAAGGCTGGCGCAGGCCCCAAGCCCATACCTCACAAGGAGATGTCTGCAGAAATACTCGCCCAAGGAATTCGATATTGCCTCTCGGACACGGCCGTGGCTGCGGCAAAATCTTTGGCATCTAGAATGGAATCTGAGATGGGCGTGAGAGCCGCCGTCCAGTCTTTCCATCGACACCTGCCGCTGGAGCGCTTGCGCTGTGACCTGATTCCGGACCAACCAGCTGTGTGGGTATACGACAAGGCAGCACGGCCTCTCAAGTTGTCAAAAATGGCCGCCGCGATCATACTGGAAAATACGTCGGTCCAAACCAAGCATATAAAGATGTACGTGCCTGGTCCCCGTCATAACCCTTACCAACGCCTCAACTTTGCGTACGCAACGAGCCGGCAAGCTGATCATTCGAATAAGGTATCATACCAATTCTATCATTATCGAGACGACACGCTGGGATCCTATCTCCGGTGGAGCTTCAGCAGTCATGGCAACAACAGTAGATTTGACTGGGTCTGTCACGGGGATATTTACGAAGCCAGTGAAGGAGTGGCGCCACGACAGACGACAGCGGGCCCGAGACTTGCGAAATTCTGAGAGTCAAAACAGCTCGGCCGGAATGCACCATGGAGACAGTGAAGACAAGAATGGTAGGACTAGTCTCGAAGGAGGCTCCTCTGGTGGCTCGAGTCTAGAGGCAAGTACCAAGACAAAGAATCACGGCGCCTTGGCCGGGAGAATGGCCGGCGCATCAGCGAAAAGCATCGGTAACTTTGCGCCAACTGCTCTGAAGGGAATGATGGTCGACATCCCGCTTGCCATCACCGAGGGTCTGAAATCTGCACCGAGAATGTATGGAGGCACTGTCCGCGATAACGGCAAAGTCACAGACGCCAAGAGTGGCGCGATTGTCGCTGGCAAAACCTTTGCTCGGGGTTTTGTGGATGGCTTCACCGATCTCGTGGTAGAACCTTACAATGGTGCCAGAAAAGACGGCGCTCTCGGAGCAGTCAAGGGTCTGGGACTGGGAGCAGTCAGCCTGACAACCAAAAGCGGAGCGGGAATGTTTGGACTGCTTGCATATTCTACCTCGGGCATTAGCAAAAGCTTGCGAGCTGTCACCCACAGCAGGACTCGTGCAAGAATAAGTCTTCAACGGCACGCAGAGGGCGCATGGCTAGTCAAATCTGAATCGAGGTGGATCGACTCTGCGCATATTGAAGAAATAGTTTCGGCATTCAATCGATGGGGAAAAGAACAATAGTTGATAGTTGTAAGCTCATTGCCAGCTGTAGACTTATCTGACTTGCATTCACCTTCCTTTCAGCACTACCTACTACAGGTCTCTTGTCGACTTGCACACTGGACTTCTATTATAGGAGCGTGTGTTGCTTAAGGTTGTATCGTCATTTCCATTGCACGTGTGATGCGTTGCGCAGACCAGTGGCAGAGGCGAGAGGGGAAGAAGGAGGGGCAATTAGGCAGTCGTGGGTGGCTTGGATCGACATAATCAGCTATGAGCACAGGACGGCATAGGTATGGTGAGGCAGCTGAAGCTACGATTACGGACCTGGGGAAGTTCTATTGATTGCAGAACTGGTAGTCATTCTATGCTCGTCTTTGCAGAAAAAGCATCGCACGGAGCTAGTTTGTAAAATCCTGCTACGGGCGGCTTTCGGTCTCAGTCAGAGAACGACAAAAGTTAGGCAGTGGTCTAGCTGTGATTATAATGGAGGTAATCATGCTGTGAGGCCTGCTAAGAAAGTATTATCCCGTTTCTGTCAGCCACCTGTGTGATTCATACCAGCGAGGCGCAGTCCCAAAGCTGCCTTACTGACCTGTACCTATGAGCGACGCGCATTTTACATCTGCCATTACTACGTGAACATATCCTTCCTTCCTTTTCGTAACGAGAATTGCAATTTGTTTGTTATCACCGCAAGACGCCGCGACACGATGCTCACCAATATAACGGACCCTCTAACAGCGGCCGGCTCAATACTGCGCATCGTCACCACCGGCGTGCAGCTCGCGACGACTTTGCAAACGTACATGGAGTTGGCCCGCGAGGCCGAACATGAGCTACACGACATTGTCTTTGACGTAAACGCCACGGCGGCCGCCCTTAAGCAGCTGCACGCCATCATCGACGCGGACAGGGACCTGAGCGACCGCACTGTCGCCGTCTTCAATGACGGCGGCGTCCGCGAGGTTGAGATGCTCGCGCGCAAGTGCCACGCCATATACAACAACGTTTCTCTGCTCATTCAGCGCGCAAGCCACTCAGACAGCGCCGCAGCCGACCGAAACAGAAGCAGCAGTAGCGTCCCCGCGGCGGCTGCAGCGGCGGACGAGGCAGCGCTTGATCCGACGGCTCTGCAACCGCTGACGTTGATGGGCAAGCTGCGGTGGCCGTGGCTGCGACCGCGAATTCTGCGCTGTTACGAACAGCTCAACTGGCTCAAAGTGAGCCTCTTATTCGCACTCCAGATAGCCAGTATCGCGCAGCGGCCGATGAGGTTAGGCGAGCGGTTCCTTGCCGATGGCATGTGCTCCTTGTGCTAACCGCATTTCATGTAGTGATAAGCGTCATGTCGAGACGCCGAATGAAGTAGAGTTGAGACAGCAGACGGCAAGGCAGCTACAGAAGCGCCGCAACTCATTGCTACGTGGTCTCGCTGGGATCGAGGCAAATGGAGGTGCCCAAGATGGACCACAACGCCCTGTCACGTCCAGCTCAGGTGCTGAATCTGACCTCGGTGCTGTATTCTCAACAACCAAGGAAAGCACCAAGGAGAAAACCACAACGCCTACTTCGGATTCGGATGGCCCGAGACAACGCTCCACGACATCTTGCACACTGATAGGGGCTGAAAATAGTCCTGCCGACGTGAATACTCACCCGACCTCATACCGTTCCCTCATGTCTGAACACAGCCTCCCTGAGATACGTGACGCATCAGTACTACCACAGTTCTCAAAGGGGGGGCTTGATGCTTTTTCAATCACCGCAGCTCCTACTACTTTCTTCGCCGAGAGAAGCGTCCCTGCCCCCGGAGAACTCGTCGCTCAGAGCGGCAATCTTTCACGCCACCCACCGGCGTTGAAACCTACGACCAACACTCGGAGCAGCGAACCGTCTGTCATTGCTGATCCGCTTCCATCCTACTACCTCAACAACTGGGCCGATCGCGTCTTTGGGCGACAGAGCAAGTACCGCAACGACAAGCAAAGCACAACCCTAGAGGCCTACATTGCCGAGAACTTCGGACGAGATGCTCCGATCAAAATCCCATTTGGACATGAGCGTCTTCTGTTTGGGCTGAACAAAGTCCTGAAGGACTGGCGAGGCGACCAGTGGACCAACTACTTGTCGGCGAGACCTTTACTGCGTTTCGCACTTGACGGCATTACTGAGGCGGCGCGCAAGGCGAGCATGCATGAAAAGATATGCCTCGCGTTCAAAGAATATCGCACACAGTATCTGCCGACGCCCTTTATGCTCGTCTTCTTCTCTCTGGAAAAGGCCAAGGACCCCGTCATTCTCTCTTTCAATGGGCGTCGATACAGCATTCCCTTTGCCGCCTGCCAGACGCTGCACAGCATGGAGGAGCGCATCCGCGAAGTCTGCTGTAGCTCATCTGCGTCCGCATCTTTGCCGACCTTTGTTGCCGAGAAGTGCTACGAATTTGCTGACCAGAATAACAATATTATTCTGCCCTCGTTCCTCATCGAGTCCATCCAGCCTGGCATCGAGCTTAGCTTGCTGCCGCGGCGCATGTTCTTCGAGACGCCGTCCGGAGCCAACACTCGCCAAATTAATACCATGACACGAGAACCTCTGTTACATGTATCTGCGAGGCACCTGGAAAGACGAAGTAGGCCAGTAGCACCTGAGCACCGCGAGCAAGTTGAGGCCAGCGAAAGCGGCGATCTTCTTGATGCTAATTTGAGCATGAACGTACCCGAAAGAGAAACGATTCCCAACAGTGTCCGCCCAAAGAGACTCCCAGTTCGTGCTCCATACGAGGCTGGGCGTTATCGCTTTCCCTTCTCCTACAAGACAGGTGCCACGCAACCACCTCCCATATTGGGGCGTAGGGGTAGTGTCACTGGTGTGTCTGAACCAGCCATGCACGCGACTTGGCTACCACCCGGCCCATCACCGGTACTCTTTTCTGGCCCGATGACTGGATATCCTCCTGGGCCACTCGGGCCTGCTGAGACTGGCGACCGTTACAACTCCCACGAGAGCGACCGGACCTTTGCCAACACTGCTGCCATGCCCATTCCCGGGCACGAGTCTCCGGACGAAGCTCCTCCCTGTCTTCCCCCACCCATAGAACCAGCTGGCGACGGAAGCGGTCCCGTGCCCCGGAGTCGTCACCGCACGACGTCCAAGTTCTTGAATGTGTCACCCGTCGCGCCCACGCCCACTGGCCCGGCGTCACCATGCTCAACCAGTGGTGTTGAAAGCGAGGCCCAAAGCCTTGATGACGATTTGAATCTGGATGTGTTGGATGTAGGCGGAGAAATCATAAAAGGAGACATGAGTATAGACGACTGGCTGGAAATCATGACAAACATTGGATGCACTGGCAATGAGGCAATTGCCACGGCGGAGCTTCTTAGTAATTAGGTCCAATTGCTTCGATCGCACTTTTTCTCGTCAAACCTGTTTGTTGCTAGCCAAGTGGCTCAACTAAGAAGCCAGTCACAGACGGCGGCTGCTTACTTCCAATGGTCTTCAAAACATCAGCAGCGTGCGACATGAGCGTGGATCATGTGCATATTTTCAGGTGTATGCTCTCTTCCTTTTGCAGCCAGGCTCTGTGTCCTGCATCGTTGTTTTTTGCGCCCGTACGTGTAGCCTTTATGGAATTGACTATTTTGTACCTACTGCCTTGCGCACAAAAGTGAGGCAGAAAGTGTCTTGCGACAACCGCCGTTTGGAGGAAGAGGCGATTTCATTGTGCGGAGTTGACGCATTCCTTCTGTCGATGTCGGGGCTGCAAGCCATCATGCTGCCTTGTTCGCTTCTTTTCGGGCTTGCCATGGTTTGCTTTGGCGTGACTGTTGCGTTGCTTGCGAGGGCAGATGCTAGTAAAGTTTTGCAAGTCCACGGCGACGTGTGTTAGAAAAAAGGGAGCAACAAGACGGTGGCTTCGGGCCGGCTCACCCTACAGGTCAGCCTCGTCCTCCATCTATTGCCCCGAGCCCGACTTCCCCTCAACAAGGCTCCCGCTGACGCCCGAGCCATGCCATGTCATCTAGCACTTTACCATCCAACATTTCTTCGACTCGTCTTTGGCACTGATACCCCAAACGAATCTTCTCAGCTAAAACAAGCATAGAGTCTTGAGCTACTTTAATGAATGGCGTGTCTTGATATCCCGATACCCAGAAACGTGGCAAGGCTAGTCCGAGAACCCCCGTTCTGCTGGAACAGATCGTCAAACTCAAAGCTCCGCAGTCTTTGCTATGCTGTTGGCGAGATGGAAAGCTTGCCGAAAACCGGTGTAATAACGCCTTTGTTTGCAAATTAATGTCAGTTGGTGTGGGAACACGGCCGATCTTATCCCAAGTAGAGTTGGTCGCTGCGTCTCGCTCTTCAACCCTCGTACGATCTTTTCATCCTGCCTATGCAGTATGCTACGAGGAGGAGCAGAAGGTATATGCTAGGATGCTCCTCGTATGCCACTTTGTATTGGCATTTGCAGCATTGTCCGGTTCGAGTGCAGTTCCAGAATGGATGCTCCCACTTTGCAACGGAAGCTATGCAGAGTCTCGCGATAGGCGATCAGGGTAGGACATTCCTTGTGCAAACCATCAAGATCTTGGCAGATGCTGACCTTTTAGAAGAGTACAATACAGAGCAACGTCTAAGATGTTAAAAACGGCACATATCCTCTCCGCACTCAGACGCATGCGAGGAAGCAAACACATTCGCCTCACTCTCTTAGACCCCAGAAACACCAATTCGAGGCAGTACAACGCAGATATAAATGATTTGGTGAGCGATCTGCTATCCTCACACTATGCGGATGGAAGCCTAGAGCTTGCCAGGCTATGTCTTCGTTGGCGAGGCTATGAACATCCGCGGAAGGACGAAATCCAAAGAAGGCTCATCGACCTCGGATGCGAGCAAGAATGGTTCCAGTCTCCTGATGCCAAGGGCTATCAGTCGACGGCCGCGGTCAGCTATGAAGTTGGTTTCGCAGATGAATCAGATGAATCAGATGAAGATCTCGCAAATGGACTGCGCTCACTGGAAATTGATGATACTCATCTGGTCGGCTTTAATTATCATGAGGAAAACGCGTTCTGGTCAAATCGGGAAAGAATGCTTCTCTTTTACAAGGAGAAGCTCGAGCTGTTGGACGAGCTATCGGTAAAGCTGTTATCTGACATTGACCTCAGGCTACGGCTGTCTGCTGTTCTACAACATGATGCAGCTTGCGCCCTTGCTTTGCGCGCTGTGGCTCTCGCAAAAGAGCATTATCTACTCCTGCGGGAGGTTATTGTTTCGGTGACAGAAACTCCGACTCTGCTCCGCGATAGACTTGGTATTTGCACTGGCGAAGAGGGACCGCAACGAGCCTATATTTCTAGGCCTGATGCGCACTAATTGCTCATTGATGTTGTTTCTCACACTGAACCCATGTTCCATCTCACCACTCGCTGTTTGATGCATCTGTCTACGCTACTGATACAAGCGAGACTTCTCTGCGCTGCATCCGGAGCCACTGCAGATGAGGATGGAAACGAAATGGTGGACATGCTCTACGAAACTTCTGCTTTATCCACGTTAATGAGAAAAATGAGCACGTCGCTGAGTTCTATGTTTGACCTCCAGTAGTAGCTGGGCAGTGGAGGGAGTGCCTGTTCCGGTGAAGGGGGTGGAAGCTTGTCTTATACCTGAGGCGTACAAAACCATACTGAGCAATAAATTAGGTTTTCTAAAGACATTCAATGATAGATTCAATTTCACTGCGTACTTTGACAGATTACGAACCGGCTGGCTCAACTGCAGAACCAGCTTGCTAATTCTCGCAGGCTTAAGCCTCAGCCTTCTCATCGCCTTCCACAGACTTGGTGCTACTTGTAGTCTTGTGTTAGTCTCATCTTGTTTGCTTGACTTTGGAACTCATGGGCTCACATTGTCTTGCCGAGTACTGACGCCTCGGTATAGTTTCGTCCTTCAATAACTTGCCGCCGTCGTGAGGTCTGATAAGCATTGAACCACGAACCCCTGAAGATTTCATCAATCTCCTCTACAGTGAGACCAGAGACCTCTGGTATCACGAGAAATGTATAAACAACGGCAACTAGGCACCATGCGCCGAAGAATAGGAAAGCTCCCCAATCGTTGAAGCTGGACAGGATCGATGGCATGCTGTATTGCATGGCTTAGATGAACAGCCAGTGGAAAGTTTGACTCAATGCGCCGCCAAAAGATCGGATGCGATTGGGCCACAGCTCGCCACCAAAGATGTATGGCAGGAGGTAAAGCCCTGTCAAGAGTTAGCCTTAGAGAACGTGGAGCATGGAGATTGAGGCCCTCAAACTTACCGACACTATACCCAAACGCATGAATGAACAAGGCTGCAACGGCAGCCTGTGAGGCTGCCTCGGGTACAGGCCCCTTCTGTGTCAGCCGAATATAGACCGCCAGATAAAGATGCGTGACTAGTTGCACCCCAGCACCCAGAAAGAGAGACCCGCGACGGCCAAATGCATCTACCAGGAGGAAGGTGCCAATCAATAAGAAGATCAATTTGGACACAGCATACATGCCACTCAAGAACATGGACTGATCGGTGCCACCAGATATACCAACAATAGCCATGATGGGCACAAAATATGAGGTGATAAGATTCGCGCCCGACAGCTGCGCCAGAGCGTATGTGAAAAGGCTCTGCTGCACGCGCCGCAGATTCGAGGTTGAGGTGAAGGTCTCTTTGGCGATGGTCCAAAGGCTTGCATTGCCTACTGCCTCCACCGCATGATTAATATTGTCTTCAATCTCAGCAACCTCGCGCTGTACATGCGGGTGGTCTGCAGGCAGACCTCGAATCTTGGCTAGCCCAGCGATGGCTTCTTGACGACGATTGACCAGAAACAGCCAGCGGGGCGACTCTTCAGTAAACAATGTTCCTATCATACAGACGGCAAGATAGATCATGGGCACGAGCATGACGATCTGAAACTGAAGTTTTCCGACGGGTACATGACGAAAACAGCCCAGTGTGCAAAAGGTCGCCCCGATGAGGCCAACTCCCATGGCAAGATTGAACCAGCCCGTAAGCAGGCCTCGAATTTGCGGCGGTGAAATCTCCACAATCGATATAGGACCGCTGACTGTCAGAGGGCCGAGGCCGAGGCCTTGCACAACACGTCCAACGTACAGGACTCTCAGGTTGGGCGAGAAGATGGTAATGAGGGTGCCGATGCAGTAAATCAGTGAGTACAGGCGATACGACCAGATTCGCCCCAGCCTGTCGTTTATGAAGAAGGTCAAGCCAGACCCAACACCGAAGCCAACATAGACAATGGAGATAAAGTTGCGAATCTCATTGGCGTTGGCGCCCGACTTGATGTTGAAGTGCTCCTGGAAACCAGGGAGGGACGGCATAAGGGAAGATGCTCCTTGATCCCAGACTAGACAGCAAAAGAGATTTTATTCTAGCTTGAATTCGGCGACACAACTTCAATCCCGCGACCAATTACTTACTGACTGGCATGCCGCCGAGAGCGTAGATAAAGGCCGAAAAGAGGAGGTGGCGGTTAAAGATGGTCTCCCGGGGAGCATCGTGGATGGCCTTGCCATAGCTAGCCAAAGGTAACTTTCGCAGAACACTCTTGAACACCATGCTGCCCAGCTTTCAAGCACTATAGAAGATGAGGGTCGTCGAGTGCAAACTCATACACGAGCGAGCAAATGGAGGCATGGCTATTTGTAAGGCCATTTTGGTGACCCATTTTGTATGTGCGCAAGTCGTGGATAGAGAAGCTCAAAATGCGGAGGCAGATCGATCCACTTTCTTTACCCCAGACTCGACAAGCGTATGTCTGAACAATTAAAAACGGCTGTCGTATTCTTCCGATGATGAATGCACGTGGTCGAGCCGCCACACTCGTCATTTTGGCTCCAATATCTGGGGAACAGTGTCAAGGCGCGGGCGTGGGCGCTTTCACTTGAAGCAAACATGCACAAAGCTATGTCCTTATGATTACACTTTCCTATTAGAAATTGAGGGACTCAACCATTAAAGATTGAAATGCATGGCGTAGCATCCCTGGGAATTAACAGTGATGGAGCGACAACACCGCGTCAAACTTGACTTTGACATCGGCTACCCAACTGGCCATTTATTATCACGTAATTTTCTCAAAAAGAAAAAGTCATTGTGTTCTACGCTGTCCTTGCATTAGCACGATTCAGCAGTGAACAAACCCCGCGATCCGAGTGTGAGGCTGCCGGAACAATACGAAGGGGCTCGCCTATTGGATAAAAGCTGGCGAGGAGGCTTCCGATTTCGCCGACAAAATGTGGACTTGGCCGGCTGCTATCGGTGATGCACTCATCCAAAGGCCAGCGCTGAGCGGTAGTAATCGTAATACAGGCTTTGGCTCGCTGTCTATAAGATGGGCAATGCGTCCTTTCGGGATCACACAGTACCTGAGCGTAGTATGTTTTGCACAGCTTGCCGTCATAATGGAGCCCACGCTTTCCAGCAAGTCTTCGCCCATCGTCATCGTAGGCGCCGGTGTGTTTGGCCTGAGCACCGCAATACACCTCGCCGAACGCGGTTACACAAACGTCAAGGTCCTCGATCGCCAGGCCTATCAGCAAACACAATACCGCTACAACGATGGTTGCGACTCTGCATCAGCCGGTAAGTTAGCTATTTCTTCCACACTACATTTCACCGATGCATTCGTCTGTTGATCATTCTCTAGATGTCAACAAAATTATCCGAGCTGCATACGGTTCACAATTTGGTTATCAGACACTTGCCCTGGACGCTATTGCCAAATGGAAGAAATGGAACGAGGAGATTCGGTCCGGAAAATGCGTCCCTCCTGGTTTTACGACAGACGATAAGCTCTTTGTAAACAATGGCACATTAACGATGACTTCGGGTCTCGAACTTGATCAGTTCGAGAAGGACACTGTCGAAAGCATGGACAAAGTGGGTTTGCGGGAAACCCAACTTAGCCTGCACAACCCGGAGCACGTACGGCGTGCACAAGCCAAGGGCTTTGGCTTCGCTGTCGGTGCCTTTGACATCAAGAACATTAGCAGTACCCTGGATGTTCAGTCTGGCTTTGTCTACGCAGACAAGGCTTGCCACTTTGCCCGTCACAAGGCAGAATGCCTCGGCGTAAAGTTCGACCTAGGTAGCCTGCGAGGGGCCTTTTCCGGCTTTCTCGAGGATGTTAACGGACACATCACCGGCGTCAAGACAGCCGACGGAGTCTCTCACACCTCCGAACTGACAATCATGGCCTGCGGCGGCTGGACGCCAGCCTTGCTCCCTCAACTCGACCATCTTTGCGAGACGACAGCAGGCAGTGTTGTCATGTTCCAGCTTCCTCCCGACGAAGCATTGTGGAACAAATTCGCACCCGACAATTTTCCCACGTGGTCGTAAGTCGATGTAGTGCAAAGCCCGATCATGCCCTTGGTTGACCTGCCTCCCCAGATTCGACATTCGTCGCGGTAGATACGGTGGACTGTACGGCTTCGCCCGTGATCCAGACGGCGTTGTCAAGATCGGTTACCGCGGAACCAAGTTCACCAACCCTCAAGTCCAACCCGACGGTACAGTACGCAGCGTCCCCGTCACGCGCTGGACGCGGCACGCCATTCACTCGGTCCCAGAGATTGCCTCGCGCACCATCCGAAAATTTGTGCGGGAGCAGCTGCCGGAGCTGCTCGACTGCGCGACGACGACTCGCCTGTGCTGGTACACCGATTCGTACGACAACCACTTTGTGATTGATTTTGTGCCCCAGAAAAGAGGCCTGATGGTGGCTACTGGCGGCAGCGGGCATGGCTTCAAGTTTCTCCCCAATCTCGGTGAGCATGTTGTGGATAGGATCGAGGGCAAGACGAATGGCTTTCTCGAGGACTGGAGGTGGAGGACGCGGGCCGCTGGGGTCAAGCCGTACAATAGCATCATGGAGGGTGTCGATAGCGATCGATCTCTGTGGCGACAGCCATTGGTCAATCTCAATTGTGCTGCAAAGCAGCACAGCAGACTGTAATAACAAGATATGACTCGATGAATGATTCATTCGGTCACTTCTCGGTCTTCATTGGTTCATGGCCACATGATGTTCGTAGTGTTGAAACACTGAGCCTGTTGGTCATCGCAATTGACGAGAAGTCGACGCTCCAAGGAGTGGATCGTCACGCATTGGAGACTTGATAAAAATAGTGCCCGAGATAAGATGACAGATTGCCCCTTTGTGCCCGGAAAGTGGTGTGCGACGACGTTTGCACCATTCGTACGTTTCGGTGGTGACTTTGCAATTGCAGCTGCGCCTCCAGCCACATGTGAGATGAGCAGGGCAGCTCGTAAAAATATCTAAAATACGAGCGCATTCGTCATGTGCGTCGCCAGCCTCTCTCCGCATTGTCCAAGCCGCGGCACACCAGCCACAAGCCTGCGCCTGCAGGTGTTTAGCCGTGCCCGCAGCCTGGCTGGCAAGCTGGGTAGGGATTGGACGCAACTAGTGATGGAAGCAACGGCGGCGTCCAAGGCTGATGCGTAAGTTTGAGCGGGCAGATTTGATTTTCTTGATTGCGTCACTGGATGGTACTGTTGACTTTGTAAACGGTTTTGCAGAAGCTTTGTCAGCCGGTTGTCGAACCAGCTGTCACACAAGACAGGCCCCAAATGAAATCAATGTATCGCACCATAAAGCAAAGCCGCGGCAGAGGCATTAGCCAGCCTGTGAGAAGATGCATTTGAATAACCTTTGAGACCGCCCGAGGCTCCGGTCGATGAACGCGGGGGCAGACGCCAAGGGACCCTCTGTAGGCCGCCACGTCCGGCCGCTGCATGGCTGTCATGGGGCGTTATGATGGGGCTCTATGGGGGAATCCGGAGCGCTCTGATGCCCTAAGAGTGCCCACTGTATTCAAATTCCAGCGCTTCAACGCCTGTTTTATGGCTCGGGAGCCCACTAAATGGTCCCCTTCCAGCGCACCCGGCCATTAAAACAGCCGCTAAAATGATCAAGGCAACCACCAACTGATGTCCCTTCCGAGGTCCCCACTCGACAACCTGCCACCCGCCGCTCTCTGCACATTGCCTCGTCATAATATCTAGTTAGCCCGTAAGCCTATTTCTCCAAGCTGCTTGTCCCGCGCAGGCTGAATATCTAGTCTTTGGTCTCGCGACCTTTTTCTCCTCTTCTTTCCGACACCCCTCACATTGTTGCTGCATCATCACTTCAGCGCGGCCAAACGACACACAGCTCCCGGCAGCGCAAACAGCTGCCTACGCTTACCAACGAAGCCCTCATTCGCGCCTCGAGCCCCGCGACAGTGCATGCGAACCGAGTCTCCCAAGCCGCCCCCTAGCTGCATGGTCCGGTAGTGCACATTACCACGGCATAGCAAGCTACATCGAGCCATTGACGGTCAGTGTCTTGTGCTACACCTGCCCACTATGGCCGGTATCGAGAGACTCGAAGTCCACAGCAAGGTAAGCTACGCGCCTCGCCTCGCGCCAGCGGCATGATTCGATTAGCT
Organism: Beauveria sp. IMV 00265; assembly: GCA_001931865.2. Taxonomy (NCBI): domain Eukaryota; kingdom Fungi; phylum Ascomycota; class Sordariomycetes; order Hypocreales; family Cordycipitaceae; genus Beauveria; species Beauveria sp. IMV 00265. The sequence continues at coordinate 108,261 of MSJG02000588.1, forward strand.
AATCATTGCAGTCGTATATTGTGCGCTGGGTACGTGCCGACGCCGGTTCGACTCTCTCATGGAGCGTTCAGCCTCATAAGAAGTCCATGTATGTCGTCCCAACCTATTATCTCCCCGCGCAGTCACGCCATCACTTGCCGAGGCTAATACTCCTGCAGCTATTTTGGCATATTCAGACATCCCGGCTCCGGAGCCACGACCATAGTCTCCTCCTCTGCCGACGACGGCATCCTCCCTCCCGAACTCGACGAGGGCAAAGCGAACAAAAGCAATAAGAAAGACACGGCTCAGGAAATTCTGCTAAGCAAGGGCTTCAAACTAGTACGATGGGTCGGCAAATGCGAAGCCGACAAGGTCTCAATAGGCACATACGATGTCCTTGATGGGCAAGGTGGCATGTACGGTCTTGTCTTTGACAATACATTTTCTAAGCAGACCTCCAAAACTGCCACCTTTGTCGTCCTCACGTACCCGACCGGCGCCCCTCCCCAAGGTGCTACCACCATTCCAAATCTACAGGTCCCCAAAACCAGAGATAGTCAGTCAAGTCTTGGCAAGAGCGGTGCCTTGACGCAGGATGCAGACCCTGGTGCATCTGTCGACAGCCTTCACAACCCGGATGTAGCCGGCCGCCCCAGATCGGCTTCCAACAGAACTGATGGCAATGCTGCGTCCTACCACGTGGGCACGCTCTCCAAAAGAAGGAGGAAGAAGGGTCAGGGATATGCGCGCCGCTTCTTCTCCCTCGACTACTCAACCTACACACTCTCATACTACTATAATCGCAACTCCTCTGCCCTTCGTGGCGCCATCCCGTTGAGCCTCGCAGCGATTGCCGCAGACGAGAGACGCCGCGAAATCAGCATCGACTCTGGCGCCGAGGTCTGGCATCTGAGAGCTCCCAACGCCAAAGAGTTTCAGGACTGGGCCTACGCGCTTGAAAAAGCCAGTCGTGCCGCTCGGGGTCTCGAAAGCAAACATACGCAGACGTCTGCCAAGTCCAGAATCCCTAGGACACGCGCTGCCCCCGGCCGACAACAGGCCCCCGGCCAGGCGGAGGATGCCGAATGGCACGAGGTCGAGACACTCGTCAGCCGTGTCGTAGGCACACGAGATGCGCTTCGCCGCCTCACCAAAGAGGTTGCCGCACTACCCAAGCCTGTTGCAAGCGCTGCTGCGCTCTCTCCCAACACCGCAGCCGTTGGTGAGGATGGCGAGAGCTACTTCCCTGCGGCCGAGAAGAAGTCGTTCTGGCGACGCAAGTCTAGCGCACCTGGCATGTCGCCGGCTCTTCAACAGACCACGGCTTCTGCATTGGCTGTTCCGGCGCCAGGCAGTGTGGCTGCCCTGGATACTAACGGATCCAAGGCAGCCAAAAGAAGATCAAAGAGCGCTGTTCAGGAGGAAGAGAGCCTTCAAGGACATTGCCAATCACTTCTCGCAGACTTAGACTCGGTTGTTGCAGAATTTACTAGCTTGATCAGCACCAGCAAGAGACGGCGCGTGGCTAGTGCCGTACCCGACCAAGCCACGTCTCGACTGAGCATGGAAAGCACTACCTCCACAGTTGACGAATTCTTCGATGCCGAGGACGCTAGATCAAGGGTTCTCAAAATTAATGAAAGTGACGAGGAATCGGCTGCCGAGTCTGAGGAAGATGAAGATGACGGCTCTTCCGTCTCTTCGATGGAAGCTGAAGATGCCATTGGTCCAGACGGCACAAATCACTTATACCCTATCAAGTCAAAGACTCTCGCCCCTCTACCCCTGACCGCAAAGTTGAGCCGTCGGCAAACAATACCTACCGCAACTGTACTTCCGCCAAGCTTAATCGCCTTTGTCAGGAAGAATGTTGGGAAGGATCTCAGCACCATCAGCATGCCAGTGTCTGCGAATGAGCCGCTCTCCCTGCTGCAGAAGCTATCCGAACAGCTCGAATACGCGGAGCTCCTAGACCAGGCGTCCAAGATGGCGGCTCCCACTGAGCGCCTGACGTACGTCACAGCTTTTGCCATTTCACAGTTCAGCAGTGGTCGGGCCAAGGAGCGTGCTATCCGAAAGCCTTTCAATCCGCTTCTTGGCGAGACCTTTGAGCTTGTTCGCGGAGACGACGAAACGCCTGGTGGCTTCAGGCTTTTGGTCGAAAAGGTGCAGCACCGTCCCGTTAAGCTAGCCATCCACGCCGAATCTGCCCAATGGTCACTAGCCCAAAGTGCTGCACCCGGACAGAAGTTCTGGGGCAAGAGTGCAGAGATCACCACCGAGGGCCGTGTGCGCGTAGCACTGCGTCTTGCTGACGGAAAGGACGAGCTTTACTCCTGGAACATTGCCAACATGTTTCTGAGAAACGTCGTCATGGGCGAAAAGTATGTGGAGCCTGTAGGCACCATGACTGTAACCAACGATTCGACAGGCCACAAGGCCAGCATCGAGTTCCGCAGCAAGGGCATGTTTGGCGGCCGTTCCGAGGACGTTCATGTGGAGATTCTGAACCCCGACGGCAGCGACGCGGGCACGGGCCTGGCCGGCACTTGGACCACGAGCCTGCACAAGTCGGGCAAGGGCAAGCACGGCGGAGGCGGCGACGCGGTGTGGCACGTGGGCGGGTTGGTGGAGAATGCGGCGCAGACGTACGGGCTGACGCGATTCGCGGCGACGCTCAACGAGATCACGGCGCTAGAGCGGGACAAGATGGCGCCGACGGACAGCCGGCTACGGCCGGACCAGCGCATGGCCGAGGAAGGCGCGCTCGACGACGCCGAAGCGTGGAAGCTGAAGCTGGAGGAGGCGCAGCGCGAGCGCCGCCGGCAGCTCGAGGACAGCGGCGAGGCGTACGCGCCGCGGTGGTTCGTCCAGGTCGCGGAGGGTTGCGATGGCGGCGAAGGGGAGGAGTGCTGGCGCATCAAAACAGGCAAGGACGGGTACTGGGAGGAGAGGGCAAAGGGGTCGTGGACGGGCGTGACGGAGATTTTCAAAGTATAGATGGTTTGTGAGAAGTAAACTGAGGGAGCAAAGAGTTTGGATATTGGAGAGTGCATAGAAAGTATGCAATTGGGTTTTGTCTATGGTTTCTTGCGGAGAAGAGAACTGATTTTTCGAGTGCATGCATGACGTTCTATCCGTATACCGCTGTGATGTGACATGAGGCAAGCCACCAGGGGTATCTATGCATGGGAGGGTCGGGAGATGATCGGCTCAGTGCAGTAGGTTTTATGTGACCCCTCATCCGATATGGCGTGGTGAATTCTGCTCCTTTTGGGGCAGGGACTTGTGTGATAGGGTTGAAAGTTGTTTGTTTGGGCTGTCGGGTAGCTTCGGTGTTGAGGCTGTTTTGCCGCCGCGCAGTGTTTTTAGGAGGGCAGAGGACCACGTCGGCCTGAATGTGCTAATTTGCTGTTCTGGCTCGAATATACACATATCGACACATATCGAAATCGATTGAATGTGTCCGTATAGGCTATGACTGAAGCATTGATGCGTGTTTGTAGATTTCGGCATGTGAGATCTCGTGACGCCTACCATGTAAGTGTATCCTTTTCTTGAGTCGCTTTCCATCTCCACAAACAAAGTAAACACCCAATGGCGGGTCACTCCGATTTTCAAAGCGTCACAGTTTTTACGAAACTACCCTCCTTCCCTGAGCTACTCAAATGAACCGGCGACCTCGTTGTGGCTTACAAACCTCAGGGCGGGCAACGGAATGCGAAGAGTTGAGTATTTGGATGCTCCCATGGCGCTAGAACGGTACCCTCACTGTCTCGCGCAATATGACAAAGATTGAGCCCTTATCGCTGGACGGTGCGGCCTGAGTTGGCACAAATGGCCGCAAACGAACAGCCGCGGCGTGGCGGACATTGACCGACACCATCGTGGACCGCGGCGGTGAGCATGCTTTGAACGTGGATAATTCGCCGAGGACAAGCAACGGCCCCCACCAAGGAATGGTCGCGAGACGGCGGAAGGGATGAGTTGGGAAGTCTTTCTACGCGGCTCATTGGCTTGTTGGAAAAGCTTGATGTAAGCGTCAGGTCCTGGTGCAAATGGTGCCACGCTGAATCGTATCATTGTGATGGTACGCAGCATGTGAGTCTCCGTTCTGAAGCCAAAGTAGTGGACTATTGAAGAAAGTTTTGGCAAAGGTCATATGCTATCTGAGGCGAACGTGCCGCGAAACAGAGCCTTCACGGGGAGCGGACCAGCTCGCGTGTGATCCCGCAAGACGGCAGGGTCACTTTGAAGGGACTTCGAAATTCTATAATCTCTCTTGTTTCGAGAGCTCAAATATTATTGCCTGTTAAAGGCTTTGTTGGACCGAACAACGGCGGTGGGCGGCTCGACTCGAGCGTAGTGCCCAGAGTCTGGTGGCATCAATAGCCGAGGTAAGTATTTCATCGGTAAGTATTTCATCGGTAAGAATTTCATCGGCAAGGAGTTCATCGGTAAGGATAGTCAAAGACTTTAAGTACTTGCAGACGTTAGTTGATAGCGGCGAGGAGAACTCAACGTCGGTGGCGATCTCCAAGCTAGCCAGGCCAAAAGATTGACCGCAAGGGAGGCAACTACACGGCAGCAACAACATTCAGGGCCTCGTGAACCTTGGGGCCACGGCTTAAACTGCAAGTTATAACAGACAAAAGTAACGCCACTCTCGTAAGATTCTGCTTTCCCTTGACACATGTGCCGAATCTGCAGCCATCAACTTGTGTAAAGCTTGCAAAGCAGATGACTTCACTTCATCTCCAGCGTGGGGCCCTTCACGATGTTCTCTACAATTGCATTGTTACATCCACTCTGTTGTTCCATTACGTATTGTTTTGTTGCAAAGCGTCTTCTCATGAGCTTGAAAGTTGGGCAAGAGTTCCGTCGCCATAGCAGAGTTTTCCGGGATTACGTATGCTCATAGCATCACAGCGCTATTATCCACTATCGGGATGCAGATTAAGATTGATTGAGCTGCAGAGAGCTCATCTCTGAGCATGCAGGGTTCGTCAAGGATGTGGTGACCAAAAAATCAAATTGCATGTGCGTACATCTGGCGTTATTTGCAGAGAGTGACCGGCGAGGCAGAAGACAATGGGCGAACCTGGGAATCGAAGGGCGGATGATCGTGCAGGTTTGCTATTCGTCGTGATGAGCGGTAATGTGATACATTAGGGAGCGACGAACGAAATTGGGTGTCTTGATGGATGATGAGCCCGCGCGGTTGGTTACCCAGCGGGTCATACATGTCACCCTGTGCGACGCACTGTGCGATACGGCGTTTGACGGTAGGTACGCACTGTATCTACCCGCCTGCACTAGTAAAAGGCCACGCAATGCAGTCTCGTATTGGAGGAGTATATAACTCGGAACAATGGAATAGGAATAGAAATGTTTCGCTTGGCGACGGTGACTCGTATTCCCTGACGGACCCGGCAGACACATCGTGAGCGAAGATAACACGAGATATCAATGACTGGCGACTGTCTAAGTTACATGATCGGCGAACTTACGGCAGAGGGCATGCCGACGCCATCACTGAGAATTCGGGACCTCGCCAAGAACTCGCGTGTGGTGTGGCGTTGTCGCCTTGGAAGGCGACAATTGAGTTTATAACAAGATACCGAGTAAAGTTGCACGCGCCGAGGAGCTGTTCCGACTGGTAAAAAAAACGTACAAGCCAAAATGCGCCGCAGCTTCTGGAGTATTGAAAGACTGGAGCGACGAGGCAGGAGGAGGAGAGGGGGAAAGGGGAGGGGTCGCATTACTATCCCCCACCCCCCATTGTGGCTATGCGAGACAGGCCAAAACAGTGTAGACAGTCGAAAAAACAGTGAACACCAGGCACAGGAGACAAAAAAAAGAGGAGAGGCATCTGAGATGAAACACACGCGCTGGACCATAAAGACGTAATCATTTAATTTTTTTTCTGGGGAGAGTGGTTCCCTTGTTTTTCCTCTCCCTGAGATTGTGACGAGCGGCGTATCCTTGTCATGGAATCCCTGCGGCCGGTCCAAACAGAGAAGTTTGGGATGCAGATGGCTGCGCAGAGAGTGGAGAATTCTATTCCAGGGAAAAAAGCCAAACGGTATTCTGGAAAAGGGATCAAGCAGAGACGGAGACGATACAAGGTTTGTAAATCGCTTGATCGCGTCAAAAGAAGTCCTGACGAGACCCAAGACCCCTGGCTGAGCGGACCGGGTGGCAGCGCAAGATCGGCTCGCTGGACCCTCGCGTGGCGGCGCGCCGGGTCCCCCTTGCCCCTGAAAAGGAACGGACAAAAACTGGAAGTGAATGCTCTGTGTGATGTGCGTCAAGTCATGAAGGGGAATAGGTAGGAGGGGATCTACGGAGTACTGCTAGCGAGGTACAAGGTGGAGTGGCGGTGATTGCAGCGACTTGCCAGGTATTACCGCAACACTTTTAGCATGGGCAGCACGACCGAGCTGGCTCCAGTGGGTGGGCCTGCCTGTGGGCCGCCCTGGCTTGCTGCGTCTGGCTATCGGTTTTGGTACCTGGCAGGTGCGCAGGTGCGGAACCAGTGATGGGCCTATGAGGCGGGCATTAGAGACAACTCCATAGGTAGTGGTAGGTACCTGATGGTGGCAAGGTGGCCTGAATATCCGCAGACTTTATTACTGGTAGCGCTGCACTCTAAATGACCTTGCCGGCCACCTGAATGGCCAACCCATCTGGCGCTAACATTGGCCCCCCCCCTACGGTCTTGTTCGCTGAGCTGCCAGAATGAGCTTTGGCCTGATGGCGCCGACAAGTCAACAACTCCCCTGGCCTCCCCGTATTGCCGCTCGAGGTTGCAAGTATCACTGGTAGCAATCGTTAGAATAGCTACACCGGCGCTAACAGTGTCCACCGCAAGCTGGGTATATTGAGGCTGTGCCTTGGTTCTCCTTTCATTCCTCCTCGTCGTCACCTTTTTTTGCTTTCCCAAGCCTAGCGCGCTCTCTGCCTGCCCTCTACTCCGTACCTACCGTCCACCACACCCCCCCTGGCCTGCGTGTCTTGGGTATTTCATTTCTGGACTCCCTCTCTTTTTTGCTTTCCTCCTTCCTCCCAATTCCCAAACCCGACGTGTCGGCAGCTTCTTTTTTTCCCCCAACTTCAGTCGTTTTTTCCTCTTTCAATTCTCACGCTCTCGCTTTTGGCAACTGCTCCAACCCGCTCCTTGTTGGTAGCTTTTAATTCGACTCGATCGACGACTTCCTCTTCTTACGCTCTCTCCACCATCTGCCGCTTGTAATCTCGACAAACCAGTCACCCCACTCGACTGTCTTGAATCACCATTCACCAAGATCGTGCACATTATTACATTGTTAAGCATTCTATAACATAATCATCATGAAGGGTTTCGCTCTCCTGTCGGCCCTCGCCGCCGTCGGCCTCGTCTCGGGCTCCCCGACCAAGCGTGCCGACCCGACTCCCATCACCATCAAGGGCAACGGTAAGCACATGGATATGACCCCACGCCAAGCCACGCCCAGCCCCTTGGCTAACTAGATGACCTCCTCAGCCTTCTACAAGGGCAACGAACGCTTCTACATCCGTGGTATCGATTATCAGCCCGGTGGTGACTCTGCCCGTGTCGACCCCCTCGCCGACAAGGAAATTTGCACCCGTGATATCGAATGGTTCAAGGACCTTGGTGTCAACACCATCCGTGTTTATACCGTGGACAACTCGGCCGACCACACCGAGTGCATGGGCCTTCTCGCCGACGCTGGCATTTACCTTGTCCTTGATGTCAACAACGGTCTCTACTCCCTCAACCGCGCCGCGCCCGCTTTGTCGTACAACGCCGCTTATCTGCAGAGCATCTTCGCCACCGTCGCCGAGTTCGCCAAGTACAAGAACACTCTCGCCTTCTTCTCGGGTAACGAGGTCATCAACGCAAAGGGCAACGAGTTCAACGCCCCTTACATCAAGGCTGTCACGCGTGACCTGCGCGGCTTCATCAAGGCACAGAACCTTCGTGCTATTCCCGTCGGTTACTCTGCTGCTGATGTCTCTGAGAGCCGCTTCCAGACTGCCGTGTACATGAACTGCGGTCCCGATGAGGTCCGTTCCGACTTCTTCGCCTTCAACGACTACTCGTGGTGCAACAGCGACTTCAAGACTTCCGGCTGGGACGCCAAGGTTAAGAACTTCACCGACTATGGCCTGCCCCTCTTCCTCTCCGAGTACGGCTGCAATAAGAACACCCCCCGCAAGTTTGACGAGGTCAAGGCTCTGATGAGCAAGGAAATGACGGGTGTTTATTCCGGCGGTATAATGTACGAGTACTCGTACGAGGAGTCCATGTACGGCATCGTCGACATTGATGGCAAGGCTGGCAAGGGCAAGGTCACCAAGCACAAGGGCGGCGACGAGTATGACAACTTCAAGAAGTCTCTCAAGGACAACACTGCCCCCAGTGGCGACGGTGGTGCCTCTTCCAACTCGCACTCCTCTTCGTGCCCCGCCAAGAGCACGGACTGGAACGTCGACCCCAAGCTCCTGCCTGAGATGCCCAAGGAGGCTCAGAAGTACATGAAGGAGGGTGCTGGCAAGGGTCCTGGTCTGACGGGCACTGGTTCTCAGACTGCTGGTGACTCTGGTCTTTCCACCAAGAACGTTACTGCTGACGGCAGCGGCTCTAGCGGCAGCAGCGGCAGCGACAAGGACAACGCCGCCGCCCTTTCTGGCTCGTCGATGGTTGGCACCCTGGCCTCTGTCGCCGTTGCTCTCGTCGGCTCCATGCTTCTATAAAGAGATGGATGGACTGATGGCTGAAATGAGCTTGAGCGATTTTTTTTTTTTTCAATTCTACTTCGACGGTTCTCGTAATCTCTTGAACAGAATGGGCGTGTGTTTGGACTCTGCGCAGCTGGCATTGCTGTAAGCAGATGTGTGTATCAGTCTAGATAGCAATGAATATGCTGTGATTTTTACTTGACGCATGTTTCATGTCGCTGGATGCTTTTGAATGTTTGTGCCGACTAACTAGTGGTGGCTGTTGCAACGATTATTATTAGATTCGCCTATCGGCAGGTTGACGTGATGTTATAGATGGCGCATTGCTAGGAATAGGCACCCCTTTTCATTGACGCTCTTTGGGTGAGATGATGGGGTCGGATATAACTCGCGGAGGTGGCATCTGACTAGGCGATCAGCTCATTATCATCGGCGGGAGCAATCAATACAGCTCCAGGATCACTCCTCCGCGGCGAAATTGGCTCGAAAATGTTTACTCGGAGACAAGTCAGCCCAGTTCACATCAAGTTGCGCAGTCGGAAGACAAGGAAACTGATCGAGCGACCTTTAGATGGGGTTTGGGGAGATTGGTGACCCACCCCGGCTACGAACACAACCGAGCCGGACATTCATTCATTTTTGGCAAATTTCTGGCCCAAGATTAATTAGCAGATGATGACGGCCGAGCAGGAAAGTGGAATCTTCGATTGGCTGTCCCTTTTCCTCTTGGTCTCCTATTGCTACGTAGTGGCGCGCGCGCGCAGATATTTCCCTTTGCAAGTTGGACACGAGCTGGTTGTCGGGGGTGAGGGGCCCGGCAGTGTGCGGACAAGGCCGGTTGAATGTTTTGTGGCAGCCCGGCGGAAACTCGGAGGGACTGTTTACTGGATGAGTAAACCATATCATGAAGGAGAAGTGGGAAGAGAGGCACTTTTTGATTTGTTGAAATTGCAAGCACTGGGGTAAGTAGAGACCGGGAAGAAAAGTGGCGTGCTGTAAATAGTGAGTTTGGCGTGCATATGCATTGCATGCCGGCATGGAGAATGGAGTGAGGGAAGGTGAAGAGAGAGAGAGCGAGGAGAGAGGGAGAGAGAAAGAGAGCCCGTCGCTGTGGGAAGTGACTGGATAATGATAAATATGGAGGATGGAGTGGAATATTGGCATCTGGCCCGTGACGGCGCAATAATTGTTAATGATGAGACCTGAATGCTGTCGTCATTGCATCGATACAAGAGATCACTCGATAAGTTGATGCACAAGTGGAAGAAAGGTGCATGATCAGGACCCCCGTACTGAACTGCCAGGGAAGAGACAACAGGCCAAAGAAGGAGAAGAAGGTGCAGCATCCGAAGGTGCGAGTACTGCTATTATTGGTGGAGGTCAAAAGGGTTCGGTTTTGAATCATCGTTTTGTAAACTATTTGCGGCGGGCGCGCGGAGAATGCTCGCTAGATGGAGGACCATGGAGCGCCACCTTTCGGAGTAACGTTGGAGGAGCTTGGATGGTGATTGGGGGTGTGGCTGTCTTGTCTTGGCTAAAAGTCATGATGAGGCTGAGCTCGCTCTTTCTCCCCGCTCTTCTTCTTCTTCTTCTCAGTGACAGTCGGAAGTACGTTTGCCGATTTGCGATGTGGTGGCACGACATGATATTGCAAAGGGCTGGCTGACTGATGAGACTGCCCGGGCCTGTAAATACAACGAATGGGTGTGGGCAAAAAGTCATGAGAGAGAAAGCGCTGCCAAGGACGCCATTTTATCTCTGGTTGCGAGAAATGGCGAGTGCCGCCTGTTGTTAGTTAATCCTTCGCACTTACGACATTGGCATCCCACCATCACATCAGGCCAGCGGAACAACAAGGAAGAGGAAAAAGAGAAGCCAAGGCTTCCCCCGGCCCGCGCAGCGCCCGCTAAGCCGCTACGGGCATCGTTTCGACGCCACATTGGTGGTTAGCTCCGGGCCGGGCCCTTGTGCTGGATGTGTGTCGCGGTTCCGGGGGCAGGTCTGGCTGCTGCGAGGAGCTGGAGCTGTGTATGACAAGCTGTGAAGACGGTCTCTGGTAGCGCAAGTTGGGATGAATGAGTCTGGGCTGGCTGTGCTGTTTGTGGTGGCACGGAAATCCCGTCTCTGCTTGCAAGAGGACGACGCGTCGCGCTCCCGATGCGACATAGATGCGGCCGATTGCCCAGCAGCAACTCGATGAAAGAACTTTTGCGCCTGGCAAGGGAACCACCCGGCTTACTACCGTTGGAACCGGTTCTATGCCCACTAATCAATGAAGAAAGTGATTATAGTGGATAGGTTGCGCCAGCAAAAAGGGGAAGATGGAACCATTTACACCTGACGCAGCGAACAGTAATAATGAGTAAACGGTAGAGCTGCTCGACTTGTTACTTTTCTTCTGGGAAACTCTAGTTAGAAGCAAGATGATAATAAATGATAGCTTTCAGTAGGGTAGTTGCGCAACCCTCCGTGTCCGCTTTGCCTTGCCTCGCTCGCACAACGTCGAACGAAATAATCAAGTATCGAAGTTTCTTCTTCTTGTGTCTCGGCGTGTGCCTTGAAAGTAGCGCATTGTCTCGCCTTTTGAGAGCTGAGCCCTTTTGGTAATGAATCAGTTCTACTTTCTTATTCGATGCTTCTGCAGCGACTGCTCTATTTCCTTGTCAATGGCCGTGATTCGCGACCAAAGGCTGCAACATTAGCAAAGCACCCTACCTCGTGGATAAAAATAACATCAAACGGTTTGTCGTCTTGGGCGCATCGCCCGAAAGGGTTGTGCATTTCGTTGCACGCTGCGAACCCTGTCTCTTGGTCTGCGGTTTGGTTTGCGTCATTGGCTATTTATTAGGAGCAAGTCACACTCTTTTCTTGCCACTGCCATGTTTGCCTCGGACCTTCTTCTTGTCTTGGATTTTTTTCTGCAGAAAGAAACCATTCTTTTTTTCTTGAGTTTTCTTTTGCTTTGGAATTTCTGTGCGCTGGAAGGTAAAAAAAAAAAAAAAAACATCTCCCATAAAGTCTCTTGTATTATACCAGCTTACGGATACTGATACTTGCAAGGCGGGTACAGCTCAACGGCCCCCTTACATCAGGCCCCCCGTGTTTGGATCTTCAGCGCCGCCACCCGCTATATCTTTGGAGTTTGCGCTAGAGAACCGCTCTTTGGGCCCCAGGCCAAGCCCGTCGAACCCCTGAAGCTCATCAGGTCAGCAACTCGACAGGGCTCTCTTGTTGCCTGCCACGCCGCCTGCCCGCCTGCCAACTGCACCACTTCCATCCGCGTGCCGTCACGCCGCAAAGTCCATTTCTTCATCACCCGTTTTCGCGCTGCCTTGGCTACCTTTTCGTCCACTCTTCATCACGCCTCTTTTGCTCCCACATCACCCTCATTTGTCTCTTCTCGTGAGCCTCTCTGGGCTGCCACATATTAGCTCGCCAAGCGAAAGGAAAAAATTACTATCGCCCCGCTGACAAATATTTTCCACTGGACCATTTCCACTGGACCATTTCCACCAGACCATTTCAGCTCGACGTCACCCACTTGCCCGAGACATTTCCTGACTTTTCCGTCGTCGCCTCTTTCATCTTTGCCGACTTGTGCCTCTCTCATCTGCAGACATCATGTCCTATTACGAGAATGCACAATGGGCTGCTGGCCAGCAACAGCACCAGCAACCGCACCAGCAACCGCACCAGCACCAGCACCAGCAGAACAACTGGGACCACCAGAGAACTGCCACGCCTGTCCGTACTGGTATGCTGTTAACTCGCCCGGCCTCATGGCCACGCTTTGCCCTACGTTTGCGCCATATTGACCCCTTCTTTAGGTGCCAGCGCTCCCCAACCTCAGGATGACTATGCCTTTTCCTATCAGTTTGATGGTATGTTTCTTTCTCTATTGCACTCCCCATCCGACTCTTCCATTCTCTTGATGCATTTTTCCCTCGGTACCCCTGAGATGGACCCGAGCTCTCTTGGCATCTAGTATCGCTGACCTGTCCGCAGAGGTTGATCGCGCCCACGAGAACCTTCAAAAGTCTGGCAAAGGCTACGCTATGGGCGGACGCCGTAAGTATTACAACTGATGCGAACCTGCATTTCCATCACCCGCCCTGCCTCTTGTCCTATACTCATCTCGTGTCGCAGCAGGTCGCGCCCCCCACGGCCAGGCCTCCCGATCCCATTCCGTCAACAACTTTGACGAGCCCCGCGGCCCTCCTGGCCCAAACCTCCAAAATTTTTATGCCGCCCAGAGACATCACCAGCCCTCCCGCGGCTCCAACGATGCCGAGCAGGTGATGCAGGCCAAAAGACGCATGGCCGCCCAGCGCGAACGAGAACTCCGAAACCTCCACACTGAACAGCAATATCAACGAAGTAGGCCACCCTCTGCAGTTTAGCGACTCCCTGAAGAGAGCAAATACCCAAATAGAACAGCACTGGCCACGAGTGGAACCACATCTTGATACCCATCCTTTCCGCTCGCTGCGTTGGCCCCAGTCGCTTTCTATCACGGCTTGCTTCTCGTATCCTCTAAATCCAGGGGCCAGCGCCTGTGATTGTTTCTTGCTTTGAGTGTTGTCGACTAACGCACCGTCTCCGTAGCTGTTCTTGCTGATACCCCGCACACCACTGCCGCCAACAACGTCACCAACGTTGCTAACGTTGCCAACGTCAACACTGCCAACGTCAATGCCAATGCCGGCAACAATAGCAAGCACATGTCCGAGGAAGAGACTCGCGAGCTGATTGCCCGTCAACGCAGTGCTCTGTATGGCGAGGGTCCGTTTGCTGACAAGACGAGCTACGTCGATGAGAGCGGCAACATTCGCAAGGGAGTCCCCGGTCCCAGCGGTGCTTCCAGCCTTCGCGGCGCTTCTCCCATGACTTTTGACGGCATGGGCCGCCCTCCTGCTGATGTCGGCACACCTACCTCTGCGAATGACCACGCCCCCGGCCAGAGCGAGCTGAGCCCCCGTCCCAACAGCACCGCCAGCCCACAGAGCGCCGTTCCTACCAACAAGGTCTTCGATAACGCTGTCGGTATTCAGAGCCGTACCAGCACCTCTAGCCCTACCGGTGCCTCTCCTCCCCGCGACCTGGCCCCTGGATCCAAGCCTGGTCAGCAGGGCGCCACTGTCGCTCCCATTGGTACTCGCCCCGTCGGTACCCCTACCTCTGGCGCTCAGGCCAAGCGTTCCACCACCCCTCTTGCCACCTCTGGTGGCTGGGGTCGCGGCAACGGTGTATGGGGCCAGAGCTCTTCTGGTCTCGGTGCTCAGGCCAGCGTTTGGGGCTAATCAATCGCCCGTCTATATCTAACTGGAGTTTGGGATGCTTCCCTTTTTTTTCTGTCATGGCAAATTGAAAAGGGTGGCGCTAAAATATTGTTTTGTTCTGAAGACTTTGGCGCAGGGAAAATTCGGACGACGAGTAAGTCGGACCAGTACATCAAACGGCGCCAACATGAAAGATCTGGAAAGTTTATATATCTGGCAAAGGGGTTCATACTTAATTGCGGCATATCGGACCGATGGCACCGTGTGGCATCTATGGGGCGATCGGAGGATACGTGTTGCTATATACCAAGGATCTGGACTTGCGGGACGAGGCACGGCAGGTTATGGCCTCGCGACAGGGCATCCATTTGGGAGTTTGTTGTTGCTTTATGACACGGCTTTAGGAATTGGCAATCGGAGTGGCATTGCCCACTGATCACGGCGCACTTCTTTTCGTGGTTATGGAAAGTTTTTCGGCATATACGATGGTGCGACTATACAAACGGTTCTTCGTATCAGCGGTTGAGCGAGGCAAGATGCGACTCGCAAGGGGACAGCAAATTGGAATCGGCGTTTTGAAACTGGTGGGCGCACACAGATTCGCGTGTGCGTGTATTCGCCGAGGACGGCAATCATACTCATACCCCTCCCAGCATGGTTTTCCATCAGCGATGATTATTCGTGATTTCTGACAGGGAAGGATTGGTGCGCTATTGCGCATGAGCGCACAAAAATTACGAGGCGAGGAGAAGGACTGCATGTTCAACTGTCACATTTGTGGCATGCGTTGGGCGATGTGCAGACAAGGGAGAATGGGGAAGAGGGAAGAGAGGACAAGGTTGTACTTGGGCTGTTGAGCTATATGGATATTTCTCAACTCATTTCTTTGCGTTCTGGAACGTTTGGTGCCTTCTATTGCGATAATGGGAAGAGAGGGCAAGGGCTGCAGGAGGTTCGGCCGGCTGGGATCGGAGTTTGCTTTATTGACCGACTTTCTTTCTTTACCTCCATTTTAATCAGACCGCAACTTGAAATATATCGGGAGTTTTGCTTTAATGATGAATGGATGTGATGAGTTTGGCATGTCATAACAGTGGTATTTGAAATGTTGATGACTAGTCTAATGTACAAGGTATTTGGGAACAGTACTCGATGGAGAAGGATAAACATGTGCAAGGTCAAAACGTGTCGCGTCAAGTAGCTGCAGGTGGAAATTGTATTCAATTTGGTATCTCGTGAAAGTGGTATTTGAAACGTAAATGACTATTCTAATGTACAAGATGGTTACACGGTGCAACATTTGGATGGAGAAAGACAAACATGTGCAACGTCTAGACGTCTCCGGTGGAAAACAGCTCGAGATGGATATTGTCTGAATTGACACCGCTGGCCTTTAATTCGTCTCTGACCTGCACCATCCAGTCCTTGGGGCCGCAGAGAAAGTACTCAGCGTCGGGCTTCTCCAGCGGCAGGACACTGTCAGCGACCAGCTTGGCCACGTCGAAGCGGCCCTTGTAGTCGTAATCATGGCCATGTCTGTCCGTCTCGCCGACGTTGCTGAGAAAGACCTTTGCAGTGACGTTTGCGTTTGCGTCGGCAGAGGCCTGACGGATGTGCTCGCCGTAGCAGACGGCGTTGGCGTGGCGGGCCGAGTGCGCCCAGGTGACGGGGCGCGGGGCGGCGGCGACGTTGTCGTTGATGCTGTTGGCGCCGCGGATGGCGTCGAGCATGGAGAGGAGCGGGGTGGCGCCGACGCCGGCGGAGAGGAGGACGACGTGGGCGTCGGGACTGATCTTGGCGGCGTCAAAGACGAACTCGCCGCGTGGGGAGCTGAGCTGGACCGTGTCGCCGACCTGGTACTCGGCGTGCAGGCGGTTGCCGACGATGCCGGCGATGCTGCCGGCGGCCAGATCCTTGACGTCGGAGGGGTCGGCGCCGGCCGTGTTGGGCTCCTGCTTGATGGTGACGCGGTAACACTCGGCGCCAGCAGGGCCCGGCGGGCCGGCGCTCAGGCTGTACTGGCGGCTCTGCAGCAAGCCGCCGAGCTCGCGGATGGGAATCTGCACGCTGACGTACTGTCCGGGCAAAAAGGGCGGCAGCGGCTTGCCGTCGGCGGGGCTCAGGTAGAAGCTGACGACGCCCTCGGAGACGTTTTCCTTTTTGGAAATGACAAAGTCGCGCCAGTCCTGCCAGGCGCCGGGCTCCTCGTAGAGCTGGCGCTCGCGGCCGATGAAGACGTCGGCGAGCTGGGCGTAGGCGGCCTTCCAGGCGTCGGCGAGGACCTCGGCAAAGGCGCCGACGAGGTGCTCGCCGACAATGGCGTACTGCTCGGGGCGGACAAAGAGCGAGGCGTGCTTGTGGGCGATGCGCTCGACGGCGCTGGTCAGGCGCGGGAGGTCGTCAATGTAGCTGGCGTAGGCGAGGACCGAGGCGCCGAGGGCGGCCTGCTGCGCGCCGGTGGCCTGGTTGCGCAGGGAAAAGTAGTTTTTGAGCTCGGGGTGCGCAGTGAGCATGTTGACGTAGAAGATGCGCGTGATGCGCTCGCCTTGGTCCTTGAGGATGGCGGCCGTGGACTTGACAATGTCAATCTGGGACTGGGTGAGGGCCATGGCGGCGGCGGCGGTGGTGGTGTGAAAGGAGGAGGAGGAGGAGGAGGAGGAGAGGTGGAGGGGCTTGAGAGTTGTGATGCGCCGAGTCAGAGGCGCAAGTCGAAACATGTATTGAAAGCAGAGGAGAGGGAGGATCTGCTTCTTTGTATAAGCCGCGAGTTGTGGTGGTGGCGGTTGTTCGTGTAAGTGGATGTAGGAGGCGATGGGTGTAGAGACGGGCTGTATAAGAATCGGTAAGGGATATCGAACAAGTTTTTATATATACGCATAGATGTGTGTATACGGAAACAAATGATGCAAAATCCACCGCGGAGAAGGCGGAAAAAGCCAAGCAACAATGCCTTGCATGGCCTTTGCTCACGGAGGACCCTGCCGACCGCAAAAGACAAGGGGCCAGGCGGGCCAGGGGGCCAATGAGACGAGCCTGAAAGCTAATGGATGCGAGTCCCAAGTCGGGAAGGAAAGAAAAAAAAAAGAGAAACAAGCTTCCAACAGGGAAGACCATCGAAAACGGCCCGCCGCAAAAGAATGGAAGTGGACTGATTTGTTGCTGGTGCAGTGGTGGTTCGGCATTCGGGTGGAGACGCTGCTGCCGGCGCGAGTCGGGACAATGTCCGGAACACACACAACGCCTGCAAGTCTGCGACCAGCAGCTGACTGGTAAAGTTTTTCAACTGAAAATGTCTTGTATGGCTATACGATTTGAGTAATTGAGGCCGCCGTCAAGTTGACAGATTATAGCTGTCGTCTCCTAAAAGGATAATGTCGACGTCGTGCATATGCGTGTCTCTGACGGGTATTGGCAAGTTTACTATGCGGAACAACCGCAGGCCACAGCCGGCATACGGATCATACACACAGAGAGACAGATGGAGGGCGCGCCGGGTTCTCGCATCCGTTCCCGCTCTATCCGCCGCTTGGCTTTAGGTCGGGGGGCAAAGATGCAGTAGCAGCCGCTTGCCAATCAGGCGCTCTTCTTTTGATTTAGACTTCTTTGGTTTAAGCCTTTCCCACGTGTTTTCGGTTGGGCACCGAAAAAAACGATTCGCTGCCAGAGACGTGTCCCAGTGCCCAACATTACCAAATGATTACCAAACACTAAAGGCAACAAGAGAAAAAAAAGGCAATCGTCATGGAGAATGCCATGACTCTTGCGCCAACGAGTGCTCACTAGTCTGTTCTAAAAGGCATTGCGGTCGCCTCGCGCGCAAAGTGAGCCGACTTTTTTTTCTTGTCGTCTGTGGCCCTGCAGCACATCTCCGGGGAGATGCCTCGATTTGCATCGGAGATTCGCGGACGGCATTTCCTTTGGTCGGCATGCTAATAACTCGGCAACGCTTGCAAGAGGGCACTCGTGACTTGCATGACGATGAAAGCTGAAAATAGCTCATGCGAAATAACACCACTTTATTTTCAGTCTCTCTCTCTTTTTTTTATTAAGCATCTTGGCCCCCTTTCCCGTAACTAGTCTCTGGTCGCTGATCCCCATCGTGAGCCACTCTCGCCCGCGGAGACTAAACTGGTTTGGGATGGGACGAGGACAAAAAAGCTTTGACGCGCAAGCCCCCAGTCCAGTCACAATCGTTTCTTAAAAAACGGATTAAAGAGGTGTAAGAAGAATGTGGACAATGTTTGTGGATTGAACAATGCATCTCCGATGGATGAGAATAATGCCGCAGATTTCGAGCCCATTTGACGCAAAAGTGAACCTTGTTGCGAATAAGAAAGACATGTAAACAAAGGTATTTGTCAATTACATACGGATAGTTATACTTGCGAAACCTGAAACGGCCATTAACAAGCCCCAGTCCAAGTGATGGGCATTCGGCACAGCTACGAGTAGCTCGCGGCTGCTTCCGTCACAACGTCGCCGAGTCCAAGTGGTATTACCAGTACACGCCAGAAATATACTTGAGATGGGCAAGAATCTGCGCAGCCCACGCTGCTGCTGCTGCTGCTGCCGCTCATCGCCACCTGTGTGCTTGAATTCAACGAGCGGGATGCTGCCATGGCCGCCGCGTCGGTGTGTCTCTCTCCTTCCCCTCCCGCCCGGCGGCGGCCCCTTCGCATCGTGTTAATCTTGTTGGCGGCGCAGGAGGAGGGGTCCAGGTTGCGCATTAGGGTCCATCTCGTCGACCGCGTCGCCTGTCTCATTGAGCATCTACATGCGCGTCTTGTTCAGGCTGAGCCACAGCCGACCGCTACGAAGCTCGCTCCGGTGGTTGGTCTTGGCGCCCGTGTCCAGCGCCGCCGCCGCCGCCGCCGCCGCAACGACACCACCGAGGGAGGACCTTGCCCACCCATCTTGTGCGCGACCCACAGCCGGTCACCATCCGCCCAACCGCATCATGTCTGGTTAGAATCTATTCGCGAGCCTCTGCACCGTCGCCGTCTCGCGGCGGCTCGCCACGTCAACGATGGATACGTACGACCCGTCGATGTGGTTGGCATACACCGTCCAGGCTGAACAGCACCTTGATCGGCCCGTCCGGCGTCGGGATGCGCCGGACCGCCCCCGCCCCGCCAGCCCGTCATTCACCGCGATGCTCACCGACTCTGCGCCGTTTTCCACGAGTCAATACTAGCGCGTACAATCTCTCAGACTCTATTCGAAAAGCTGTGTCTTCCTACAGCAAGTCTGGGGCGAAACTCCGAGTGTTTAATTTGAGAAACAGGCTGTGCCAATACTCGCACATTCAGATCGTTTTGTCTTTCAAGTAGTTGGTGCCCTAGATTGAAGGACTGAATTTCAGACAGATTGGGAAAACCTCATTCGGAGCCTAGCAAGGACGACCGCGGCAAGCTTATTTGATTCTTGAGCGCTTTGAACGGTTGGTCCTATCAGCAAGCGGTTCCGGAGCAAGTGCTTTGCGGCCGCTCGTACAGCGAGGATCGCCATGGCGCTCTTCAACGCTGTTCGAAACACAGTTTCGTGAAGCCAGGCTTTGAAGGCGGGTGTTTAAGGTCGGCCGTCATGGCACTAACACAGCAAACTAAGGGTCCGGGACGACGATGGCGTCACGCCAAAGCTCATTCACCCCCGCCAAGTTGACAGTGATACTCGGGGCCATTTGTATAAAGTGCATAGCCATCAGCAGCTGTACATTGAAATGCAACTTTGCAAGCTCCTGTTTTGTGTCGAGGCTATCCGCCATCCCACGTTGACAGACCCGACACTTTCATCTTCAAAATCGCAATGGCTGCAATTCATTGCATGTCTCTTGATCTACTTCAAGTGGTTTGGTGTACAGATACATAATACAACGCCTAATATCCCGGCGTACAAAAAGTTTGTGTAAAAAGCAACGCTATGCCCCTCGTATCAGACGGAAAGCATATATCCCATTCCGTTCTTATTCCTCGGGGCAAGTAAAGTATATGTAAAATGGCGCCGAGATTTAAGTTTGCTTTTTCCCTTTCCCTGGATGGTGTCGGTCGTCTTGTCCGTTCGACCGTGGTGATGCAGGCCCCCGCAAATGTCTATTCAAGTCGTAATTGGTTCAAATCAGTGGTGTGGTGAGTGTCTGAATGCGCATCGACAGCGTCGTCATCGATTTCTCAGTAATTTCCTGCATTTATGCAATGGCAGCGTTTTCGGGAGGAGGCAGAGGAGCCTGGATCACGTTAGTACATGCAGTCCGTGAACATTGGCAGCTAGTCGCATGGTCTCATACCTCTAGCTTGGTGTTGCCAGCCATCATCTTGCCAAAGGCGATGCCGACGCCCTCAATTACGGCCAGCAGCACCGCACAGCCAATGGCGCCGTTGCGCGCCGACTTGAAACCACCGCGCATGGCCAGCGAGCCACCAGTCAGAAAACCGGCCGTGATGGCGTTCCACGGGTCCTCCTTCTGGCGGAACCCCTTGACCGCGCAGTCAAATGTGCTGAAAAGGCCGCCCCAGACGCCAAAGTTGCCGCCCAGGACGGGCGCGCGCATCTTGATGGCCGTCAGCGCGCCGATTCGCCGCTCGCCGTAGGGGCTGTTGCGAAAGCCCTTGATACCGTGCCAGATGGTACCACCGACAGCCTGCCAATACAAGTCAGTTTTTTGTCTGCGATTCGAAATCGCTGCGCTGCAAATCTGCGAAAACGTACACCCATGGAAAAGGCACCGCCGAAATCGTTCAAGATGACCCAGGGGCAAGGGTCTCGTCCATGATCCATCGCCATTGCGGAGATTGTGTAAAAAGTATTATTATTAAAACGGGCGTCAAAACAAAGAAGAGGTCAGGACAAAAAAAGAGCACAAGAGCCGCGTAGCCGGGGTTAATGGGGAGGGGGTGGATTGGCTGCTCTGAAGCTCAAGATGACGGAACAGATTCTTTTTCCTTCTTTCCTGAGCATCCCGATGCACGTGACTCAATTTTTGCTGGACACTTTTGCTGGCCCCTAGCAGCGGGCCGGTTGGCGGCAGGGTCAGAACTTCGCTGCTAAAGTCTAACTAAAATCTAATCAAAATTACGGAATTAGCAAGTAAAAATCTATATAAGCAATTAGCTATATGCAGCATTGGAGTAGATTATATTTCACTTGGGAATAGTAGTATTTTCGTACATGAATTACATTTGACTTTTAGTTTTTTATTAGAATAGATTGAGACGAGTCTTGGAGGATGAAAATCGGCGGTCCCACTCACGGTACGGAGTACGAATCAAATGCGCCAAAGATTATGCCGTTTCGGCGTCACTGAACGAGGCAGGCAAACTATGAGTCGGGGAGTATTGAGGCTCTTCCGTATTTAGTTTTAAAACAAACGAAAGCACGGCAAAGAAAGGGCAGAAACACGATGACCTAAAAATTGTAGTCAAGGCAGAAGAGAGCGAAGGGAAGAGAAGAGAAAAAGACAGAAGGAGGAAGAAGTACAACTTTGCAAATCAACCCAGGTCATACACCAACTTCTTATTAGAGAACGGAACTCAGACTTTAGTAATAAGAACCGATGTAGTAGTAACAAGTACCATCTACTCGGCCTTGCTTTTCGTATGGAAAATATCATCATCGTTCGTATAACGTGGCAGATTGCCCCATGACCTCTCGCCGGACGTCGCCGTACGTCGCCGTACGTGGACTGGGCCGAGAGGCAACGGCGCTGTCGATGTCTTCACAGCGTGCGCTTGTTCAGGAAGCGAGGTAGAAAAAGCAGGAAGCCAAGCCATGCCGGCATTGGTAGTTTATATAGGCTTGAGGGAAATTAATCTGCCCTCTCTTCCATGTTCCTTTCATTTTCATTTTCATTTTTATTTTCTGTAGCTACATCATGGCGTTCACTATCAATTCTGGCTTTGCGGTCCAGACGCAGCGCCTGCTTCTCAGACGTGGCACTTATACTTGAAGTACCTCTGAGCCACATTTCAGTGTCGCTTTGCTCCTGCTCGACATGCAATTTGGCCCAGCTGGCAAGGAGGGTCGATGCGTTTTCCCGAGTTCGTAAGTCTCGTAACGTAATATCCAGGTTCAAAAGCTGAAATCCACGTGCAGATGTCTTCCGAGCTCCTTATTTTCTGCATTGTCGCAACACCGCATCTTGGTGCCAACAAGCATAGGGTACATGCAGGCCCGCACTGTAAGCCGCAAAGCTAATGTACCAACAGTCCAGAACCCTGTCGCCAACGCCAACCATGCGCCAAGACTAGCATTTTTTTCTAAAGAAGCTTTTGTTCGTCCAGAGCACAGAGTTAAAGTATAGTAGACCATTAGCTCCGACGCCGATGCCGCCTTGCTTCAAATCCATCGAATACTTGAACAGCTGCCCATATGCTACTGGTGGGCGCCAGCCGAAGTGCTTGCGTCTATATGAAAGAAAGATAGCACGACATTACTATCACAGATGCATTGTTTTTGAAAGCGAACTTGTAGTCAGCCGTTTCCGTGCAAATCACGGGGCAGAAGCGCAATAACAAGAAACTAGCAAGCGTATGATGAAAATACACACACGCGGCTTAATTTTGGGCCTTATACGGAGGATGGTGGCAATTACTTGTGTCATTCATGTACATGCTGGTCGCTCGGTTCACATCTGTTTGGGTGGCACCCTTTGTGATATACATGACTTCTAGCTGGAAGCTCCGTCAAAATATTTCCACCCCTAATACAAGCTTGGACTTGCGATAAATGGTTGGCGGTTTTTTAAATCTGTCTCTACGATGAATTAGTCATATCAAAATCCGTATTTCAACAAAACATGATAAGCCTTTCAAGTGAATGTCCTCTCTATTAATCCCATTTCCATGTCCCAGAGAGCGTCATATACTAGAAGTGAGCCATGCTACATTTCCTCCTGCTAACTGCATTCTGCTGCGCTCACGTAACTGCGTCCTAGCGTACAGTCTGTGTATCATCTTGCCAGCCAGTCTGTTCTCCTTGCGCACGAGTTTCGCAACAACCGTGGGGTCTGGCTGTTCGACTTTGACTATGTGCACACCGTCGAATGTCTTGAAGAAATATTTACCCCCGTGCACTAGCTTGCTGATTGTCAGTGGAGGTACCAAATGCTCTTGACTCACACAAACTGTGACGGCAGTCTCAAGTAGTGGGACAGTATTACGCCAAAAACAGGAGTCATCTCTGCGGCACCGATAATCCTCTGTCTCGAGGCAACAGGGGGAGGCATAGGCAAATGTTGCCGAGTCTTCTGAATCAGCAATGATTTGCGCCCAAGACGATTCATGTTGGCTGAGACTGATCTCCAGGCATCGATACACATCGCTACCGTAGGGCCACGATACAAGCAAAGTCTTGCCCTTGCGGTCGAGTCCACTCTCACTCAAGACGTTGAGAATATAGCGGATAGTGCGTAATATGAGACTGTAATGTGACACAGGTTGATCTCGGAGCCACTGTTGAAGCCCAGGTCCGTGAAAAGCCGCGAAAATCCCACCGTCAGCGCGCAGGGTCTCCCAAAGTGAACAGTCATCACTGCAAGTCAATGTACTCGCAAATACAGGGAGAAGCTCTGCCACCATTCGTCGTAATGGAACCCGCCGAGCAACATTAGTGCATAGGCTGACTTGCACCGCCCACCAGTCGTCTAAAAAAGAAATCAGATCTTGATCTCCTTGCTCCAGACGATGTTTCTTCAGAGTGCGTCCGGGGTATCTATGATACGCCGCGTTTGCCTGCACCACAACATACTGTCCGGTCTGGATTCCTAGCTGATGTTCGGTACGCTCCCACCCTGGTGTATATGTGCCTAAATACCGCAGCTGCCCACAGGCCTCGGAATGAGCGCGGCACTGGTCCTCGTCCAACGCACAATTCTTATTCACCGAAACCGGCGACCCAATTTGTACTTTTTCGACTGGATTTAGATATATCGCCTCATAGAGAGACGTGAAAGAGAAACCCTCACGCCAGTGAAACTGAGCGCCTGTAGTATCGGAAGCAGAGAGGACTCCGCCTCCAATTTTGATCGCTGAAGGAAAGTAGCCTTTTTCATCTTGTACTATAAACTGGGCCGGCCCCCATGTGTCGACTAAATCCTCTGCGTTGGCGATCAAGTCAAATTTCGGATGCAAAGGGTAGTCCGCGGGTCTAGCTGGAAGCGACGCTTCTGCGAGTCTAAAGACAAAAACCGGGCCTTGAAGCATCTTTCCGACACATGTCAACTCAGCCAGATCGACGTCGATCTTAGTAGAAAGATTTTTTTCTTGAATTATACCAGAGCCAAAGAGCTTCGCTCTTCGTATTGGAGTGTCGAGGAATACTGGGTGAAGTGGACCAACATGAGCTTGTAGATATGATAGAAATCCTAAGCACATCATCTGAATTGAGAGAGAACACTCATGGACAGTGGCTGGCAAAACAGCTTCCACTGACAACCCTGCAAGTTGTTGTCTTTGGAAAATGTCTTGCAGTAACTTCGTTGCCGTTGGTATTTTGTGAAATGTGGTATCTTGAGCTGCATTAAGCACTCTCACTTCGTTCAGCAACTGAAACGCAACGGAAAAGTCGATTCGGCATACTTCGACTGAAGGCCTATCATGATCACCCCCTTTAACAAGTGTTGGGGGAAGCTTGATAATAGTGAATGAGTCACAACATAGCTGTTGGGACTGGCACTGTCTAATGGCAGTGCAAAACAGCCCAAGCGTGACCTCGAGCCGATTGATGACTTTCGAAATATTAGAGCATCCATAGGTTATCGAGGCAGTCGAGTTGTCTTCTTCAAAACTGACGGATCCATTCCATTCTTCGACATCACGACTGGATGGTGTAATTCCCGCCAAACCGCAAAGGCGTTGAATGTCCAGTAATGAGATAGACCCTCTGGTACTAGCGACGTATGCGGGTGCCTGGACATCTTTGTCCTGGCTGGGAGGATTCCAAGTCAATCTATGCACGCATCCAGGCATATGAGAGTCTGCTTGAGTGTCAATCATGGGAAGTGGTTCAGGGGGAGGTGTGAAATATATCCATGGTGAATCCGTCGCCTCTTCAAGTAGGATCTCTGCAATCTCATCCCGTGTATGTCCCAGATCCTCCAGGTCTTGCAACCAAGCATAATCATCCTGAGCAATAGAAGTAAACTGTTTCCGAAAGAGTCGCCTCAAGGCTCGAAGGTTTTTTGTATTCAAAGCCTCGGCCAGATTTGTGGGTGGATGCGCAATACAGGCTAGATTCGATTTGAAGTTAAGATAGGGCGCACCAGCGGTAATGTAATCGAACACTTTCCCAGCTTCATCAAAGGTTCCAGGTTCAGAATCTTGCATATCATCTTCATCGTCTGTTTCCTCGTCATTTTCACTGTCCTCCAACTCATCTGTATCTGCAACAGTGTTCAGGGGCTGCTGAGATTTTAGAAAGTGGTTTAGGCTATAATTTCGATCCTCTTCTTGTTCCAAAGCTCTTTGCATAGATGCATCACCTTCTCGCGAACTATCCAGTTCAATTTGGAGCAGTCGAAGAATGTGTGCCGTTACCAGACTGCGTGACCGCCGTTTTGCCAGCACTCTCACCAATATCTCGACTTTTGGTTTATTGGTGCCCCGGAAGATTTCTTTCCAGAAAATCTTCAGTAATCGGTCGTGATCAGCCGAGAAACGGATAGTCTCAAGGTTTTGAACTGCATCAAAGTATAGGTCATGAATAACTGAATCCTGATATAAACGATGAGCAAGAGATTGAGCGGCCATTTGAAGAGGATCGCGGTTTCGCATGGAGGCCAGGCTGAGCCCTGTCGAATCGGTAGCCTGGGTGAAGACACTACTGACGTCGCTGATACCAGATGCATCAGACTGAGTGTCTGCATTGGCGGCCGGGATCTCAGAATAAATTTCAATCATTAACTGTGCCAGTGCACGTTCTGACGCCAGTCGGTCGGGAAACTCCCGCGCAAGCCTTTTCTCGTCGAAATAGGTCGCTATTATGGGTGGTAATCGATTTGACTGAAGGTATTCTTGAACCGAAGAATGTACAAGTCGAATTTCAGTCACATAATCCCAAGTTTTGTCGCAATACTTTAATATGAAGCAAACCAAACTTGAACAGGATCGAGCAAGCTCCTGTTCAATGAACGTTCGACTTGCAAGATCGAATCGTGGTTTACTTGCGATTGTGTCAAGGGCCTCTTCGATCGATATCGGCCCCTTAGAGCGTACCAGAATTTGCAAAAGTCGTATACCCCGAACCTTGGGTTCATGAGGTAGCCTTTCTAAAATTCGTGTATACGTTTCGTCCAAGTTTGGGGGGAATTCTGCCAGTGCTCTGATCACATCTTGAGGGGTAAGACAAGTTTCTAGAATGTCGAACTGACAGGCGACCCAGAGGAACCTGGTTCTGTTAGAATACTTAAAATCAGACCTAGATTTATGACTTACATTCCATTTGCGCGATCATTTAGGGAACACGTGATTAGTTTTTGGATATCTGGCCGACTTTTCCACCTGCTCATCTGTTCCACCTTCGTGTGGATATAAGCCTTAATATCGTCTGCCACTAAGTCAGACTGGAGCAAGACCATTTGTTCAGGACTAGCCCATATCTCTATAGATGATCTGATATCTTGTTCCAGTCGACTCGTAACCAGAATATGAACATCAGATAACACCTTTGTGAGATTTCTTATCCATGGAATAATACCATCGACTGTATGTTGACTGCGTGTTACGCATTCATCTAGACCGTCAAGAATAATCCAGATCTCGCCACATTCCTGAATAATAGTATTGAGGACCGTTTGCAATACTGCATAGGTGGGCTGAGAGTTCTGGTTTGAGGCGTAGAGTAAGTCCACCACCCGCCGAGCAATTGCCCTCTTGCAATATAGCTGATGTATAAGTGATCGAACTGCATTTTCTGTTGCATTCCTTTCCGTACTTGTCATGTTGAAGTAGAAATATACGATTTATCGAGAAGTTGCTGAATCTTCTTCCAGGTCGGTGATGACAGCAGAGCTAAGAAATGTTTTACCGCAACCTGGTCCCCCATATACGCATAGAAAGGACGGACGGCTTGTCTTCCAAGATATATACTTGTCACTATCCAGAAACCATCGACTTGTTCCCGGTTGGTGGAGCTCCCGTGCATGCTTTTGGTTTATGGAGGGACCTGGTGGTGAGAGCCATCGTATGACCTCCTCGGAATAATTGACGAAGACCTCGCCTATTTCCCTCTCAACCTCTGGGAGATTTCGTGGAATGGTGTTCAGAAGGTCTTTGGCATACGCAGCTGCTGTCATTGCCGCGTAACCTTGCCATTCTTTACTTTTGTGCGTGTCAGAATAGTCACAAATGCCACGGATGATCAAGCAAGGAAAATGATCCATCAATCCGGCTGCCTCCATCTCAAAGCAGAGGATATCTTCTTCGTTCGCAAGCTGGTCTCGAAGCTGGGCATTCTTCATCAAGTGGTTCATAGAGGCAATTAAGCCGTAGTGGATAGCCGGATCGTCATCGTCATCCCGGCTTGCACGTAATATCATTGATGTATCGTCTACACCACAACTTTCCACACAGGGTATATCGCTGTTAGGATGAACAACATGAGATTTATATAATCTGTCTGTTGTGACATCGGGGCGGCCGCAATCTTCTCTGAGTCTTTCATTCGCTGTCAGACTAGCTTCAATGTCTTGCTGAATATGGTGGCCACGAAGCTCATGCTCTGCCCTCAGCTCTCTTATAGCCGTGAGTAACATGGCCGGCGGCCGAGCCGAAGAGTATGTGCTCTGAACCTGGATAGTTTTGCCGAAATCATATTGAAGAACACATCCTGCCCCATTCCGTGGTGCGCTAACTACAACATCCCCAAGTCGAATATCGTGCTTTGAACTTGGCGCACCACCGCCAAGGCCAACCATGAGCACAACTCTAATGCTGGGGAAGGTATGGAGCAGATCGAGGGCTGCTGTGGAAGCAGAGGTTGTACCGTATTTACCAAACGGCAACACGGCAATGGTGACATTATGTTCCCCGATGCGACCCAATGTATAGTCGTTGTGGTCTTGAGCGGCGATATAGGCGGGGGATTCATGCTCTTGGTCGAGAAAGGCCTGCGCAGCCACATATTCTATAGCTAGGGCGCAAATCCAGCCGACGGTGTAATCTTGATTGGGGAGCCGCTTCCGCTGCTGCTTGCTATCGGCCGCATCGCCCGTTGAAGCCATACTGTTGTTTATTGCGATATTCGGCTGGTAAAGTAAGGCAACGGGAAATACGTGCAGGCAAGCGTGATTCGGGCAAAGCATCTACCCCGCTTTCCATACGGCTTCACCTTCATAACGTGGCAGGTGTCACGCGGAACAGTGATTGGTCCAAAAAGAGAACGAAGAGGCTTACTATAAGCCTTATTATCTGACCTCCTTAAATTATTGGGTAGTTTATATGTAAACTTGTAAACAAATGATAATTTGAATTATACAGGCCTATGATTTCTATCAATGTGGCTTAGGTGTACGAGCCTAAGCAAGGTTAGGAGAGCTATTTAATCAAGAGTAACCAGGCCTGCGTGACTTGCCAGCATAATCACAACAGTCATATGGCAAACGAGATCTTGAGGCTCGTGGACACAACGCAGCTTCGATCGATTAGGATCGACAGCATATGGAATGGTTGAACACGGCCGTGGACAGCCAAACGCGCGGCAGCATGAGCGCGCATCTACCCCAGCGACCGCAGCGGCGTGTCAGCGGCCTGAGTGTCCTAGCCACGAAGAAGCCGCAGCCAGCTAGATTCTCGAGCCAGACGAGGTGTGGAATCATGAAGACGAAGATCAAGGAGAGGCCTTTGGGGAGAGAAGCAGGGAATTCGGGGTGCGCGTCTCGCTCGGGCAGCATGCGAAAGGTGGTCGCGTCGTCGATTCCGAGGAGCCACAGGCAGAAGGATTCAAGGTGTGCAAACGGGCGCAGGAGGACAGTCGCGGCGGCAAAGGCCAGCCGAGTATAGGCTTCGACTGCTTTGACCTCCATGGCGTGGCACAAAAAGAATAGGGGTGACTGAGATGGAAGACGAGCGAAAGCTCCGTACTGAGAGTTGAGTTTGGAGAGCGACTGTCGACTCGCGGGCGGTTGTGTGTCAAAGGTAGAAGTAACATGCCGTATATATAGCTAGTGAAGAGTAGAATAAAAGTTTATAAGCTATACTATACGTTAGACAGCGAAAAAAAAAAATTCTCTATTGCGGCACGGCCCATTAAATTTTACAAAGGAAGGCGTCTTGGGGGGCGCGCTTAAATGTGGCGATGAAGGCGCTAGACGTGTATCGCGGGCGCCTGCAAACATCTTTGAGTACGTGGCTTATTAGA
The DNA here is from genome assembly GCA_001931865.2 of Beauveria sp. IMV 00265. NCBI lineage: Eukaryota > Fungi > Ascomycota > Sordariomycetes > Hypocreales > Cordycipitaceae > Beauveria > Beauveria sp. IMV 00265. The sequence continues at coordinate 137,615 of MSJG02000588.1, forward strand.
GTAAATTTAGCAATGAGGAATAGTCTTCGATTAAGAAACGCACTTTGAGAGTCCAACCTATGAGCAGAGCATACCAAACGCAACAATACTAACTAAGGACGGGCTTGCTTGGATGCTTTCTTTACACGGCCTCCTTGTATCTGCCTGCCAATCCTCCTATCAGGTTCTCGACGAGATTCCCGCCGGCGGGGCCCTCGCATCGCACGGATGCTCGAAGCAATCTCAGCTATATCAGGATCCCGCGCTACTCCAAACTGTCGGCCGGACGTCCGCACCGCTTCCTCGTCACCAGAGATTCGCGCCCCTTCAACCTGTGGACCGGACGTCCGCACCACTTCCTCGTTACCAGATTTGCGCTCTCCACCAACCTCCGATGTACTTGCCTCCACGTGCGAGTTGCCGAATAGGCCTCGTCCTTCCCCGTTACCAGAGTTTCGCTCTCCACCAACCTCCGATGTACTTGCCTCCACGTGCGAGTTGCCGAATAGGCCTCGTCCTCCCCCGTTACCAGAGTTTCGCGCTCCATCAACATCCAATGTACTTGCCTCCCGAAGCGACATGCCGAATAGGCCTTGTCCTTCCCCGTTACCAGAGTTTCGCGCTGCACGAGCCTCCAATAATGTATTTGCATACCGTCGCGACATGCCGAACAGGCCGTCTCCGAAATATCTCTCGGTTTCCGTTTCCGGTGGAAAACTCAAGTCGTCCCAATTCTTCACCGTTGCCACCAACTTCTGCACCGGCTCTGGGAGATTTACAGAGAGTGCTTTTAGGTCCCGACGGAATACCACGCTTGGCAGTCCAATCTTGGCGGAAGGAAAGCCCTCCTCTCCGTGACGACTGAATAATGAGTCTGCTGCCAATCTCGTCAGAAGTGTCCAAGACCAATCCAGAGGTGAAGCGTCAGGGGTTTGCGGCGCTTCGGTGCGACAGATTTTCGAAACATCGACAGGCCGCTGCAAGAGCACAATGTGTTCGATTTCCCATGCCAATTCCATAGTGAGCAGGCAGGCGGGATGGCCGTTGCGCCATCGCTCTTGCGCCCCTGGACCATCCTCTGGCCATTCGCTGGCCCAAATCCCCCATCTTTGCCACTGTTCAATCACCCACTTGCGGGCGACCTTGTTCTGTGATTCTTTGTCTCCATGCATACTCCTGTCGATTTGCGACCTGACCCATTCTTGCTTTTGCTGATATTCTCGTAGCTCAACGGCAAAGTCGAATCGATTTCGTGGTGTGTCAGCCTGCCCATGGTTGTTCAACCTAATCCAAGGCCCATCAGCGACATCATTTGTCTGAAAAGGCGGTGGCGGCGGATGAGGCCGCGAACCCCTTGTAAACCGTGGAAATGAGAATGAAGGAGTGCTTTCGTCGAACATGACGATGAATTGAACATGTAGATGGTAAGTGTAGTTTTCCTCGGCGAGGTGTGCCAACCGCCTTCATATTGCACAGTGACCAGAATCTGACCCAACACTGTCCGGATACTGTGCGGCACATCACAGCGCCACAGCGCGTATGGCTACCTAAATGTGCCTAAGTGTGGAGTGATATAAGTCCTCGGCGGCTAGAGAAACAGACGTTGGGGTAAAGTAATGTATTCAGTCCCAAAATATCCTCAGGGTCTCAAGTTCAGTTTTGGCCCCCGGCGGCTAGCGAGACAGACGTTGGGGTAAAGTAATGGAGCCTCGTAACACGTCCCCCCCCCTGAGCTTTGCGTGTGATATCATTATTGCCGCGCGCAGCTA
>MSJG02000589.1:0-63873 GCA_001931865.2 Beauveria sp. IMV 00265
AACGGTTTGTTACACTATACTCCTCCCCTCTGGCTAGCTGTCCACAGCTACCTAGGAGGCTCCCCAAGGGTACCAACCTCGTTCCAGGGACTTCAGCTACTAATTTGACCCCCAGGAAGGCTATCAGTGTGTAGGCCCCCTGTACTAGCACCTGTACAGCTTCTACACAAGGCAAGTCTCCTGTCAGCGGCGGGAGTCGAACTCAGGCCACCAGCTATATGCTTTCAAAATGTGACGTACGCCTATACCGTCAGACCACAGGGCAAAAGATCAGGCATTGAAAGCAATTCTAGCAATCAACGTAGGCGTAATAGCAGTATATATAGCGCAGAGCAGTGCCGCCACAACGGTTTGTTACAGCTAGCCCTCTAGACGCTTAGTTACTATCTTTAGTAGCTTAAGGATAGTAAGATACTTAGTAATCACTAACTAATCCTTTATAGACATCTTATTATTAACGATCATAGGCTTTAGACGACTCTTCCCTAGTATTAGCTTTATTCTATTTTAAGTCTTTTAGTTAATATACTATTCTTACTCTATTACCTACGCCTAGACTAACGAGTTAAGTGTATTCTAAAGCCAATATCCTCACTCTATTATACCCTCTAACGAATTCTAGCGAGTAGTGTTATCTATAATAACGTTATAAGTTATTCGGTTATCCTAGCCTAAAGTAATATTCTTAATAGACTAAAGCTTATAGAGCTTCTTAATCCGTTATCCCGACCTCTATACCTAGTGGATAATATTATATAGTTTACCTATAGGTCCTTTAGATCTCTATAATTTAATATTATCTTAGATTTCCTTATTAGCCTAGTAGTCCTCTTTAAAGGCGTCTATATCCGTTCTAAAAAGGATAGAGTAGGCGATAAGATTAATAATATAACTATAGTAGCGTAGCCACTAGTGCGGTTTCTTAAATCCTATCTTACTCCCTAGATATATAAGGTAGGTATTATTACTCTCCATATTATCTATAATAAAATACCTAACGTAGTTCTTAAAGCTATATTTATATATTATTTCGCTAACTTACTTAACTAGGTTCTCGCCACTATAATGACCCTCGATTTATAGGAGGCCTAGTAAAAATATACGGAATATACCTTCGTTATCAATAAAATAGACTATTAGACTAAGTAGGGAGGTAAACTTTTAGGATGACTAGGTATTAAATAAAACATTTATATGACTAAGTGACCGGCCAAGGAGCTCCGTCACGATACCCTTATAGCGACTAAACGACCGCAAAATCTATTCTTGAATCATTATATAGGTAGGGAGACTCCCTAAGTTAACTATAGAGCTATTTGTATACGCTATAAGCTCGCGAAAATGTAGGCTTTTGAGCTTATAGAAGGGTACGTTGTTATATACCACCTATCAGATTAGGAGGTGCTAAAAGTATGCTAGTTTAAATGACGCGATAAACGCGTTTATTAATACTTACTATCTTAGTTAATACGCATCTAGGTTAGCTATACTAAAGAGGGTGCGCTATCTTTTCTCGCGCGGCGGCATTAGGCCATCTTTGTTAATGCGGTAGGTATCCACTATATAGCCGCTTACTTAGCTCGTCGATATAGTGTTATAAATGTGGGTTATGGTGGTCCTTTTCCAGTGGTATATCTTATATACTTAATATCTATAGCCGGTCTAGTCGTTTTCGATATTATATCTATACTCCTATACCTAGCTTATATGCGGCCGCTTCTAATGCTTGCTAATCGAAAAGCCTAATAGGTGATTCTAATTAACACCTTTATAGCCGTTAATAGAAAAGGGAGCACTATCCTCTAGGTCATATAAAGGGGACGACGACATCATATAGGACATATTAAGTGATATATCTAAAATAGTCTCTAGCGTATAAGGAATATTTTCTAGCTGTAATCTGGCGGTCTTAGTCGTAGCCATTATAGATTATGATTAGGGCCGCTAGCGGGTGATATAGTATGCGGAGAGCGAGTGGCGTAAAGCTATATTAGGGAACGCGTGTTCTAAGCACTCTATATCTATCTTATTAGGTAGGTATATGTCGTATATTGTGTGTCGCGCGTTGCTATTAGGGGAAACTCTAATTCCTCGTAGGCTAAACTTACTATTATATGCTACCCTAAAGACAACCTTAGATTTGCTAAATCGGCAAATAAATTAGGTGTTAAGATCTAATTTAACTAAAAAACGGCGTATATTAAATTTAATTTATCTAAATGTGGCTTTTCTTTAATTTAATTTAGCTAATTTGAGTTTCATTTATTTATTTACAAGCCTATTATAGTCTAGTTTTTTTAGCTTATTTATACTTACTAATAAGCTTATTTATAACCTTAAGCCTATATACTTAAGTATATAAGAATATAACCTTATATATAATAACTATTATATTTTTCTTAAAACTATTAAGTATATTAAGACTTTTAGTTAGAGAACTATTTAGATAATTAGTAATCTATTTCTTTAGAATTAAGGACTATAAAGCTACTTTAGTTATAGTACTTAGTGTCTAAAAGACCTAAGAACTAGCTAAACCTAGATATAAGTTTAAAGGACTTAGTGTTATAAACTTAAGTTCTAAGGTAGAAATAACCTTTTTAGGATTAAAAGGGGTAATTCTAGTATCTTAAAAACCACCTTGGATATTTTCTTTTATAATAAACTTATTAAAAGTATTAAAAAATATAAAGAAGAAGCCTTCTTTAGTAATATATATAATATTAGCCTTTATAAGATCCTTAATTTATTACCTATAAGCCTTTTTAAGTAGACTAAAATAACTAATATCTAAAGGCTAGAGTATATAAGAAGAATAAGTAGGTATATAGAGGGTAATAATCTTATTTTCTTAGTAGAAAAGCTTAAATATAGTTAAATAATAACTTTTATAGCTATTTAGGATAAAGAGGTAATAAGTACCCTTATTTTAATCTTTTATATATTAATAAAAATACCTTATCTAATCTATACTAATTTTATTTATTATCTAGCTATTTAAGCTTATATTAATATACTAATCTAGTAGTAGGCGCTTATCTTTATATTAAGACGTAAAGTGATTTTAGCCTTTTACTATAATATATAGTAGTACTATTAAGCCTTAGGAATTTACTACCTAAATTATAATAACCTATTTTCTATTACTAGGCTATATTACTTTTACTTTTCTAACCTAATTAGAGCTTATAATAACTATTCTTATTATAATAAAGCCTATTAAAAACCTAGTCTTATTAAAGTTATAGATATTAGACTCTATAATACTATATTTTATAATTATATTCTCTAAGAGTATAAACTAGTTATAAATTATAGTTAAATCTTTATATTTAACTCTCTAATAGTTATATCTCTATTAAAAATATATAATAAACTCTAGTTATTACTATATAAGGTTTTTCACCTAGTGCACTCTAATATATCTACTACTATATTTAGTAAGTAGTTAGTTTATTATATCTTCTATATTAGTATACTAAGGGGGAAGTCTTTATAAATCTAGTTAAAAAATATATTTTATTATAGCCCTCTCTTCTAAGTTAGTAAGTTTCTTTAAGTTAATAGTATAATTTTATTATAATATTTAGCTAGTGTATTACGCTTATATAGTTAAATGTAGTATGTTATAGATTAAAGTAGCTTTCCTATAACTTAATATAAGGTCTTTTTTAATAGCTTCTAGAGTAAGAATAATTCTTACTTCTTTAATATATTTTCTATAAGTAGTTATTAAGTAATATATATACTAAGATAGAAGATAGTAAAACTTAGTGGAGTAGCCTGGTCACTTATCTAGCCCGCTCGCTTATTAACCACGTTAATTAAAATATAATAATAACTTAACTTTAATCTATAATTAGTTTATTTCTTAGATAGTAAGTTAGATTAAATATTAGTAGGTATAATAAATAGTATTATTACTTAAGCTAGTTATTAAGAGTAGAACTCATAATAAGAAAACTATTATTTAGATTAATTAATAGAGATCTAAACTACCTAGCTATAAAAGACCCCTTTTTTAAGTAGTTATTACTTCTTTATTATAGGTTAGCTTATAAGGCTTATCTAACTATTCTAATAACCTTATATAGCTAGATCACCTTACTAATTTAATAAGCTATCACGTAACCTTATGTCCTAACTAGGCTACGGGTGTGCCTACCCTGGTCCGGCTCAGCCCCGCGTCTATACAGCAGCGTTCGTAACATCCTCCACATAATAAAAACAGCTTGTCCCCGTAGCACTACTCTTCACAAAGCCGCCCCACCAACATGCTGCATCCGTCCGCGCGATGACGCTCGTTTCTCGCGTTGCTCTCGACGGGGATTTTGACCATCACAGTCGAATTAGAGACAACTACCACGATGACGCAGATCACCGGGTTGCCCGCCGAGATTTTACATCAAATCTTTAGCTGGCTGGAGCCGCGGGACCTGGGAGCGCTACCCCGCGTCTGTCAGGTGCTCAACAACCACGTCAAGGGCAATTGGAAGCTGTGCCAGGATGTATACCTGAACCATTTAGTGAGTTTGGCGCCACCGGGTTGCGGGCTTGGGATCATGGAGAGGGATCTAATGCTTTTCTAGGATAAACCACAAAATAATAACAATATAGACTGGGAGCAAGCCTTGCATGACTTTGCACGGCTCAAGCTTATATGTGCTCGTCCGGCAGCATCCGACAAGGTACGAAGGCCTCCAACTCTCGGAAGATGTATATATTGGCCATGGGTGTGTTTAGCTAACATCGAGTGTCTTTTGCTTCTCCACAGGAATCAGAGCTGCCATTTGTGCACAAGACGGTGACGGACCTCCTCGACCGCGCCTCGTCTCGCGGGTACACCAACGAAAACTCCAACACGCACAGCGCCTCGCGCAACGCCGACTTTTTGCGGCAGCTCTTTAGCAGCAGCGACTCGACGCGGGCCGCCTTTCTCGAGCGCTCCTTTTTGTTTGAGCGCGTGCGCTGCGAGCGGCCGCTCGCGTTTCCGCGCAGCGGTAATGACGACGCCGGAGCCGCCGCCGAGACGCACCAGCGCAGCGCGCGGCTGCACTGCCTCTACGGCGCGCCCATCCTCAACGTCGGCCGTCTCCGCTCCACGCGCACGTACCCGTTTGCGTGCTCGACCGTGTACGACATGCGCGGCCACACGGAGCGCACCGGTTGGGGGCCCTTTCGCGACGACGGCTCTGGCGGGGTCGACTGGGAGAAGGTCGAGGCCGTCATGGTGGTGCTGGGGTACAATATCCAGTCGAAGCGCTTCGTGTCCAAGCTGTTTAGCGACGTGTGGAACACGCCGTTTTCGGGGTCGTGGTCGCAGAGTTTTTTGCAGACCCCGGCGCTGTCCCCGGCGCATGAGCTGTCGTCGCTGGAGCTGAGCGATCCGTATGGCGTCACGGGCACATGGTATCGGGTATGCATCGATTGATACCTGTTTGACTCGATCACGCGTGTGTTGCTAACGTTTCTAGGTGGTATGCTTTCTCGACTACAACGATTTTTTTAATTACAACTTTCCCATGGGGGACCCTTTTCCTGAGAATCTGCCGCGGCCGGGTATCAGCGTAGGCGAGGCCACGCGACTCATTATTCTGAAACTGCACATTACACATATAGAACCCCCGGGCCCTGATGACGGACAGGCGCTTCCTGTCGTGCATTTTGCCGGCGATTCGCGGCTCTTGGACGACGGCTGGGATGCCAACGGGACATCCGAACTCAAGGGTGAGCTTTCTGCGCAACCGCGATTCGCCTACCCGAGGAACACGTTAGTGACTGACAATAGCGGCAGGCACTGTCCGCTTGACAAAAGAAGGCGAGGTGCGCTGGACATCAACGTCCATCTACAACGGCGAAGAGCGGTGGAAGAGCGAAGGGATCCAGGTCGGCGGCGTCCGGTCGGCGCGCGGCGTGCTAGGCTTTTGGTTCGACAGCGAGTACGACGCGCATGGTCCCGTGGGCCCCACGGCCATCTGGAAGGCGAGCGACTCGGAGGCGCCGTACGGCAAGATTGCGGACATTCTGCCGACAGGGTTCCTGGCGTACAGCGCGCTGGTGTCAGTGGACGATTCGGACCCCGAGGGCGAGATGGACTACACGGCTGATGAGGAGGAAGAAGACGAGGAGGAGCTGGAGATTGACTTTGACTTGCTGCGGGGAGAGCTGCCGGCGCTGCTGCTAGATGCGAATATGGAGATTTTGACGGCACCACCGGCAGAGGACGATATGAACGATTGAAAGGCCAATTGATTGAACGAGGCAGGACCCTTGTATAGAAATAACGTTATATAATCTATCGATAATATGCCACCCTTTTGGATAAAGTGTTGCCACATCTACTGAGAACGCCATGCATAATTGAGACCAAAAAGCCGCCCCGGTCCACATTCCGACGCCCTTTGCAGAAAAACATTTCCCTCTTCCTCCCCCTCTCTCCCTGTCCCTGTCCCTGTCTACAATTTTCCAACGGGCGGGTCCGTATTCACCTTGTCGTGGTTACAAATCGCCAAAATGGCACCATCCGACTTTCGTCGTAGCGTGCCGCGCAGCATGGCCAGCCTCTTGCCGACCGACACAATGTCGCACTCAACAAGGCACTCTGTGCCGACGGGCGCGGGGCGCAGGTACGAGACGTTGAGGCTGCGCGAGACGCCCATGAAGCTCCAGTAGCCCGGGCTGCAGACGAGGGCGAGCGGCATCGACGTGGCCCAGTCAAAGAGCGTGGCGATGGCGCCGCCGTGCATGTTGTCGCTGGCGTTGTTGTGGCACTCGGCGACGGAAAAGGAGAAGACGACGGAGGGGTGCGGCGCGGAGGCGTCGACGGAAAGGAGCTTGACGTAGGGCGAGATGCGGCTCTGCCAGTTCTGGAAGCGCGGGAGGGGACCTGGTCAGCTTGGGAGCTGAGGTGTGGCGGTATGGGGGAAAGACGCGAGGGTTCGTCGTGTTGTTCTTGGGAGTTGTCTTACCTTGTCGCTTCTGGAGGCAAAGTCTAGAAATAGCTGGACGCGCTCCTCTGGCGTGCCTGTGATTTCCATTGTGTTCTAATCTTGTCTCTAATATCCGAATCGATCGAGTTGTGAGGTGCTGCTTGAAGGTGGGATCGTGTAGATGTATATAACCGAGCTACTTTAGCGACAGCCGAGGTAGTAGGCCAGCGTGTGGGCGCCTGGGGACGAGCTGTTGGTTTAGTTGGGACAAGTAATGGTTGCCTGCGCGGTTGATGCTACGGCGTAATTTGGTTGAATGGCGGATTTTGCAAAACAAGTGCACGGGAAGATGGGGGCCTTGTCCGAGGCGCAAAGCCATCGCAAGACAGGCGCAGCCGATGTGAGCGGCTGCGACGACCTCGGGACGCCGAAGTCCCCGCCGTCTTTCACGGGGCCTGCTCCGGGGGGCCGTTGGCGGGCTCTCCAGGCGGGAACGGCGCTGTATTATGCGGGGAAAAGGCCTTTGGCAGGCGGTTTAGTGGGTCTTCGTGGGGAGATTTCGCTAAACGAATCTGTGCTTGCTCACAAGTAACTGAGTGTCTGGCGATTCAACAACTCTGCAGTGGCCTTACTTGGAAACACTTACGAGCCGCTGCAAAATTGCGTCAACACATTCGCTTCAGGAACCAGCCTTTCGGCAGCTTCACATTGCACCAATATCCCGGCCGTCGCCAGTTGCGGTCACATCCGCTCTCTAGGGTAGCTGGGTAGCTTAGTTTGGCCTGGTAGGACTGCCGAGGTTCTTTCTACGAGGCAAGCCCACACAGTACTCTTCATCCTTTTTTCATCAATTCCACCTCCATCGGCACCTCGAAGCCCTTCCTACAGCCATGCCCTGATACGGATCGACGATCGATCGCCACCTCTACAGCTCGCTCGCGACTTTGCTCCCCGTGCGCCGCTCTCGCTGCGGCTTCCAACGCCCTCGGCCAGCTACGCATCGGCCCACGCCGAAACACATCATTCATCATCAAAACCTGGCCCCTCGGTACCATCAAAAAACACCACAGCAGCTAGCTCGCCGCCGCCGCCGCCACCGCCATGGAGTTTGTCACGGCCCTCCGGGGCACTTTTGACGACCAGAAGCCCTCGCTGTTCGAGGTGCTCTCAGAGCAGCAGCTCAGCAGCCTGCTGCCGCCCACGCTTCGCTACCTGCTGACCGTCGCCACGCACCGGCACCCGCGCTACCTGCTGCGCCTGCTCAACTCGTTTGACGAGCTCTACGCGCTGCTAATGCTGCTGGTCGAGCGCCATTACCTGCGCACCCGCGGCGGCTCCTTCACCGAGCACTTTTACGGCCTCAAGCGCGAAAAGGCCCTCCGCGCCGAGGTGCCCCGCGCCAGCATGGCTGCGCCGCACCTCGTCCGCGACACCCTCAAGCTCACCGCCAGAGACGTCTGGATGAACCTGGCCGTCCTGGTGGGCGTGCCGTATCTGAAGCGCAAGCTCGATGAGGGCTACGAGGTGAATGCGCCCCGTGCGCTGCTCGGCGCCGCCTACACTCGCATGCCCGATAATCCAACTCTGCGCGACCGCTTCGTCCACTACTATCGATGGTTCCTGACCAACATATACCCTTCTATTAACGCGGCGTACTACTTTGCCATGCTTGCGTTTAACTTGGGCTACCTCTTTGACCGGACAAAATATCACAACCCGCTGATGTGGCTCATCGGCACCCGCATCCGCCGCATGACGGGCGCCGACTACCAGGCCATTGATGCACTGACGGCAAAGTCCAAGGCCGATGGGCGGCCTGGGCAGTCGCTCTTCTCGCCGCGCCGGCTAGGCTCCACGGTGCTTTCGAGTCTGTCCGTAGCCTTGCCCATGAGCATCTTTGCGCTCAAGTTCCTCGAGTGGTGGTACCAGTCCGACTTTGCCAAGCAGCTCTCGCGCAAGGCGACCGAGAACATTGAGCTGCCCCCTCCCATCATTTCCGGTCTTTGGAGCAAGCATTTAAAGAAATCCAATCCAGCAGCAACAGACGAAAAGCCCGTCACTTCAGCAGACGACGGCGAGGCCAGCGACGCGCTGGAAACGGAAATCAGCGCCAAGGACGCGCCCCTCGCCAAACCTTCACGGCTGCCTGTTTACGTCGTGTCGTTTCCCCGAGACTCGTCTTGCTGCCCCATTTGCGCAGAGGATATTGTGACGCCGACAGCGTGCCAGACGGGCGTTGTCTACTGCTACACGTGCATCCACCGGTGGATCGAGGGCATGCACCCCAAGCAGGAGGCTTTTATGGAGGGCAAGGCCGGCAGTTGGGAGAGTGGACAGGGTCGCTGCGCCGTGACTGGGCGGCGCGTGCTGGGCGGCACGGAGGGATTGCGACGCATCATGGTATAAGATTGCGAGACGGGGCTTTCAAATATATCGAAAGCTTGGCGATCCGGAACTGGGAAGAAACGGGCAGCGCGTGGGCCGGACAGAGTGATAAAGAGAATCAAGGGGGGGAGGGGGAGGGAGGGGGCTTTTAATAGCTCACATCGCATTCGTGCCTGAGCGGGATATAAACAGAAAAAGAAGTCTAGATGTGATATCTGTTTTTCTGTTCCGGATTTGGGGGAATGAGGAGATACAACGTTGTACATGAGGCGAGCCTTTTTTTTTCTTCCGGGTGGGTGATTACATATCTCACGGCGTTTTGACTCTTATACCCTAGCATGTATAATAACAAAAAGATGAAAAATTAGTACCGATTTGGTAGCGTGCTGCCGAGGGATGGCCTGCCGTCGCCCTCGCTGAGGCATGCAGAAAAGGGTCGTGAGCCAATCAGGTAGCAGCATCGAGGGTTCAACAGTGGTTTCTGGAATGTTGGCGAATGGCCATGATCCCGGCCAGGCACGGGTATGTATGAGGCGCACGCCGCTAGAAGGGCGGCGGAACAAGATTCAAGGACCCTAATGTCTCACCAAAAAAAATCTACAGCAGTTTGCCGTCAAGAATTCAATTTGCCCGCATTTGGACGGGCTTGTCCAAGACATGCAGACGATGGGCACCACACCGACCCGGCGACCCCTTCCATCATTGGTCCAAGGGCGAACCAATATCTTCCGCTTCCGGACCGGAAAACCTTGTCTCAACTCCTTGTTCCTGACAGAAAGGAAACTTTGTTGATGAAGCTAGCGATTGAAGCATTGTTTGCTAGCGCGGCCATCCCATTGTTGGCCGCCTTGGAGCCTTGCCCAGGCACGTTACGAATCGCCTCGCACTGGAATGCTCCCTGGCCCCCTCCAACCCCAATTGTGGCGTGGTTTTGTCACTTTTTTCCTTCCAACATTATCGTCTCCCTTTTTCTTTTCTATCCCCGAAAATGCCTTGGGAAAGGGCAATTCCTTCAACAGCTGGCCAGCCTCACTTGGCCGAGCTCCCCATTCCAGCAAACATGCTGCTAGGCCCACGCAGCTTTGGCTTGTGGCCTCACATTCGGGTCATGGTCCAGATATCTACACATATATAGTCTTGCCGTTGGCCTGACGATACCAATTTCGTATTCTCTTTTTCTCATCAGACTTGAACCATCATCTGTTCATACTACCGGGGACTCAAGAAATCCTCTTCTTCACCACCTCTTCTCTCAAGTCTCGAATTAGCCTGGGATAGTCACGCAAGAAAGGACTGCTTGACACACACAACACCCGCCCATCATGGCTTACTCTCTAGCCACCTCGTACACCGGGGACGCCCTCATCAACGGCTTCAACTGGATCGACACGCGGGACCCCTCCAATGGCTACGTCCGCTATCAGAGCCAGGCAAACGCCGCCAGCCAGGGCCTCTTTGCCGTCGACCAGCATACGGGCGTCGTGCGCATCGGCGTCGACCATACCAATACGCTTGACGTATCGGACGGCCGTCCGAGCATCCGTCTCGAGAGCAAGGAAGCCTATAACCAGGGCCTCTTTGTCGCCGACTTTCTTCACATGCCCCCGTCTCAGTGCGGTGTATGGCCAGCTTGTAAGTTATAACAGCATACAAACCAACAACCACACAATTCCCTCTTAGCTAACAACATCTCTTTGCGCAGTCTGGGCATATGGACCAAACTGGCCCAACAGCGGCGAGATTGACATCATTGAGGGCGCCAACACGGCACACCGCAACATCATCTCGGCGCACACCAACGCCGGCTGCTCGCTCGGCGACGACGTGCTGCGCATGGCCTCTGGCGCGGCGCAAAACAAAGACTGCAATGTCGTCGGCGCCGACAATGTCGGCTGCGGCTACGTGCCCCCCGCGAGCGACACGTCGTCGTACGGCGACACCTTCAACGCCGCCGGCGGCGGCATCTACGCCATGCTGTGGGACGACGAGTACATCAAGGTCTGGCACTTTGACCGCGACGCCGCGCCCGCCGACATTGCCGCCAAGAAGCCTCGGCCCGCCGGTTGGGGCAAGCCCGCGGCCGTCTACGGCGGCGAGAGCTGCGACGTCGAGTCGCATTTCCGCGACATGAGCATCGTCCTCAACATCAACTTTTGCGGCGACTACGGCAACGCCGTCTGGAAGAGCGATGGCTGCTCCGCGCTCGCGCCCACCTGCGCAGAGTGGGTGGCCAAGAACCCGGCCGCCTTTGCGAATGCCTACTGGGACGTCAACTACATTGACGCCTACGTTCAGAGCGCCAGCAACACGTCCACCATGTCCTCCGCCTCCTTTGGCAACTTGACCAGCAGCACCACCGTCTCTAGCCAGAGCCAACCGAGCAACATCCCCTTCACGTCCCTCTCAAGCACTCCCTCTGGCAGCAATAATGGCACCTTGACGCGCTTCCCCGCGGCCAACTCGTCTTCCACGCCCAGCCTCCCCAGCGCCAACAACTCTTCCGCGCCCACCTCTTTGGTGCTCAGCTCCTCCGTGCCCAGCTTCTCCGGCCCAAGCAACTCCTCCTCCTCCGCAGCCACCGCCCTCATCACCAACATCTCCACCCGCTTCTCCTCCTCCTCCACCGTCCTCATCAGCCAGGGGCCCATCCCCACCGCCAGCCTGCCGTCGCCGAGCGGCCCGCTGCGCGCCAACCCGGCCAACCTCAACGACTTTTCGTACCTGGGCTGCTTCGGCTCCAGCAGCGACTTCAAGTCCTTTGCAAAGGTGGGCGACAGCCCGGACATGAACCTCAACAAGTGCACGGAGCTGTGCAGCGGGAAAAAGTACGCCGGCGTCTTTGAAACGGCCTGCTACTGCGCGTCCGAGCTCGACGCCGACACGCGCGTCAGCACCGACGCCTGCGACGCTCCTTGCCCCGGCGACAGCACCCAGCTCTGCGGCGGCCGCGCCAAGCCCCGTGGCAACTCGACCGACGGCAGCATCGGCGCCACGGCCAACGTCACCCTCCCGCAGACAACCACCTTTATCTCGGGCGTCGCCATGCCCATCAGCACGGGTGGTGGTGGTGGTGGCCTCCCTGGCTCTTCCTCCAGTGGTGCTTATATCAGTGGTTCTTACTCCAACTCGACTGGTCCCGAGACTCCCAACACCTTCAGCTCCTCTTCTGCCTGGAACATTGTCACTGATCCCAAGACCGCCTCTGGCAGTTACGGAAGCTCTACTCCCACCTCCATCATCGGTGCTGCCACCACGCGCAACATGACTACCCTCCAGACCCTCCCCACCGGCTCTGGCTCCTCTGCCTTGAACCCGTCTGTTGTTCCCAGCAGTGTCAGATTCAGCCCCTCTGGCTCTCCTGCCAGCAGCTCACACAACGCTTGGTTCAACTCTACGAGCCCCGAGACGCCGACCCCCGCTAGCATCAGCTCTCAGACTGGCACCGCGCCTATTATCCGTACCAGCTCTCGGATCGGCACCGCACCCGTGGTCAGCATCAGCTCTCGATCCAGCGCCGCGCCGCCCATCATCGGCACCGCGCCGCCCATCATCGGCACCGCGCCGCCCGTGTCCGTAGTCACCATCCCCGTCTACCCCCAGCCCAAGGTGACAAACTCCACCCTGTCCAGCACCAGCACCAGCAGCAGCAGCAGCAGCAGCCCTTCATCTGCCGCTGTGAGCGGTTCCGCCCCGACCCCCATTGGCAACTCGACCCTCGCCGGTCGCCGCTATAGCCCTGTCCGACTCTCCATGCCCAAGTACGTCCGTCGCGCCCATGTCGACCGCCGCGAGGCCTCCGACATGTTGCTCACCGTCTACGCCGCCATCGCCAAGGAGGATCCCCCCAAGCAGCCTCCCGGCATGGGCGCCACCTCTGGCCTCTCCACCCAGCCCTCTTCTTCCACGGATACTCCGGCGGCCCAGCAGTCTACTTCTATGGGCATTCCGGCCCAGCAGTCGTCCTCCGCAGGTATCCCCGCCCAGCCGTCTTCTTCCGCCGGCACCCCGGCCCAGCAGTCTCCTGGCGGCAGCTCTCCCGGCCAGCAGGTTCCTGGCACGGGCGTCACCAGCATTCCCAACATTCCCGGCCAGCCATCCAACGGTAATGCCGCCGCCATCCAAACCCCCAGCACCGTCACCAGCACCACCACTACCGTTGTGACCACCGTCACCTACCAGACCGTCTACCCCTCGAACCCCTCCAAGGTTGTCAACAAAGTCTTTGTCACGACCATTATCAAGGCTCATTGCGGCTGCACCGAGACCCCCCTCCCTACCATGACGGTGTCCATGACGACCACGGTGCTTTCTTGCGCGGCGTGCGGCCCCAAGGGCCAGAACTACGTGACTGTCACTGTTCCTTGCGATGAGTCCGTGGCCACGCCGACTGCCGCTGCCAACCTGCCTCCTGCACCGGACAGCAATGGCAAGGTGCCTGGTACTGCTAACAAGAACCTGACCCCTTCGAACGGCGACAGTGTACCTCCCACATCTGGCGGCAACAAGGCTCCCACATCCGGCGGCAATCAGCCTCCCGCGTCCAACGGCAGTGTCCCTCCTTCTTCCAACGGCAGTGTCCCGCCTACTTCCAACGGCAGCGTCCCGCCTGCTTCCAACGGGAGTGTACCTCCGGGTTCCAGCGGTAGTGTCCCTCCGGGTTCCAACGGCAGCGTCCCGCCTGCTTCCAACGGCAGCGTTCCTCCGGCATCTAACGACAGTGTCCCTCCTCCTTCTGTCGGCAATGTACCCACCTCGGCCAACAACAACAAGCCTCCTGCTTCCAACGGCAACGCACCCCCCTCAGCCAACAACGACAAGCCTCCTGCTTCCAACGGCAACGTCCCCCCTGCGCCCAATAGCAGCAAGCCGCCTGCAGCCAACGGCAACAAGACTCCTTCGTCGAGCAGCAGCGTCCCTCCCGCTGTCAGCGGCAACAAGCCTGCTGCTCCCTCCTCTACCGTTCCCACTGTTGCGGGTGCCTCTGGGTTCAAGGTGACGTCGCTGCTCTTTACAACCATGCTGGCCATGGTTGTTCTTCTGTGAGGATGATGCACACAAAAAAAAAGCAGAGCGATGATTTCTTGCAAACCTTGTTCGAATCTATCCCTGGGGGGGCTACACACACAGATTGACATGATTTTCCCCCCATGCGGACAAGACTATTTTGATACAGCATCAGCGATTTTCCATTCTTCCTTCTTTTTTCCTTACTTGTCTCTTCTAGAATACCTTCTTCTTTAATTGTAAACAGTTGTACTAGAGTGTACAGAATTTGTTGCGCAGGCATCTTTTTTTTTTCTAGATTGTTGACAGAACCAATGATACATAGAAATCACCAACAAATGACAAAAAAAATAAAAATGAAAAAAAGTGCATTCAAAACTTGGTGACAGGTTGGCACATGCAACTTGTACATGCAGCTTTCACTTATACCGAGGAGCCACTTTTGAGCTTCTTCTCCAGAAGGCGGAGTGCAGTAAATTTCCGGAAGGCGGAGTAATGACCTGGCCCGGTATTCTTGCCATAAATACCCGTCATCTGAAGTCAATCTTCTTCCTTCTTCACCCACCTATCTGCCAATTGTGTCCAACCTTGACATTCACTCGGACCCGTGCTTCTCAACGCAACTTGTACGTACCAGATACCCACCCACACACACACTTCGTTATGCACAAACCCCCCCCTTCGGTGTCTTCCGAAGCTGACACGAACCTAGCGCCAGCCCTATCACCACCATCTTTCAAATGGACTGGAAGCGCTTGCAAGGCAACGACCCGACAGAGACGGCCGTGATTGCCGTCTCCGTCGCCTCCGCCGTGCTCTATCTCCTCCACGTCCGCGCCGCCCCGAGCAAGACGCGCATGGCCTACAAGACGCTCTCGACCGCACTGCTCGCCTGCTTCGCCGCGCTACGCACCGGCCGCCTCACCTCGCCGCTCGTTCCCGCGCTCGCGCTCGGCGCCCTGGGCGACGCCTTCCTCGCCTGGCCCGGCGAGACCAACTTTCTCTGTGGCCTGGCCAGCTTCCTGGTCGCGCACCTGTTTTACGTGGCGCTGTTTGCGGGGCTCGGCGGCGGCGTGCGGATCATCAAGGAAGACGGCTGGCGGCAGGCCGTCGCGGGCGGCATGCTGTTGCTGGCGCCGGGCATGGCGGCGGTGCTGATGCCGCGGGTGGCGGGCGCGCTGCGGGCGCCCATCCTCGTCTACACGGCGACGATCCTGACCATGGTTCTGGCGGTGCTCACGGTGCACAGCGGGACGATTGTCCTGGGCGGGGTGCTGTTTGCGCTGTCCGACTCGATCCTGGCGACAGAGGAGTTTGTGGTGGCGCGGGAGTCGGGCCACCGGCCGTGGATGCAGCACGCGGTTTGGATCTTGTATTACTCGGGCCAGTTTCTGATTGCAGCTGGGTTTTGATAAAAAGAACAGCTGATTTATACTCTGAAGAGTCAGATATGTACAGATTGCAAGTGCTAAATATCCACCACAACCGCACGCGACTTTATGCGGCCGGTATCGCCGTACATTTGGGCAGCGTTGACCATGATGCTGCCCTGATTGCCTCTGGGACCGCCCATGAGCCACTTCCAGACAACCCCCTGGATGCCGTAGTAGACGATTTGCCACATGTACATCCAGGAGCGGTTCGGGACAAAATCCATAATAGGGCCCCGGCGAGGACGCGAGAGAAGCGTCTCGTACGCGGTTTGCATTTCGTCAAAGTAGATGGGCTCTTCTCCATAAGCCCAGTGACAGTGGCCAAAGACGTGCAGGCGTGGCTTTACACGCCATACTTCGCGGAGCAGATGTGGGCATCCAAGATCAAGGTCGAGGTGGTGTTTCTATAAGCCATGAGAATATTATTAGTGTAGGTTGAATATCAATACATACTGGCGGGGTATGAGTAACAAGCATGTCTGTCTGAGGCGGTACTCTATTGTACCACGGCTGCGTCACGGGAGTATATTGGAAGCTGTTCCAGTCAGCACAAGCAAGCGCCCCTGTATTCCAATTCGGATAAACATACGCAAACTCTTTTGGCCCGCATTCAGGCACATCGCCCGCGCCAAAGATGCTAATCTTTCGTCCATTGACCTCTTGCACCGTCATGTCGCCCTGCAAAAACAAAATGTCCCCCAGCCGCAGCTTGGCCTTGCTGCGCACGTCCTCGTCCCGACGCGCCCGGCCATCAAAGTAGGAATCATGGTTGCCCGCGACCACAATCTTGACCGGGTGGGCGAAGCCGGCGAGCCAGTCGAGCTGCTTCTGGATGTCGGCCGCGGTGCCCGCGTTGGTGAGGTCGCCCGCGTGGACCAGGATATCCCCGTCGGGCACGTCGACGGTCAGGTCGTGCGTGTCCGAGATGCAGACGACGCGCACGGGCGCCTTGCCGCGCGGCGTGCGAAAAGGGCGCCCGCGCAGCCACACGAGGACGTGGTAGAGGTGGATGGCGAGGAAGGTGAGCGGCGAGAGGAGCAGGTGGTCGAGCACGGTGAGGCGCTGCCACTGCGAGGAGCGCCGCAGGCCGAGGGCTTGCAGCAGACCCATCTGGCGAGGGCTGGTTCCGTGGCCTGTTGAGAAGGGCCGGACGTAGTTGAAAGGGATAAGAAGTTGTCGCGAAGGGGAAATTGATGAAGCATTCGTTGATGAGTTTGAGCTGGCTGAGGGCAAGGGCAGTCGAGAGGTACTTATTTTGACACCTTTGTAACGTGCAGGCGAATGTACCCTTTCTAGCAGTCGTCACAGTGGAGCGATAGTGTGCGGCGCCCTGTAGATCGGAGATGCTCAGCCAGTGGCGTCACCACGTTGACAATTACCTGTAATTGGGTTACGGGGGCAATTTGTATGTCGACTTGAATCATCTTGAATCATCATAGGGCATTTGTGATTGTTCAGTATATCTCCAGCGTCGCATCAGAGTCGAGTAGTATAGAAGCACTCGTGGCACGCCATGCATTGCCTGACCAAACAGGTTCCTCAGCCACCACCACTATTACAGGTCTTGCTCGGCACCATCTTGTTTCTTTTCACCAGGCAGGAAGCCGCGTACACAATATCATCGTATCCGCACTTTTTCCAGAATTGGTTCCTTATATTACGCTGATATCCATGAAAC
Source organism: Beauveria sp. IMV 00265 (assembly GCA_001931865.2). NCBI lineage: Eukaryota > Fungi > Ascomycota > Sordariomycetes > Hypocreales > Cordycipitaceae > Beauveria > Beauveria sp. IMV 00265. The sequence goes on from MSJG02000589.1 coordinate 17,430, forward strand.
TGCTGAAACCGAGTATACGCGAGGCCGGGTAAGAGCCAGCCTGCGAGTTCCAGACATGAATTACATACTCCAACTCGATTGCGAAAATCATTTTGTTCAAGATCTAAACCAGAAAAGCCGATATATATAAATGTGTTCAAATATGTACTGCAGATAAAATCTCTGCGTTAGCTTTGCATGTCCTGCTGCATCATGCAGAATATCGAGTCATGCCAATCTCTTAGACAGTCTGCTTGAGCTTGCCAAAGTTGGGGGTGCCCAGACCAGTGACGGGATCCCAGCCACTAGAAGCAGAGAAACCCTTCGTGTTGCAGCCAGGGTTGGAGCCCGAGGTGATGTCATTCAGGCCGGAAGTTGCCTTGCTGTATAACCAGGGGTTGAGGAACCCTAGAGGAGCACGGCCTTGCGATATGCGGTAGTCGTTCAAAAGTGCAATAACAGCAGCAAAAGTGGGAGAAGCTGCGCTGGTACCGCTGGCGTGTTCGTCATAACCGCTAGTGACAATCTCGAAGTTCTCTGCCTGAGCAGCAACATCAGGGATACCACGTCCCTTGGGGTTGTATAGTCCAGAGTACTGTTTGCCAATGCGAGACAGGTAGCCAGAAGTGGCATTTGTCTGATAGTCGGGGGCAGGGTAGTACTCGGAGAAACCACCCGACGAGAGACCAGCGGCAGTCTCGGGAGAACCAGTAGTGCCACCAACAGTAGTGACCCAGGGGCAGCTGGCGGGGACTATCCAATCGAGATTAACAAAACATAGTACATTAGTGAAGACAGTTATTTCACTCACAAGTGGGGAGGAACTTTCGCTTGCCAGATCCATCGTTGGCTTGGCAGTCGGTAGGCTGGCCACCCGAGACACCACCATCACCAGAGCTACACATGAAGCTGACACCACGAGCGCCAAGCTTCATGAAGATGTTACAGACATTGTCCGCATAGTCCTTTGGTACAGTCTGCTCATCATCACCGTAGGAAGAAGTGATGGTTTGGGGGAGGCTAGACTTGGCGAGTATGTAATTTAGCCAGTCCAGGTAGGGTTCGTTGGTGTTGTTGTTGGGGTCGCTGCCAGAGTCAGGCTTCCACGGCGGGCGGCCGCCAGTCGAATAGAAGACATTGTTAATGCCAGCACTCAAACCAACGGTATATCTTGATCATCTTCATTAAACGATGATCTTTCGTCATTGTCCAGGACTGTTCACTTACTCGACATCAAGATCGGCTTCAAGAGTGCCATCACCGTTGTTGGTACCGCCATGGATGAGCTCAACAGACAACTTGCCCGCGTTGTTGATATTCTGCTCCTGGAGGAAGCTGCTCAAGTCATCTTGGTTGGCCACTTCCTCAAGGTAGCCGGCAACACCGAGAAGGGACTTGCTGCTACTGGGCGTGTAGTTGATGTTGTACAAGCTTCGCAGACAGGCAGGGTTGACAGAGCCACCACACTGAGCCCTCTTGGACTTGGGAGTCTTGGAGGCCCTGCTGCGAGCGGTTTTGGAAGCGGTGAGCTGACGGTTAATCATGCCCATATCGCTGAACATGGTGGTGGGCTGGATCATGTTGACCTCGGAGTGTACAGCCTGAGGAAGGCTGTACTGGGTAGTACGGATCGTGTACTTGTCCTCGGCAGCATGGTGGTAAACTTGGTATTTGGTGCCAAGCATCTTCTCAGCTTGAGAAACGGTGACGGTTACGGGCATCAGGCCGTTGGAGACTTCACCCGCCTCAATACCGTGGGAAGACAGCCACGAGGTAACACTCTCAACAGTCCCCTGGGTAGGGGCCGTCAGGGCATCAATTTCTGCCTTGCTCATGTGCTTGCCATAATCGGCGTGATCAGGGTGGCTCATTTCCAGCAGACGCGTCTGGAGCTGGTCCATGTTTTGCTCCTTGAGACCGATGTGCAAGTTGATCTTCTGGTCGGCGGGAGCATCCGAATGGACTTGCCAGCCCTGAGGGATTGTGGGAAGCGATTGCTTCAGGGTCATCTGAAGGTTTGCCGGAGAGGCAGCCGCCAGAGCGGCCAGAAGCGGCAGTAGAGAAGCATACATTGCCACAAGTGTCGGACTTGAATGGGAGAGCGCGACAGTATCTCCAGAAATGCAGTACACGGAATGGAGGCGTAGCCTCGGCTTTATAGTCGAGCGGCTTCCTGTCTGCTGATTTAAAGAGCCGATGACCCGCATCTGCTCACGGCAACTATCAGAGAGGATGATGCCGTCTACGGAGGTCTGAGGTACTCGGCCCGGCGGGGTGTAGACTAGTCATGGACGGAGATCACGGGCGAGCCAATACCATGAATGCATGATGGGTAAAACTGTCTCGAAAAAGAAGGTGGCACAATGAACGGCTACCGGCACAAATGTTCCAGTTTTGCCCCGCGAAAATGCGGTCCGCTCGATAGCAGACTTGGCATCTGTAAAAACCGATATCGATATAAAGGAGCTCTTGCCTATTTCGATCAAGGATGGCCGGGATGATCGGATCATGGGTGGCAGTGGTCAACTTGGTGAACGCTCTGAGTTCAGTAGTAAATGGATGACTTGCGGTATCTTCGTATTCGTAGGGTGGGAAACCCAATTGGAAAGTCACAACTGTACATCAGACAGGAAGGTAGTATTGTGGTCGGCCATTTTACTAAAAGTTAGCGTGGCAACACAATCCACACAACCCGTTGTACTCTTCAAATCAAGTCTCGACGATAGTCCCGCTATCTCTACTGTTTATAGTTTTAGAACCAATGAAAGAAGTAAAAGGAAAAAGAGAAGAAAAAGCGCACACATCGTCCTGAGTGTGTTTTGAGGTGGGCCACGCTGAGCTCAGAGGCTCCAGAGATTTTCGATCATACTGAGTTGCGTACTATGTAGTATATTCTTTCCCTCTTTGCCGTGTAGATGTCTCCTTGACTAAGGAAGCCTCAGCTGTGAACGTGAGAATGTGGATCGTTCTATTCAGCGCCAGTAAAGACTGGAATTCTCGACGGCGTCCACCCCCTGATCGCCATCGTGTCGTTCCTCCGACAACAAGCCATTTCGCCGGTGCCTATCTAGCCCGTCTCTTCCAGGTTAGATTTGATTCCAACGAAACCAGCTCGTTGTGCGCCAATTCCGACAACTGACAAGGCAGAAGGATTGAGGTGAAGAAGATGCAGGGGTCTGGCATGATTCGACTGATTTGATCGGAGACAAAGAGCAATGCAATGACTGGTGATTGGGCTTCCATAACATGCGTGGTTGGTAGCGATGTTCAGCCACTCAAGCAACTTTTTCTGATTTCTGGTCAAATCGACACCAACTCTTTTTATTCGTAGGCACTTGCATGTAGCCCGCCTCACATATCCACTCGGCCGATCGCATGAGGGGATGCCGAGGAAAGATGATTTCATACAGGTGCTCCAGGGAAAAGTAGCATGTCGCGCCCAATCCTCTCAATCAAGTGAGTTTGCTAAAAATAATCAATAATGTTATAAGCTCGGCAAAACCAACACAGTAGGCACGGAAATGAACATGGCTACCAAGTAGCTAATGCTTTTTTGAAACAATCGCAAGTGTTGTTCCATTGCCAGCTTCCCCTTCGGACGAAGCGATCATTCGAATTACTCATCACAGGTCCTTCTGTGACGCTTGCTTGACAATTCTCTTCACCTCTGCCTCCACAAACTTGAACGCCGTTTTCGAGTTTGACCGGCGTGAGCTCTAAATCTCAGATTAAACCAAGTGTGGCGCACCGAATAGCTGGTGTGGCTGTCCCGGTGGCGATCGTCTTGGTGGAAGAGGGAGCACCGTCACTTTGTACACTGTGGCGTCCCTGAAGCGTAAGGCTTGCGCTCAGCTTACCGCGATCGTGCTTCCTTGGCCGTTTATGAAATATCGTCTGATTCTTCATAAGCTGCCCAGCCATGAGCAGTCTCAATACAGAGGCGTTGCAAGTATCTGATGCGCTCAGTGGCTGGCTACCCCGTCGCCTGCCAGGGTTGCAGCCCATCTCAGCTCTGTTGGCGCCCCACACAAGCACCAAGACAAGGTTTCGTCCTTGAGTTCTCAGCTACCTGGGCGTGCTGGGTATTTAGTCACAGCGTCATGGTGGCTGACCAGGCCTCTTCGCCTGGGGCTTGAACCAATATCCTCCTCATCAGCATGGCCAAAATAATCAAACATCTAGTATTCACGCTGCTTCCACTTATATATTTTACAACTTCAGAAGCTTTCGTCATCTCGTCTTGCAAGCTGGCAGTCGACGTCCGATATACTTGAGATCAGCCGTGCAACTGAAACAAACTCCACAACAGCTCCCATCTCCAGCTGTGCACCCCCCTGTCCATAGCTCCCTCAACCACGTCATTTCGCTTCGACCCTAAATCATTGCCTCGTCCCCCTCATCTTCACTTCTTCACATCAATGCATGGCCCATGATGGAAACCACCTCGACCGCAATATCTTCTCCCAAGAATGACGGCAGTGTCGACGACAACAATGGGTATCGTCTCCTCTCCACCACCTGTCGCCCGCTCACTGACAGCTGCGCTAACTCTTCTTCCCGAAAACCAGCGTCGACTATGTCGTTCATTATCAAGTTCCCGCGAAAGGTGCGATTGACGCGCAATATAATCAACTAGGCCCATTTGGCTAATATTGTCGTAGAAAAGGCAGAGGCCGAAGCTGGCTACGTCGAGCTCATCAAGGCCCTAACCACCGTAGGGCTCGCCAGCGAGGTGCGACGCGCCAGCAAGGACTCCCTCTATGTCTTTGTCAAGATCGCTTCAGCCGAGCTACTTCAAAAGCAAGTTTACAGGGCCAGGCTGCAGGACTGGCTGCACGGCATCCGATCCACCACCCCCAACCATGATGTCGCCAAGACGCTCGAAAGCGAGCCCGTGACCGAGGCCGAGCGCCTGCGACTCGTATATCTCATGATGATCAAGCCAGAGAATGAAGGGGGCGCTGGAATTACGGAAAACGCTGGCAAATGGAAGTATGTCGACGCCATTTTCCCCCTTCATAATCGCGCCTTCAACAAGCAGTGGATCTCCAACTGGAGCGGCAAATATCTCCTCGAAGAATCCGACATTTACGACATTCGCGAAAAGTTTGGCGAAAATATCACCTTGTACTTTGTCTTTCTGCGGTCTTACCTGCGCTTCCTAGTTGTACCTTCTGCAATTGGTTTCAGCGCTTGGTTGTGTCTAGGCCAATTTTCCATGATCTATGCTGTTGCGACCTGTCTCTGGTCCGTCATCTTCTTTGAGTACTGGAAGAAGAAGGAGCTCGATCTTGCTGTTCAATGGGGTGTGCGACGCGTCTCAGAGATTCAGCAGCCGCGCCCCGAATATCAGTGGGAATATGAAAAGGAAGACCCCGTCACCGGCGAAGCGCTCCGTGTCTACCCTCCCATGAAGAGACTCCAGACTCAGATTCTTCAAGTGCCCTTTGCTCTGGCATGCGTCATTGCCCTCGGTAGCCTCTCTCTTACGGCCATTTCTCTCGAAATTTTCATCAACGAAGTTTACAACGGCCCTGGAAAGCAATACCTCACCTTTGTCCCAACGGTCATTCTTGTCGTCTGCACGCCTATTATATCCACCCTCATGATGACTGCAGCCAAAGCACTGACGGATCGCGAAAACTATGCCACTGTCGATGCTTATCACGCAGCCTTGATTCAAAAGCAATTTGTCCTCAACTTCATGACGTCTTACATGCCCCTGCTCTTCACCACGTTCGTCTACCTACCGTTTGGCCAAGTTCTCATTCCGGCCCTCGACTTCTGGAGACGAACTGCGCAGGTCATCACTTTTAGCAAAGCGCCACTCGCCACGCGTGAATTTCACATCAACCCTCAGCGTATTTCGTCCCAAATGTTTTACTTTACTGTCACGGCGCAAATTGTCAACTTTGCCACTGAGTTGGTCGTTCCATATGTCAAGCAGAGAGCGTTTGCCAAGGCCAAGGAGATCCAGGCGAAACGGGGCGACGATGCTGTTCAAGATAACCCAGAAGAGACCGAGTTTATGAAGCGAGTTCGCAATGAATACGAGATGGTTGTGTATGACGTTGCAGAAGATTACCGCGAGATGGTGATGCAATTTGGTGAGTACCAGCTACTGATCGATCTAGGTACTGATGACTAACAACACCAAGGCTACTTGAATCTCTTCTCAGTTGCTTGGCCGTTGGCGCCATGCTGCTTCCTGGTCAACAACTGGGTCGAACTTCGCTCTGATGCTCTCAAGATTGCCATGAGCTGCCGCCGACCCGTTCCGTGGAGAGCTGATTCTATTGGTCCATGGTTGCAAACTCTCGGTGTTTTGTCATGGCTCGGCAGTGTCACCAGCTCCGCAATTGTCTTTCTGTGCAGCAGAGACAGGAATGGTGAGCGTGGAGGCGCCTCCAACTTTACGGCATGGGGTCTTTTGCTGAGCATCTTGCTCGTGGAGCACTTTTACTTCTTGGCGCAGATCGTCGTTCGCACTGTTTTGGATAAATTGGAGAGTCCTGGGCTGCAAAAGGAACGGAAAGAACGATTCCTAATGAAACGTCGTCTGCTGCAAGACCATCTGGGACAGGACGTTGCTGACCGAGCCGCGGCTCCTGGTATCGAAACGTCGGAGAAAATCACCAGAGCTGCTCTGGAGGAAGAGGCACGCCTTACTTCCATTCGAGGCAAGAGTTCGCCAGCAGAGATGTCAGTCACGATGCAAGCAAGTTCTAAAAACTTTGGCTAATGTGAATTCTAGTTTTTGGCAGCGCCAGCAGGGTATGCAAGAGACCATTGATATTGGCCGCATGTTCATTTCTCAAGTGGTAAGCTGAGACGTGCCACAACATAGAGAACCGAGCACGCGCTGACCGAGATAGGACACAAAACCCGGCAAGCCAGCCAATCTCGCGGAGCCAAGTCCCAGGGCATGATTTTGTTCGGGTGACGTGAACAGGAGAGGTTGTGGAAGTAACCGTTGGTTTCAGGTTGGCCAGTGCAATCCCTACAAGAGCACGCCAATTTTTTATTTTTTTTTTTTTTTGCATAGGTGGAAATTATCAATCAAGACTACAATTCATCTGTATCGGGAACTTACGCGCGGACAAACTATAATTAGACGTCGCGGGAAAGATTCATAGCATATATTGCGGCGCGCGTAAGCGATGACGAGGCTGCAGTGCCACGAAGGGGAGAACAGAAGAGATCGAGATTTCGAGTCGCATGCTTAAGTGCACCATCTAATCCGCGAAATCAAATTCCCCTCCGTCAGCTCTTTGTGGGATGGCATGGCGCTTCACGGATGGGGATGGCTGGCTCGCTGATCCTGCAAGCCGCCAGGGGGGCGAGCATGATGCTAATCTCGTTAGGGCGATACGTCGACGCTGACCCGCAAGGAGGACTTGGGGGTCCAAACAATAGTCGAGACTAACTTAAGCACAATCTTTATCAACAGATTATGCGAAAGAAAAGGGGGGCAGAAGCATCCTGGCCGCTACTTGGGTATTAGGAGACGATTCAAGAGCAGAACGCACGTGGTGAAGGATGAAGCTATAAGTGATGGAGGGACCCTGGGGAGGGGGAGGGGCGGTACCGGTTCGGGCGGGACCAGCGTCGCCCCGCCCCGCCGCAGCATGTTCTTCTTGGGGCCTTGAGGGATTTGGTGAGTGCAAACACTCGACCTACATAGTTTGGCAACTTGCTTCAAGTTGGCCATTTATTTTCTGGCTCTGTCACCAGACTAGCATTCATTCAAATACCGAACTGCAGTTCTCCATTGATTCCCCGTTTTTTTACGTCTTCCTCGTCTGCCCCTCTGGCGTTACGGCCCCGGTTCTCTAGGCACGTTCTTCGCAAGACCAGCAGCCTCTAACCAAGACGAGCAGGTACACGGGCGAATGGATAGACGAAAGTATTTAAAGACCAGACGGTTGGAACGCACCGCTCGCTAGCGCAGCTTCGTTCCACTGTCTGTTCTCAACGGAAACGCCCGGGGCGGCGGCCAGGGCAGCACTTGCACACGCGACTTGGGCGAACCATGTAACCATGGCTGCCTGTTGGCATCTGCGATCGCCTTGATTGTCCATCAGCGGCATATACGTCACTGATTGGGGGTTCCTTTTAATCAGAGACGGGTGTCGTCGGTTACTGATCAGGTGTAGCAGGCTGGCTCTAGGTTTGGCTCGGAACCGATTAGCCCGTTAACGGTCATGGTGGTGGTGGTTGTGGTACTCTTACCATCCTTCGTTCTGCCTCACACTTTGCCATTGCCAGCCCGTCAGCGTTCAACACCAATAGATTTCTGCGTGATAGAGGGCAAAAGACCAGCCCCTTGCTCCCTACTCCGCAGCTCTTGCATGCGGTCATTTTCAGCCCGCCGACCTCGACCAATGTCCGGAGATGCGTCCTTACGTGCGGCTGCGTTAGCGTGCCCACGAGGCGTCGCCGGCGGCAGCCACACCACTTTGTCTGTATTATGCCGTCTCGCTGATTGCCTGTCCCAGGTTCGCTGTGCTCCGCGGCCGAGGAACCACGGGCTCGCCCACATCCATCTTCTCATCATACTCCTTCCTCCTGTAATGGCCAAGCAATATCGCTTGGCTCTGTATAAGCACTCTTCGGTGACCCGTTTCTTTACATTACACCAACACGCCGCAAACCGTTGCCGCCTTAGTGTCAGACTTGCAGCGCAACAGCCAACCATACCAAGGTCGCTGGGTCGTTGCGACCTTCGCGCCACTGACGGGATATCACCAAGACCTAACGATACGCAGAATCTGCGTTTCATCTGAAAGACTGTAGTCAAAGGCCGGCCCCTTATTCTTGTGACTCGTCGGCAGCTCACACGCAAACATTCTGCGCCCGGCAGCTGCCTGCGCCGTCGCCGCCACCATGAACGAAGAGGTCAACGTGCTAACACTGAAGCCTTTTTGCGATGTCGTTGAAGAGGCCAAAACGGCCTTGGCGAATGCTGGCGAAAATGAGTCCATGCGCAAAGCGGCAAAGAAGCTTCTCAGAGAAGGAGAAAAGGCCGTCAAGCTAATCGAACCCCAGTGTACCAAGCGACACACTGAATATGGCGATAGCTTTCTCAACGCTCTGCGAGAAAATGGTAGATCGTTTTCCAACGTCCCGCCATCAATAATTCATACCGAGTCACTAATGTATCTTCTAGAAGAAATTAAAGAACCTCGAGCGAAACTGAGCCGTCTAGTATACGGCTTCGACGAATATGTCGAGGAAGACGAGTTCGATGCCGACAAGTATACCGATCTGCAAGCCCTCACACGAGAGGTTGCGCTCAAAATCTATGAGATTTTAATCAGCATGAAGATGCCATCCAAAGACTACACACCACAATCACATCTCAACGAATTCTCCCCTCCGTCCTCGCCAATGCCCCCGTCAAGCTTTCCTATACCACCAACACCACCGCGCTATTCGGTTCAAAGCGCGACAGGTGCACCGTCTAGTCCAGGACCAGGCGCTCCGCGGATCGCAACTCGGTGTGTCTACTACGCAAATGAAGAACTTGAAAACTTCCGCGATCGACAGCCTAGCAGCGTGATAGCTCCAGAGGACGAGCCTGTCGTCAGCCCCTCCCAGCTAGCTCCGGCTCCCCAACAGCCGCCGCCACCTCGGCCACCCTCGGCCGACCCGTGGGACACAACCATTGTCGTATCAAGCGACGACATCGGAGTCACGATGGAAGACGAGCCGCTTCCAAGGCGACCGCTCGTGCCACTTTCGTTGCCACACCGGCCGTCCCACTCGGCAACATCGCCAGTCAGTCCCGGCCAGCGCAGACTCAGCCCGACACTCCAACGTCGTCCAATAGGACCATCTCCTGGGCAAGAGCGAAGAGTCTCTGATACCCCTCCTTATAACGAAGCCGAGTGGCGCCGCCTCACGAATCAGCAGTATGGCTATCAGCCAAACAGTCCACAGCCGAGCCCGCTACATCTTAACACAAAGCTCGAGCCCTTCCAGGAGGAGGATGGCATCGACAATAATGCCACTAATAGTGGTCAATCTCCTAAAACTACAAACTGGAAGCACCACACGCACCAGGTGTCGCTAGAGTCTGGTTCCGGTGCCCCCGAACACGATACACATCGCGACACATTCGGCGGCCTTCCACAGCGTCGCTCGAGGACGAACTCTGTGGCAGAGAGTATCCTCGATCCTTATCTGAACAATGTGCGCATATTAGATCATTCGAAAGAGACTGCTGGGAATTCTAATCGCCCGCCGATGACGCCCACTCAGACCGTGGACGATGGCCTCATCGTGGTAGAGTCAGATCGTCGACCCTCAGAGCCGGCGCCAATCATGTCACAGAAAGACTGTTCAATTGGAAGCAATTCCTCTTTTTATCTCTGCAAGAGATTTTGTAGCGGAGCCGAAGAGGTTGTGCTTGGTGGTCTAGGTATCAAAAGGACACGAAAGCCAGTGGGCTTTACTGGAACAGCAACAGTGGCGCGCTGCACCGGCTGTGTCTTTGAGGTGTCTTTCCAAGATATCGAAAATGACATGAGCAAACAGGAATGTGGCAATTTTCGGCATGTTGGTGTCGGCTACCGCTTGCGATTTCTTCAAAAAAGTCATGTTCACACCAAACGCACAGATGATACTCTATACGGCTGTGTATTTTGCATTCGCCTAGGACGAACCATGGACCCTAGCGATGCCACCGTCTTCTTCAACGTCAAGTCGCTCTTGAATCATCTCGCGCGCCATCCCAGACCACGACCCGAGGTACCCGGCGTCGTCGTCGTCGACCAGCCGACTGTGCCCGAACAATACCGCAACGATTACGACCTGCACTTTATGAAGCCTCCGGTGCCGCACCCCGCACTGGAGCACGAGCAAGAAACTGCCGCGATGCCCGTGGGCGTGGCCAGAGAGCCTGCACGTAGGATGTACGGTCAGAGACTGTTAGCAGACCGCACACCTGCTCTCGAGCTCGTCGTCGGCTCCAAAGTGACTGGTCTCAGCTGGCCAGCCAAGTACAATGGAGAGTGGTGCATGGGCTGGTACGACGGCGTGCACGCCTCTGTCCCTCTGGAGACGCTGAAGCTGAAACCGCCTCCATCGCGGGACATTCGCATGGACGGGACGAGTCACATCCGAGCCAAGGCAAGATGGAAGTTTGCGCACAAGGACACGGACAGGACGGAGTGGCTGAGGTTTGACAAGAACGAAGTCATCACCAACATAAGCTGTAAGCGGGATTCTTGGACATTATTTCAAAGGAAAAAAGGGTACCTATGCAACATGAACATGCGACTGACACGCGGAATAACAGGGTCCCATCCTGAACACTGGTGCTGGTCCGGCACAAACGCCAAGGGCAAATGGGGCATATTTCCCCAGGCATTTCTCGACACAAACACGGTGCAGGAGCTGTCGCCTGCCGCCGCCCAGAGGGTGAGCAGCCTGAGCAGCGAAAAGAACAAGTCGTCGTCGATTCTGCCAAGATTTTCCGTCCGCAAGGCGCAGGGCCCGCCGAGCATTGCCTCGAGCCGATCTTGATGTTGGACGTGGAGCGGCTGGAAGCGCGGGCACGTCTTGACCTCGTATACCTTTTTTTTTGTTTGTTTTCTTGCCTTTCTTCTTTTCCACAATATGATGGGATTTGTTTCTTCCTATTCTTTCCCTGTATATATTGCAAGGGTTGTGTTTACCGTGACGACCAAGCATCAGCTCTCTTTTGACGTTTGAATGGCTTGCCCTGCCACATTGGTTTCCTCTGTTTAGTTTTATTAGACCCGTATGCGGGGGTGTTTGCCCCTCTTGATACCTTTGCTTCTTCTAGATCTAGAGCATCATATTCAAATACTCAAATTGAAAAAAAAAAAGACATTTTCAATAGTGAAAGCGTTGACAGGCGCAGACTAAAGAGCATCGGTAGCCAAATGTAGTCGAGATGTACAGTCGACAAGACGTTTGCAAAATGGGGTTCCTGGCCAGACATGTCTTGCTGAAATGATTCAAATCCAGGCATGGTATTATATTTCTATTTGGAGCCTGTTAATCATTCGCCACTCATGTAATTCCAGTCGCTTTTCCGAAATCGAGCAGCACATTTATATCCCCTTACAGATAACGCCTATATTCCCTTTGCGGTCCCTTCATTATTCCATTGCTCTATTGGTCGACCAAGATCTTCGTCATGGATAGTCCTTCATGCCCGCCGATTCGCCGCTGCGATCTTTCAGGTAGGCGTATCTCGGGTCGTCTCTCACCAGCGCCGGCAAGTCTTGGTTATTCTCGATCCGCTCAAACTTGTTCGACCTGCGGCCCCAGATATCGATGCCCTCGCGCACGGCGTTGGCTATGCGTTCGGGCTCGCGGTATTCGGCGCCGTTCATCCACTTGTGGGAGAAGCTCGCCATCTTGTTCAGAAAAAGCTCCATCGAGTCGAAGCAGCTGCTGCAGTGCCAGCTCGAGTTGGCGTACTTGCCCGACTCGCGCCACCGTGAGATGAAGTTGCCACCGCGGCCGGCGCGCAGGTTGTTGGGTGTGAGCGTCCGCTGGCCGTCATAAAATGTAGCCTGAGGGTGGTGCCACTCGGGTCCGATGCTCTGAAACTGAAACGAGTAGTAGTAGAAGCGCGAGAAGAGTGTGAGGCGTCGGGGAAAGTTGCAGGCGCGCAGCGTACGTAGCGTGTCGGGTCGTGGTATTTCGTCCACGTCGGCGACGACGAGCACGTCGCCGAGACGCGGGGCGCGGCCACCAGTCAGCTTGGGAAAGACTTGCTCGTAGCTGGCGTCACGCTGCAGGTATTCGAAATCCCATGTCTGGTGGGGATGGAAGCTGCTGGGGAATTCCAGCTCGTGGTAGAGCATCTTGTCGTGGTACTTGGCGAAGCGGTCCCAGTTGTCCTTGGCCAGCATAGGCTTCGAGTGGCCGTGGAATGTCTTTGGCGATTCCACGATGATGAAGAGGTCAACCTCATCGTATAACGCATCAAGACGAATTTCGAGCCAATCGAGTTCGGTGTTGATCATCGTCAGGTCGTAAACTTTTCGACGGGAGCCCGAGGCTGTCGCGGGATAGGCAGTGAGGCCATGAGAAGCGCATAGCTCGTGTGTCTCTGGCGAGTCTTGAATGGTGCCGAGTGTAAGCAAATCCTCGTCGGAATTTAGGTACAACCTCGACAAAACGAAGAAGATGCTTGCGCAAACAACGAGGTAAATCAATGACTTGTATGGCTGCTTGGAAGTTAGCGCCCGCAGCGAAAGGCCCATGATGCCCCGTAGGTGTTCTGCCGTGTCAGAATTCGGGCGGAGAAGTAATGATCTGGAAAAAAACAGGAAGCCAGACAGACTCGACTGTGACTGGCCGTCGGGAAATGAACGCGTTGCTAGTATGCGAGGTTAGGCAACCTTTGGCCCCTTAAGTTGGCGTCACACAAAAGACCCCAAATAAGCCGAATTAATTCTGGCGAGTTCCAGTGATGACATCAACCAGCCCATCAGCATCATGGTTTGGGCTAATTTGTGATGAGCTGCAACGCCCGCAACGGCCAACGTCAATGACAGCCACAATGCACTCCCTGCATCTGTGGCTTTTCAGCTTCGAGGCAAAGTTGCTGAGAGCGGGGAGAGCCTGCCATTGCAGGTGGTATGGGGAAGAGGGCCGTCTGTCAGAACATCAATGCAACGCTGATGCTTTGGCTCTCCATTCTGAGCAGTTGGCTAAAACGAAGCGCGAAGCACAGCTGCCTCGTGGTAAGAATGGCAGGCAGTTTTCAGGCGAACGACTGCGCCCAGCTCCCATTACGCCAGCAGGCGGGTTGGCGGGTACCAAACTACATACCTGGCTCCATATTATTCGAGGCCCAGTTAGCCCGTTGCCAATACGGGGTTGCGGCTCCATGGCGCTATGATTTTACTAGATCAGGGGCATTTGCAATAGCTTGTTGTGCAGACTCGCAACGTGGAGGCTATTTAGAACGGCCGATCGGAGGCTGTGAGTTCGTCTCATGTAGAGCATACCAAAAGTATATATCCTTGTTTGAAATCTCTTCTAATCGAGCTGCGAGTATCTGGCGATGAGCCCCCGATTGGCCATCAGATTGGAGTGGAATCGGAAACAAAGCCCACTTCGCAATGTTCCGAAGCAAGTGGAGTTGGCGCGCGCCCGGCCGTAAGGACGCGTCATGCTAATTACCAGTAACTTGTAAGCGGCTTGCCAAGGAGCACGGATGCGTTTCCTTCTGCATAAATAGTGAATGCAAATGAAGTTATCCACACCATGTTGAGTGTAATGCTGAGCAGTGTATGAGAGATATAGCGCGCGAGAGTTTTGGGCGGTGGTAATTGAATACTCGAAACGCGACTATCGCTCTCAGCCTTGTGAGGCTAACTAGCTAGCGTCAGATGACCAGGTCTTGACTTACTGAGAAGTTATGGGAATTTCGGGTCAGCTTTCAGTCGCGTAAAATGGGCAAGCGGGGAGAGGAATTTTTGGCCGGGCAGACAATTGTCGCGTGGCAGCCGCGAGATGTGGCCGCAGGCAAGCAGCAATAACAACTAAATGGTCGGGCATGCTGCGGGAATTAGGTAGCGGTTTGGGACGAACCGTGCATTTCATTGCCGTCATCCATTGTTGTCGCGTCAGACGTGGTTGGCACGCTCTCTGCCGATCATTATTGATGGGACGGATGCCGATCAAGCTAACAAGAAAAACCGCAGGGCTCCTTCCTGTTGGGTTGTTCTGGTGGTGACAGACGCCGATACGCATCGCAGAAGGTTTCACAGCGGATACGCGCCGTTTCTCGCAAATAATCTTTGTTATCGGAGACATGTTGTGATGCTGTGAGCGGGTAGACACATGTCTCGAATCGTATCAAGTCGAGCGTACTCCGTATCCGTACATACCATGGATCTGATCACGGAAGCTAGATAGATATCTGCGGGTGCATACGTAAAGGCCGGGCGTGTGGGTGTAACTCGGCCGTAGCCAGGGACCCGACAACTTGGATATTGAGACGCATTTCCGATACGAGACAGTAATTCTCGCGAGACGAAGAAGCGATAAGTTTGGGATCGTGGCGGTAATAGGAGTGCGGAGAAATGCTGGCGGGAGTCGCCCTTGCTGTCTTGAGAATTTAGGTGCCAGCGCACTAGCCACTCAACCACCCACCTCGCCAATTGCCGCCGTTTGGTGGCTCAGTGGCTGCCAGCTGGCACCGCCCATCACTGCCGAATGGGTTCCTTCCGAGCTCATTGACCACAATAACTGACAAACCCATTCTTTCCCACAACCACATGCATGCCTGTCCAGCCAGCTTGGCTTTTGCTCCGCCTTTGGTCGCGACAGACGATCTGCGCTTCACTTTCGATGTGACCCTCGAGATTCTAGGCCCTTTTGACTCCCTCGTTGGCTCCCTTTGTTCATCTCCCGACGCAATCTTGGCGACGACGTCCGCCACAACCCGAGCCTGTACAATGGCTACGATGCGCCACCGCGTTGCATTGCATACCGCCCTATCACCGTCAATCTCATGGCGACTGGCGTCAAGTGACAGCATGACAACGTGTCGGCCCCCGCCGCCCCCCGCCGCCAGAAAGTCCGTCATGGTAGCCGTCCGGAGCTGCATAGTCCAATGAAAGATGTAGAAAACAAGACGACCGTCCTGCGTCCACGCCTTACTATTGAATTACCGACTCACTGGAACTTTTCAAATAACTTAGGGACCCTGTCACAAGTCATCGCGAACATTTGTCACCCTAGCTCCAGCTAGTTTCGAATTAGTCTTCGCGCTTCATGCGCGCGCCACACCCTCTCTTTTTCGCCATTCCACAGCCGGCTCGATCTTGCTTCTCCTGCTTTTCCAGTATGGGTTGCACGGTTGCACGTAAGTAGCGCTGCAGCGTCTCCTCGTCTATGCAGGCAAAGGACACTTGATCATGCACTCTGCACTATGTGTCCATCCGGTGACGCTCGTCAGCAGCACCGAGATCATGGCACCAATTGGCTACGCCCCGTGTCAGCAGACTTCAATAACTTGTTGCTCTGTTCAAACAAGCCCGTCTGCTCCACCCATTACCCTGGGCGCGGCTGGATTTGTCGCTGCTGTCATGCTGTCAAAATGCGATGTACCAGTGTGCAACCATATCCGCATTGTCGTGTTCGATGCATATCCTCCCTGTCTCACACGCCCATATATGTCCCCTACTCCATATCAGCCCTACTTTCTATACTTATATATATATTACTTCTTCGGCTATTCCTCCAAACTCTGGATCTCTTGTGCTATTCTTTTGTATCAGTAACAACCTCACGATGTTGTTCTCGTCATCTTGGGCCGCAAGCCTCCTCTTGGGGCTTGCGATGCACACGTCTGCTACGCCTGTAGCGGCCTCTCTCCATTTGTTTCCTGGCTCCCTCATATACGGCCCAAATGTCGTGTTCGCTGTAAACAGTCTGAACAGGAACTGGTACAATAACAATACCGGTCTATGGGGCGAGCTCTGGTGGAATAGCGGCAACGCCTTCACCACCCTCAGCGAATTTCTCAGAATAGGTGCACTCTTTGCGCTACCAATCGGAACCACGGAAATCATTGACAACACCTTCAAGAGAGCCCAGACTGTCGACGTCCAAACAACAAAATACATGAACTTTGACAAGGGTGGTATGATGGAATCCCACTACTGCATCAACGGCGTTGGCGCTTGCGCCACGAAGCGCGACGGGTCCCCTGCCAAGCGAGGCTTCAAAAACTTTCTCAATGAATATTACGACGATGAAGGCTGGTGGGCCCTTGCCCTCATCCGTGCCTACGATGCCACCTACAACGCAAAGTACTTGAATGCTGCCGTCACTATATTCGAGGATATGCAAACTGGCCTCGGCGGCCCTTGCAACGGTGGGATCTACTGGAGCAAGGATCGACAATATGTCAATGCCATCGCAAACGAGCTCTATCTTGCCGTTGCCGCGTCGCTCGCGGGCCGCATACCGACCGTACCTGAATATCTCGAGATAGCCCAAGACCAATGGAGCTGGTTTTTCAATAGCGGTATGATCAATTCGGACAATCTCATCAACGACGGATTGGATGACAGCTGCAATAACAACGGCCAGCCCACTTGGACGTACAACCAGGGCGTCATCCTCGGCGGCCTCGTTGAGCTGTCTCGCGCCACCGGTGATAGGACTCACCTTGCAACGGCCTCCAAAATTGCCAAGGCAGCTATTGCCAAACTATCCAACAAGAATGGCATCCTTGAAGAAGTTGGAGCTTGCGAATTCCAACCTGGTCGATGCGGTCAGGACGGACAGCAATTCAAAGGCATCTTCATTCGTAATTTGGCTTATCTGCAGGCAGTTGCTCCTGATGATCAGTTCAAGACATTTATCCTGAACAATGCAAAATCCATTTGGAAGAATGATCGCGAGCCCAGCTCTAACAAGCTCGGTGTCGCCTGGGCCGGCCCATACTTTGACGCTACGAGCCCAACACAGAGCAGTGCTCTGGACGCTTTGGTTGCAGCGATTTCGGTGGCATAATTGGAACCTACAGTGGGCGAGATTATTCAATCATTTTATATCTATCTATGTTCTAAGTAATGAAAAGTTCTCAAACACGGTGTGTCAAAGTTTGCTATCATGGGTTCCGCCACTGGGTTGATAATGTAAGGCGAGGGCAACGGACAATGCTTTCCTCGGTCGCTGCACTCGGCAAATCCAGTTCAACTATCCATAATCCCCAATCATTCTAGAGCTAGACAAAGAAGCAAAATTTACCGATACGGTTCATGTTGCATGATTTTCATGTTGTACTCGCCGGTACCATGGTGCATGCTTGCCCGCATCCCAATCAAAGTGGATCACGGCGTAGTTGGCCAAGCCTTGACCTCGCCTTCGCAGCAGTACATTGCTCGAGCATCCTAACGGCGGACTCACGGGAACGGAGGCCTGTTAATAAGTGGCGGTCAATTTCGGACCCGGAGACGACTTCGATATTAGGCTGCAGCAGTTGAGATTTGTTGCCGCAATCTTGAACAGAGCTCGTTGACAATCCTGCTGCCTGTTTACTCACCGCGTTGCGGTACGAGGCTTGCTGGCTGCCAATTTCCATGCCGGAGAGGGATATTGATTATCAAGCCTGCTTGCGCTTAGACTCTTCAGCAGACTCGGTCTCGCTGGCAAGATGAACGCCGCCGACGAGGACCTGGACAATAAGCTCCAAAAAATCTCTACCGACCTCCTTGCGGATCTCGACAGGGCGCTGGTCACATATCTGCGCAAGCCGGACGGCAGCGGCGGCACAAGAGTGAGATCCCTTATCCGCGCCCGAGAGGCATTTGCCGCCATCTGCGACGTAAGTTTCTACCATCTAGCCGTCTTGCGGCCGGAGACGCCTCAAATGCCCCGTCCGCTAATCCGTCTTCTCACCAGGTGATTGACAACTTCCAAGAGCTCCCTCAGCTGCTCGACCCGCATCTCCCCAAATGGATCCCGTTTCTGGCCCGGTCGTATCTGGAGGACCTGACCGCGCCGCGCCGCAAACGTGACAGCAGCGCCAGGTCCAAGGCCCTGGTTCCCGTCACCTTTGCCATTGCCAAGATCCTCTACACGTTTTGCAAGGTGCGCGGCGAAAAGGTAATCGTGCGCTTCTTGAATGGCGAGGCCAAGTACCTCGAGCTGCTGCTCTCCTCCATCGAAGAGGCAGAGGCACAAGCCGCCAGCGCGCCAGCTCTTGATCCCAGCGACGCGCTGTTCATGCCTACAAAAGGATGGGAGTGGGAGCAAAAGTACATTGTGCTGCTGTGGCTGTCGCATCTTCTCTTTGCGCCGTTTGATTTGGCGACCATCTCTTCGGTCGAGTTTGAGGAGGATGCGGTGCCGCGAATCGACGGGCTGCAGCTGCAGGAGAACCTGCCCGGCATCACGCTGCGGATTCTGCCGCTGGCAATCAAGTATCTGGCCGCGGCCAGCAAAGAGCGCGACGCCGCCAAGGCACTGCTCGTACGAATGGCGATGCGCAAGGACATGCAGACTCTGGGCGTGTTGAACAGTCTGATCAACTGGGCCGTTGCCTCGCTCCGTCCGCAAAAGGGCATCGAGCCGCGTACGGCATACTTTTATCTGGGCGTGCTCTCGTTTCTCGCTGGTGTTTTGCGCTCGTCGTCTGAAACTTCAGATTTGGACGCGCATCTCTCCTTCATCTTCAATGCCGTGCATGCTCTCACTCTGAATGATACTGATGTATCCAAGGCTGTCAATGCGCTGGCGTTGGCGCGGAAGATGATCATCAAGGTCATCCGCTCGGTGGTTGTTACATATTTACGCGGCAGCAGACAGGACACGCAGAGCTTGGAGATCACGGAAACAGCGATTGGCTATCTGCTGGAAAGCCTGTCGGACAATGACACGCCTGTGCGCATGTCGGCAAGCAAATCTTTAAGTGTCATTACTCTCAAGCTTGACCCTGACATGGCCTCCCAGGTTGTCGAGGCCGTACTGGAGTCGCTCAACAGCAATGTGCTGTGGAACAAGGAGGAAATCAAACAAGGTGCACGACCTGTACGCGATTTGTCGGCAGTCAACCATTTGGAGTGGCATGGCCTCGTCCTCACGCTGTCTCACCTCCTTTACCGGCGCTCACCACCCGCAAATCAGCTGTCGGACATTATACACGCACTGCTACTCGGACTATCCTTTGAGCAGCGATCTTTGGCCGGCACTAGCGTCGGCGCCAACGTTCGCGATGCTGCATGCTTTGGCGTCTGGGCCATCGCTCGTCGCTACACTACCGCCGAGCTACTCGCCGTTCCAACCCACTCGGTATTCGCAGCCAAGGCGCACCCGCCGGACAGCTCCATCATCCAAGTTCTCGCCACGGAGCTGGTGACCGCGGCCTGCCTCGACCCCTTTGGAAACATCCGCCGCGGCTCCTCGGCCGCTCTGCAGGAGCTCATTGGTCGTCACCCGGACACCGTTGAGCAAGGCATCTCAGTCGTACAGACTGTAGACTACCACGCTGTCGCCCGACGCTCGAGGGCTATTCAGCAGGTAGCGTCGAATGTGACGCGGCTTGCCCGCCAATATGGCGACTCGCTCCTGCATGGCATTCTAGGCTGGCGCGGCGTCGGTGATATGGATGCCCCGTCTCGGAGAGACTCTGGAATCGCGTTTGGAGTTCTCACTAAAGTGATGGGAAAACATTCGGCATCAAACAACCTCTTTGAAACATCTATTAATATGGTGCTGGCTAGACTACAGGGATTGGCGACAAGAAAAGTTGAAGAGCGACATGGTTTGCTGCTGTGTCTATCTTCGGTTCTGGACCAATTTTCAGGGTTTGAAAGCTCTGGCGGAGCGGGCATCGAAATGGGCACGGTCGCCGCAGTCTCAGCAGTCTCTCGTATTCTGCAGGATTGCCACAATACAACGTATAGGCGGCCAGAGCTCATCGCAGAGGCAGCGAGCCGAGTCGCTGTATCTACCGCGCCTCTTTTACAAGCATTAATCGGCTTTAACACGCGAGATGAAGTCCTCGAGTCTGGAGCAGAAATTCTCTCACCCAGAAATACCGGCATGTACGTCGTCGAGTTTCTTCAAAAGGTCCGCAAGAACGTGCCACGGAGTACCACCCTGGCAGAGTTCGCCGAGAAGCTCAAAAGTCTCATTGCCACATGGCTTGAGTTTTCCGAGCCAGAGACTGTCGACGCGTCATCTTCTGCAGCTTTGCTCCTGCTGATCATTTCTACCGACGAGGACCGCACCCGGCTGCTGCTAGAATGGGCCAAGCTCGTGCAATACCGCTCCGCGAGCAGCGCCACCACCATCGGCCAGGCCTACTTCCACGCGCTGGCCATGGCGCAGCCGCTGGCACAGGCAACCTCGCAGCACGGCGAGTGGGACGACGTGGTGAGCGAGGCGTTGGTCGCGCGCTGGCTCGCTGACCGGCAGGTGGACACGCGCGTGGCTCTGCTGCAGAGTCTGGTCCGCACGCGTCTGCTACGCAGCAAACCGCTCGCGTTCCTGCCGCTGCTGGTGGACGGCCTGAATGACTACACGACAAACGCGCGCGGCGACGTCGGCTCGCAGGTACGCGTGCAGGCGCTCAAAGCGGTTCAGGTGCTGTGGGCGCAGGTTGGCGAGGCGACTGGGGAAGAAGAGTGGGTGGTGCAATCGGTGCAAAAGCTCTTCTACGCGACCTTGCGCCTGTCGGTAGAGAGGCTGGACAAGGTCCGTCCGGAAGCGCAGTTGGCGCTGTCATTGACTATACAAAAGAGGTACTGCTACACTGCTCACCCTCATCACATCAAATGCTCAACTAACCTCTACCGCTACAGCGAAACAAACGACCTAGATCAACTCTCCACCTCTTCAGAGCAGTACTTTTCGACGCTGCTCGAGCTCCTCTCTTACGGCAAGCTGCACAAGTCCGTCGCCGCCACCGCCACCTCTGATCCCGTATCCTGGACCTCGCAGCTCATGGCCGGCCTCGTCACCTCGGCCGACACGGGCCAGGAGGACCTCATCATCACCAGCCGCGCCGCCCTCGTCGCCTTTTGCCAGGCTGCGCCCGGCCACCTGCGGCAGGTGTGCGGCGCGCTCGTGCACAACCTCGGGGCTTACCTATCCGAGGACCGTGTCGTCGTGCCGACGCTCGAAGTGATTGCGTATCTCTTCCACGCAGGGCTTTTCCAGCGCTGCGGCGGCGGCGGCGGCGACAGCACCGACACGGTCAGCCTGCGCAGCCTGTGCCTGCAGACGCAGCGGGCCGGCTACAAGACGGGCAACGTGCGCAAGATTCTCGCCTGCGTCAAAGTGTACGGCTGCGTAGCGGCCATGGCGGAGGCGGCGGAGCAGGGGCCGCCAGAGGCGAGGAAGAGGCTTGGCGCGCTCATGTTTCACCCGTGGCCGCGGGTGCGCATGGCGGTGGTCGACGAGCTCTGGGGGCTGATGGGGAGTGGCGAGGACGGCGCCGGCGCGGATGTGCTCCTGGGTGTGGATTGGGGGAGAGCGGACAAGGCCAGCGTCAAGGCCGTGGTGGAGGAGCTGCAGCTGGTGTAGTGAAAGACAAGACGCTGTAGCTAAATTGCTCTTGCGCTCTTGTTTGATGCAGAGTAGAGGACAGTTTTGTGAGTGATGATGGTGCATAGCGTCTAGCCACCAGCACTTCTTGATTATGTATAGTTGACCCCAACGTGGCTACGCAAATGTGGCATGTTTTTTCTAGACTCTACGCTATACATGTTTAGCAAAATGCTGAAGCACAATGCTGCTAGAACTGCTCCTCAGACGAGAGAGGCTGGGGCTGCATGCCAGCTTTGTGCATGGTGCTTGCTTCCTATATCGCAATGCCATTGCTTCTCGTAAAGTTTCCGGCGTTTGCTCCGTTTCCGAAGAGAGCGATGAAGATGGCAGTGTCTGCAAGGCTGAATATCGTCTTCAGATGTCGACACCCACTCGTAAATGTTTTTTTTTTTTTTTGGCGTGGCTAGTAGCAAACGCACGTCCCGATTTCCTTGTTCAACCTTGACCAAATTGTCTTGCGGAACGTCATCCGTACCACCCATAAATCGGGCCTCATCTGGCAAGATTTGCGAGGTGCATGCTTACTTTTTTTGTTTGAGGGTGGGCAGCGGGGATTGTTGCTGTTGTTGGGGGTTCAGCCTCACCTGCGCCGTCGACCCATCGATTTCTCACATCTCGGAATCCAAGACATGGAGAAGTCTTTGCTTTTTTTCTTCCCGACTTGGTACCCTGGCTAGATCAACATATGCAGACCGAATAGACAAAGGCTGCTTTCGGTTTCGGAAGCAGACGGCCATGTAGTTAGTTTGATGGAGCAAAGAACGACAGCCGCGTCAAGAAATGTAAGAAACTTACAGACTCAGGTTATAGCTTTACTGGCCTGCATTTAGTTGTTCTTTTCGTCATCAATTGACTGTCATTACCTATAAATATATGCTACTTTTTTTTTTCTTTTTTCTTTTTTGCAATATGATAGGTCGCTGATGGATGCTGATCCGAGGTATGCGTCTCACAGTATTGCCCGGTTGGGAAGCGATACGCAGCCTGATGGCATCGAGGCGGGCGGGGAATTGGTTGAGGGGAAACTAATCAATAAGAGGCGGGACGCGGTCGCACTGAAACTCGGAGCTGCGGCCGAGAGACAAAGAAATAAAGGGTCTTCGTAATAGTATGATAATGACAAGAAAAGGCCCATCATCTCTTATTAGTGTGCATTCCGCCATGACGTGCTACAGGCTAGTTACTGGCTGCAAATGGGCAGTGGGAAGGCCGGCATGCACGATCACAGTGGCCTGACGGGTAAATGCAATGTGTCTCACTTTTTTTGAGGGGAAAAGGCGCCTCCCGGACTGATTTCCAGGCAAAGAGTGCCATGTCATTGTCGACGAGTATTTTTAGAGTGACGGGTAAATCAGAGGCGTTCAGAGTCGCCGGGGGCCGCAATCCAAGACAGACAGGCACACCGACGTGGAGGCCTGGTTTAACGCCTTGCAGAAACTGATGCGTCGAGCCGCCTGAGAGGGGAAAAGTAACCATGCGGCCGGAAATAAAAGAAGCGGTTAGGAGGATGGGAAAAGGCGCGAGTGTGTGCAATATGCAAAAGGTGCAAAAGGTGGTGGCACGGGCAGAGTTCTCTCCGCCGACGCCTGGCGCTGGGTCATGATAAACGAGCCTCGTTTCGTCATTGACAATGCGTACGCACACACAGATTTCAGCTTCTGACGAGCACAAGCTACGTAGAAAGCGCACAGGTCAACCGTGGCAGCGTGGCAGCGGAAAGAGAGGGAGAGGGCGCGTCTGGACTGTGCCGGGCGTTGGTGGCTGGGTGGTGATACGGAGCGGGATAGTTTGGATACTGAAGAGGGAAATCCCGATGATGAGTGATTGTGCGTGTACATTACATAACATAGCTTGGCTCTGGGGTAATAAAGCAGGCCGCCCGACTGATGCGTTGTCACGTTTGATAAGTACAAGTCTCCTTGGTATTATGGCGTCGACTAGTGTCCTGCACCCCAGCGCTCGGCGTTGGGAATTAGTTCTAGTCTGGCCTGGCGTCGACGTTATCAGTCAATGGCGGGGAATTTTTTTTAGCCTTTTTCCCTGATACGCTTCGTTTGAGGCGCACGCCATGGCTGAGGGAGGCGTCTCTAGTGAAGAGTTGGTCGGAGCAACTTTTTTGTCGAGGCTGTGGGACGCCGCAGGTTGCAGGTTGCAGGCTGACTCGTGGTTTCATTTCATTCAGGCCGGTGAGAGATGGAGGACACACAGACCGGATCATGACGGGGGGTGGGAGAGGGAGATTTGGTGACACGAATCAGGAGGAGAAAAGTCTGCATCATGTCGTGACACCAATCCTTTGCATAACAGCGATGCTGTTTCTTGGGGACAGCGGCCACTGGTCAGTCATGCAGCAATATTAAAGGAAGTTGAATATGCAGAACAAGGGAAAAAAAAGTCGAATGATTCTTGAGCTAATGCATGCATGTTGACAGGCGGACAACCAACAAAATTTGCAGCCATTATCGGTTGCGACGGTTGGTTGGGTGGAAATGAAAAGCAGGAAATTATTAGCGAGCAAGCGAGGTATCGCTACCGTCGCAGTGCTGATAGGCCATTCCGAGCAGCAATGTAAGAGCGATTGTATGGCGATTTGCTGAGAAATACTCGAGGGCTAGCGTACCGAGGGAGGTACCTGTGTACCTGGGGCACAATGCTACGCCAGCGCTGAGACAAACGTCTCCAAATAGGAACCTAGGCGTGCTAGGCACGGTTGGCACGGCTAGGTACCTTGGTTGGCTAACTTGGCTTTAGTTGGCAGGCTGTTGGGCTGCTGTTCGCGCCAACGGTTCCAGACTAGCAGGATGGAAACGTGGGATTGTGCCATGTTTTGGGTCATGTAAATTTTGAATCTTTTTTAAAGTTTTGAATACGCGACATCATCCGATGTCTTCTGACAGAGAAGCCCAACGCTCGAAACATTCATGGTCGGCCGGTTACTTTGCCTTGCTCGCGCACAGGAAAAGTTGGAGTGAGCCGGCGGGACGGACGGAAGCGGTCATTGAAGAATCCTGTGACTTGCATCAAATTTGGATGAACAAAGAGCGCATAAACCGGGCGTAGTCAGGCCCCCTGTACCTGGCACGCCATTAAAAAAATCATTCTTCTGAAAAAGGCAAGCTATCATGTAGGTCGGCCGGTTGGTTGTTGCGCCGCGCCGCGCATCATGACATGGCTTTTTCCCCACCAGCCAATACTTAGTACCCTTTGCTAGGCTCTAACTAAACAGCGATATCAGTAGCCACTTGGCTTGTCGGCGTTTGAAAAGTAGCGCAAAAGCCTCGACCACTTTTGTCCAATTCAGACCAGCAATGTTCTGCTAGACTACATCATCATCATCGCTCGCGGCTTCTCGCGGCACCGCGCCACCACCCTCAGCAGCATCCTGCATGCCCACCTAGGTACCTACCTGTGCCTGTCTACCTACATTCGCCCCTCTCTCCGTGGATGAACGACAGGCAGCCACCTGTTGCGCTGCATTAAACATTACTGATACCTCAAGTGGCTCAAGTACTACACCCCCTTCGCTTTTTCGCATGCGCAGTTCTCTCATTACTATCAAATGATAAACTAATCTTGTTGCAGGCGCGCCCTCTTTGTTAGCGTGCCTCTCAATTCCCACTCGCCCGAGCCTCTCTCCAAGACGACTCCACGCCTGCTGCCCACGGCCTCGTTCGTCTCCGATAATATCCACTCAACTCGACAACGACTCCGCCTCCGCAATAGCTCTGGCTTCTTTGTTTTCTACACTCTGCAAATCCTCGACCGCTGCTTCTTTCCAATCATCGCGCGCTCGCCTACAATTTCTCCTACATTTTCCTGTCTGCGCTCGCGGATGTAGCATCCATCTTTTTTTGCTTCTGCGTTGTTGCCCGCTAGTCCGCCCCGACCTCGGCCTCAGCTACCTACCTACGCAACGGCAACGCCCAGGTCCGCCTGCCACCTACCTCACTACCAGCCGACCGACCACCAGCCAGCCTGCTACCTGCCTACCAGTTGGCTGCACCAATCGACCTGACCAGACCTGCATTAACCCAACTTGCCACACGCAATATCAAATTTACCTACCGCCGTATTGGAGCTCCCCTACGGATACTCTGTACTTGTTTTCTTTTCGACCGTTTCCAACGCTTCATGCATCGGCCCTTTTTGCTCCCACATACGCCGCCGTTTTTACACCCTCGCCATCACACCTCCGTCTCATGCCCGCCATACAATAAACTTGCAAGCCCATGACACCCCGGCCGCTGCGCCAGCACCCATCCTGGCTCCAAGACCACAGACGACGGCATTCTAATTGCCCCGCCCTACGACATCAAGCTCATCACTCGCTGACCTCTTCACCCTCCCACCTCGCTCGTCGCATCCTCCCCGGAGGGACGGCGGGCGCGGCTCCCTTTCCGACACCATGACGCTTTACTCGGACCCTCCCAGCTTGCTGCCCTTTCGCCACGACAAGCCCACCCTGCTCGTCTGCTGGTGGATGACGTCTTTTTGCGCCGTCATGATCTGCCTGCGCGTCGCTGGCCGCTTTATCCGCACCGAGCGTCTCTTTCTTGAGGACAAGATTGCCGCCCTCGCCATCATCCCCCTCACCCTGCGCATGGCTTGCGTCCACTACATTCTCCTGCACGGCACCAACAATGCAGACTTCACGGGCGTCATATTATCAACACAGCAGCTGCATAAAAAGAGCATAGCCAGCGGTCTTGTCCTGCTCAGCCGCTTCTTCTATGCTGCTACGTAAGCTCACCGCCCTCTACATGCGTTGAAATTCTTTCCTCTCAGTTAGCGTGCTGACCTCGATATATAGACTATGGGTTCTCAAATGCGCCATTCTCGAGTTTCTCCGTCGAATCACAGGCATTACCTGGCAGCGATCTTATCAAACGACCATGGTAGCCCTGCGATGGACCCTGCTCGCCACCTTTATCGCCGTCGTCATTAGCGACCTGGCCGAATGCCGACCCTTTCACCATTACTGGCAAGTTTTGCCCGATCCGGGTGGCCAGTGCCGTCAGGGCTACGTACAGCTCCTGACCATGGCCACCTGCAACGTCTTGACCGACCTCTTGCTCGTCATCTTCCCCATCCCCATTATCCTACACAGCCACATGCAGCTCAAGCGCAAGATCCAGCTTGTGCTACTCTTTTCTCTCAGCCTATCCATTGTTTGCGTTACACTCTATCGAGTCCCGCACATCATTTGGAGCGACGGACGCCAGCAATATCGATCACTCCTTGCCTCGGTCGAAATTTTGTTTGCCACAGCCTCCGCCAATGCTCTGGTACTTGGCTCATTTGTCCGCGACCGGGGTCTGAAGAAGCAGAAATTTCGCCGCAACTCGGCCGCCGACTCGTTTGACCGCGGCAGCGCCCCGCGACGGCCCGCTCTGCACCAACACTGGGGCAGCGATGAGGATCTAGTCAGAGACGTCGGCCTGGCTGTCGATCCGAAGCTGCGTGAAACCCCAACCCGCGCCATCGTGGCCAAACCTGCCGATCTCAAAGGGGATTGGACCCGTCATAACGGTACGCTGAGCGGCGAAGCTGCCAGTGATGATGCCATTCTCCCCGACGACCGCCTCTCAAAAACAGACTCCCACCAAGGGGGCAAGAAGATGACTTTTTTCGACGTCGGAGGCTTATTAGATGGTTCTGTGGGAACAAGCAGCGGCAGCTATCGCCGTGATAGCCACACCTCGTCCACCATTGGGCCCGGCTCCTCGCACGGCGTGCCGGCAAATGCCGTCCCTGCCAGTTCGACTGGCTTGCGGCGCGGTTCAACGGCGCTGTTGTCAGATCTCGGCGTCTTGTTCGGTCCGCTAAATAACCGCTCGACGCGCTCCGGCCGCCCTCAATCGAACACTGGCACCGAGCTGCAACCTATTCCACAGTCGGCCTTTGAACTGCAAGACCACCCTCGAAAGCAGCCAGAGCCTATGTAGACTATTTCTGGCGATTCCAAAATAGCGTGTCAAAGAGCATCAAACACGCACATCTTTTGACTGAGCCAGTCAACATGCCGACCCTCTTAAATTTAACGACACATCTCGCAACGACTCTTTCTTTTCTGTTTGTATATTATAATGGTGGAGGTCAAGGGCATTGGACATGGAAAAGAAACAGAGCGTTTACATTGGGTTTGGATACATTAGTCTCTGCACATTTTCGGCGCATATATACCCTGGTTGTTTCTCTTTCTCTTGTTTTTGGATACGGGACATTCACAACGGACGATTTTGATACGGATGCATATGGGCTGTGGTGCAACGAGTAATGACTTGATATCAAATACACATGTTGTGACTTTTTATTCCTCAGGTTTCGGTAGTTTCATGAACCATTCCTGACACTGTTGTATACCGAGTAAAATATATTAGTGGATAACATTTTCATTGTATTTGGTGATTTTTACATGTCAAGTACACCGAGGTGATGTATCTTGAGCAAATATCGACCATGTATGTATGTTTGATTCTTTTTTATTTGGTTGTGCTAGATGCCTAGCTACTTTGCGCTTGGAATTAAATGTCGAAAGAAAGTGAAAAAAATGTATTTCCCCCCGTAAAAACGCCGACCCGTAACATGGCAAAATCTCTCCTCACTCTCGCCTAGTTAGACACATAGTCGGTAACTAGCATACCGACCCGCCGTCTCGCTCACGCGGATAATCTTGACCACCTGCCCGCGCCTGAGCCCCAGATAGCGGGCGACGGGGTCCTTGGCCAGGATCCTCGGCAGCTGCGTCTCCTTGAGCCTGTACCGCCTGAGCAGCGCCACCTTCTCCTCGCGCGACAGCAAGACGTGTCTGGGCACGAGCTCATGATGGGTAATGTTGACGAGGAGGTCGTCCTCGAGAAAGCACTCAATCTTGGCGAGGTTCTCGACGGACGCGAGCGACTTGCGCGCGGCAGGCGACAGCGCAACGTGCGTCACCATGATGCCCGTCTTGTAGTTGTTGGTGATGGTGTACTTTGCAAACTGCCGAATCTGCGCCACGCCAAACTGCTTGTCGGCGAGAAACTCGACCCAGATGGGGCCGCAGTCGGGCGAAGGGTCTGGGTTGGCGTCGGTGGCGGGCGGCGTGTGCTTGCGCAGCATGGCGTCCGAGGGGCGGGCCGAGAATTGCAGCTTGGCGCGGTTGACGGTGCCGTCGGGGTTGCAAAACTCGTTGCGGAAACGGTCGAGGGAGATGTTGATTTCGTCTTGGGCGAGCTCGTAGTCCTGTAAAAAGAGAAAACAGATTTTGTTAGCTCCTTCGCGCGGCGTTTTTGCCAAATATCTGCGCTTTGTCTGCGCTGGCTGGGTCTTGGGGGGGGAAAGTTCGTACTCGGTCGGCAACCATTTCGTGTACCGTCTTCCATGCTCTCCAGAGCCTCACGACCTCCTTGGAGCGCGCATCGTTGGGGAGGTCATCCATCGTGGGCGGGCGAAGAGAAGTTTTGGAAAGCAAAAAGGAGAAAAGAAGGCGACAATCGAAACAAAAGGTTAGTAAGGAAAAACTGCTGCAGATTTCGCTGCAAGAAAACGGCGAGAAATTGCCGCCGGGCTGGTGTCAGAGTTATTAATTGGGGAGCAAGTGTAAAGGAAAAAAAAGTTGCTATCGCATATCGCCAGTCGCTTTGCTCGAGGTTCAACGCGGCGCTGAGAATTTCTGGCGAAACGGGTCATGTGATTCGTTGATTGTTCCTGAGAGGGCCCCACTGGGACCTTCTTTGCTTCTTCTACGACGGATACTGAGTTGAGTGTATTATATTGTCCTGCTCAACTACGCCGACTATTAAATTGCATGCTGATCGGCAGCTTTTGGGCTTAGCTTGGCTGGCTGCATCATTTCTCTCCATATACCTCAAATACCTCGTACAAATAAATTGCTGTCGCCATTGAGGCTTCGCTGTGCCCAGCTTCAGGACAGGCTCGCCTGCTGCGACGCTGTCCAGGTTGTACGCCCACAAAAGTGTAAATTAATTCATCTACAAGCCGCAATTCAAATCGCCAGCAAATTTGTTTAAATACTTCTCCAAAAGAGAAACTTTAGAAAAAATGAGAATAGTTGCACGCAAACTTTACAATTTCAAGCCACAGCTTTCATAAAAAAGACCCTTTGATCACCAAAAGACAACGTGGATAGAGTTCCTTGTCGCGCCACTGGTGGGGGAAGGGCCGAGACCAGCGTTGCACATTGACCACTTTTTTAAAGCCCAGCTGGCCCTTTTTTCCCATCTGTCCACCAACTTTGTCAGTTCCTCACCCTGGCGACCTTTTCCAACCCGTCTCTCTTCTCCTTGTCATTTTGCAACGGGAGACTTCTGTAATCTCGGATCGGACCTCGCTTCATTGGGAACCCCTCTGAACTTCATTCCGCTGACACAATGGCTGCCGAGACCGCTACCGCTTCCGCTCCCGCTCCCGCCCCTGCTGGGTCTCGCCCGCAGAAGCCCGACGAGAATGTCTTCAAGGCCGAACTCGAAAAGGCCGAAAAGGCGCACAAGGCTGCCATGGACCGTCTGGTATGTGGCATCCAAATCAACGCCCAGAGAAAGTCCCAGGACGACTTACTGCCTAAACTGTGCTGTGCACTTGGCCAGCCCGTGTGCGCCATCTCCTATTTGACCACTTGCTGACCCGACATTTGAATAGAACGCTGTCAGGGCCAAGATCGACCTTGCCACGCCCAGCAAGAATAAGGATCAGCCCAACCCCGCCCAGAAGCGCCGCCAGGAACTCATCACTCAGGCCAACGAAATCCGCCAAAAGCAGGCCGGTGGCAAGAACGCCCGCACCTCCAAGCTCGATCAGATCAAGCGTCTCGATGAGCAGGTTCGCAGCCGCATCTCTGAGCAAAAGACCGCCAAGGCCAAGGTTCCCTACAAGAGCGTCGAAGATGTCGATCGCCAGATCGCCCACCTCGATTCCCAGGTCAACTCGGGCACCATGAAGCTTGTCGACGAGCGCAAAGCCCTCACCGACATCTCCTCCCTGCGCAAGATTCGCAAGACCTTTGGCCAGTTTGACGACTCGCAGAAGCAGATTGATGAGCTGCGCGCCAAGATCAAGGAGATCAAGGACAGTATGGAGGACCCCGAGCAAAAGGCTATGTCCGAGCAGTACAACAAGATCCAGGCCGAGCTCGACCAGATCAAGGCTGAGCAAGACACCGCTTACAAGGGCCTCTCGAGCCTGCGTGACGAGCGCACCAAGCTCCACGCCGAGCAGCAGGAGACCTTTATGGCCATCCGCAAGCTCAGGGACGACTACTTCTCGCAGAGAAAGGCCGCCGCGGTGCATGCGCGCGAGGCGCGCGAAAAGGCCCGTGAGCGTCGCGAGGCCGAGAACCAGCGCTATCACCTTGAGCGCAAGAAGGCTGAGGCCGAGCGCCTTCTCTCCGAGGCCAGCGACCCTGCCTTTCTCGAGGAGATTCGCCGCGCCAACAACCTGCTCGTTTTTCTCGACCCTAGCCAAAAGACGGCCGAGAAGACTCCTCTGCTGGCTGCCAGTGGCCTGACCGCCCAGGCCCAGCGTACCGTCGACGCCTCTGGCCTCAAGGGTACCGCTCTCAAGAAGAAAGAGGAACGCGAGGAGGAGTACCTCCCTGCCGCCAAGAAGGGCAAGAAGGGTAAGAAGAGCGGTGCCAGCACTGCCGCCAAGGGCTACAACTGCCCTCCCTCTGTCGTTGAGGACTGTGCCTTTATGGGAATTGACCCTCCCATGAGCGCCGAGGACGTCCCAGGCGTCATTGAAAAGGTCCAGGCCAAGCTCAACAGCTGGAAGAGTGACCAGGCCGCCCAGACCCAAAAGGTAAGAATCTTTGCATAACTAAGCTTTTGGGGGTCAAGATGCTAACCTGTACTAGAACATTGATGCTGCCAAGAAGAGAATTGAGGAGCTTGACAAGACTGAAGAGGAGGGCACCAACGGCGACAAGGCTGACAAGTCTGACAAAGCCGACAAGGTTGCCGAGGATCTCAGCAAGGCCACCATTTCCGAGAAGGAGGAGGCCTAAGCGACTCGATCGAATCGACTGAGCTTCTCTACGGAGGAGCAAGGGTTGCTTTTGCCTGCGTCCCGTCACCCGTACATGTCCACGACAATACAGCATAAAACTCTCCACCCGCCATGTCATGAGTTTTGATTTCCATCCATATTTTCTTTGAGTTGCAGAAAATTTCCATTTCCTTGTCCTTTTACCATCTACTCTTTTGGCGTATACCAAAGCGGATGCTCAAGTTGTGTACGAATATAAAGGCGAAGAAGAAGGCAGAGATTTTCCATGGGGAGCGTTTGATTTGGGTTCAAAAGGTACAGATTCAAAAGGTGCAGATTTTTACAGAGAAGGATGCAGCGAATGTGAAAAGAGGGAAATGAGTTGGGGGGTTAATTATAAAATGAAGAAATTGAAATTAGCTATAAACCAGCCAAAGTAGAGGATGCTAGTAAGAAGGCCTGTGAAATGTACATGTCCAATTTCATTTTGTCAGGCCTTTGTAAAGGATAAACGCCGTGTTAGATGCATCCGAGATGGTGGCAGAACCTGCTCAGCCAAAGATAGAACAAATTAAACCAAGAATAAATCAAGAATAAAAGCAAAAGACTCCGTTTTCATCGTTTTCATGACATCGTTTTGTTTCTTTTAGAGATACAAGGATTCGTCCCAACCTTTGTGTGGCGTTTTCTTCCGTCTGATGCATCCCGGAAGAGTAGTCCCCAGCAGAGGCCTATGCAGACTAGTCAAGATGTAGCATTTCTTCAAGACCAGATTGCCAGGATAGTAAATCAACGCATCTGCCAAGTTCAGCCTAAACTATGGTGGCGATGGCGGAGGCGTTTGCCAGTACGCGGCGCGTGGCGGAGGCGGGGGCGGCGGTCCCTTGAAAGATGCCCCGCGTGGCGTGGTGGGCGGCACCGGAAACTGCGGCGATGTTGGGGGTTGTCCGCACCGCGAACGCACAGAAGGCTTGCGGTGACCCGCACGGTGCCGCGTGTCCCCCTTGGGCGGCCGATGAATGCCCGGCACGCGCTTCATGACGGGGTCGTCGTCGTTGGGCAGGGTGATGCGAACGAGGGAGTAAAAATGGTTGAGGACATCGGGGTAGCGCTTGACGGCGAGTGCCCAGGCGCGGTCAATGTTGCGGCGGTACTCCGCGCGGGCGCGGGCAACGTGGACATTGGAGTTGTTGTTGTGGTTGTTGTTGCCGGAGCCGGTGCCGGTGCCGGGGCTGGAAGGGCCGGAGCAGGCGATGCAGGTGGCCTTGATGGTGTCGAGGTGCAGCGCGTAGGCGTCCTTGCAGGGCTCGGAGAGGGTGTGGAAATAGCCGAGGATGTAGTCGCGGGCGTTGCGACGGACCCAAGAGCTGTTGATGGTGTAAGTGGAAGTGGGTGTTGAAGAAATAGAGAAGAAGAAAAAGAGAGAAGAAAAAAACGTACCGAACATTGCGCATGGTTGGTGGGAAATATAGGTCTTCAGCTTGGGAGAGGGCGACTTCGAGGGCGTGAGCCTCGCAGCCGCATAGCTGACTGGCAGGGGCTTGACAGACGGCGCATGCTGGGTCGACTTGTGCGGTGCCAGAGCCCATCATGGCTGTGTAATGTTGTTAGACGTTATCTTTCCTTCCTTTTTCTCTTTTCTCTTCTTTGCTTTTTTTAAAAAAAAAATATTCTTACAACCGTAGAATGTCAAGAGTTTCGCTTAATTCAGGGCCTCGCAGTTCGCGGCCGCGCTCGTGGCAAAGCTGGCTTTAAAGCGAAACGATTCAGACACAAATCTTGATCATATGGCCTTTTTTTTCTTCCCGAACAGAGGTACACTTGTTGAACGTTACAAGTGTCGTCGAGTTCCCTTGGGAAAGAGAGAGAGAGCCGCTTGACGCCTTGTGCAACGATAGCGGGAACGGCAGCGCGCGGTCAAGGGAGACGGTGGTGTTGCGCGGAAAAGAAGGGAGAGAAAAGAGATAGGACAAGATAGATACTGTGCAAAATACAAGCTAAAAAAAGACGCAATAAAAAGGCTCGATGGCGGGGGTAACCCGAGCATTATATAAACGTCAGCCA
Organism: Beauveria sp. IMV 00265; assembly: GCA_001931865.2. NCBI lineage: Eukaryota > Fungi > Ascomycota > Sordariomycetes > Hypocreales > Cordycipitaceae > Beauveria > Beauveria sp. IMV 00265. Next base: position 51,519 of record MSJG02000589.1, read on the forward strand.
ATGCAAGCAATGGAAGAAGGTGGTATATCAGTGCATTGTTGTATGGGGAGATGCAGAATGGGGTCTAGATTGCGACCAAGGTAAGAAAGAGGCATGGCTTGCAGTAGTGGCCATGCAGGGGACAGGCCGCAGCTGTGAATGGCAGGATCCATGAAACTATCAAGTGAAGCATGAGGGAGAAAAGGCCGCCGTCTACAAAGGATGCAAAGGATGCAAAGGATGCAAAGGCGGCAGTGATGAGGTGGAGGCGGATGCGAAGCGTAGCACACAAGGTCGCGCGCACCACCAGCCGACGGGCAAGTAGACGGACAGGCAGGTACGAGGTAACCGTGGCACAGGCGACACGCTTTGACAGGCGGGCATTCTTTTATGTGTGTGTGGCCTTGAAGAGCGTACCGGGAGTGAAAGTGAATGGCCTGCCTTGTGTGTAGATGTGATGAGCAGTCACTGAAGTAATAGGTGGGATGCGACTCACGCCATTTTGGGAACAGCCTGCAGTTACCATGCGCGCTCCAACTAGAAAGTGAAGGGGAGGGGGGCGACAAAATGACATAATAGGTCGATGCTTCATGTAGGCAGGGTGGGAGAGGTGAGCTCGAGGACAGCTGACTTGCCAATGCAGAGATGGTCCACTGGGGAAGAAAGATGCCCTCCCGGCTCTGGAGGTAATGTTTTGGCGTTGGCGCCGACATGTGGCAGTGCGGTGACACAGAGTGAATGAGTGCCAGGAACATCTTCTTTGAGTTGATGTCATTTGGTAAATCGGGGAGAGAGTGACACAGAGATGCCCCTGCTGGCGGTTAAATGGGCTTGGACCGAGTCCCAATCTATAGCGATGCCGAGAGTGACTTGCAGGAGAACATTCAAAGTAGAGCTGTAGAAACTAATCCCGCTTGGCTGTGTGCCTGAACTGTTCATCGTGAATGTCTCTCGATGATGTTGTGTAACAAAATGGCAGACCCTGACAAGAGGTTACTCATGGATAGCAGTAACTGACAGTCTACAAAGGCGTGCCACAGCAGTCTTCGACACCAAAAACTGCTGTAGTGGACAGCAGTAACTGACAGCTACAGAGGCGTGCCACAGCAGTCTTCAGCACCAAGCACTACTGAAAATGACCACCAACAGCATGCCGGCCCCACCAGGAATGCTGCGCTGACCTCGCTAACCTGATTGGAGCATCGACCAAAAAAAAATGAAAATCAACCAGAAGGGACCTTTCATTGCATCACCAAGACACGATACAGTTTCGGTCGGCCTGCACCGCAGCCACCAAACCTGCACATGCGAGAACATTTAGAAGCGACAATCTACCCATTCGCCCGCAGCTTCATCTGACTGCCGCACTGCTTCAATGGCCGCCGTCGTCGCTCGCCGTCGCCCGCCCGCTGGCTCTGCCATGCTGACGGCCACCACTCTCGTCCCCTTTCTCTACCCGACTCTCGCTCTTGCCACGCCTCGCTGCCCTGCCCTACGCTTTTCGACTCTGAAACCGACATCATATTCAACGCCACCCTCCTCTTGTCGCGCCAGGCCCGTTAAACACGACTGCTCATCACCACGCCGCTCCGTCAGCACCACCACCAGTGACACCACAGCCACCGTCAATGACCTCCCCGAATCCCGCCTCAACCCCGCCCCGGACGACTACGCCGCCTCCAGCTTCACCGACAACGCCGAAATCACCATCTACGCCGGTCGTGGCGGCAACGGCTGTGTGTCCTTCCTCCGCGAGGCCTACCTGCCCGACGGCCCGCCCAACGGCGGCGATGGCGGCGCCGGCGGCAACGTCTACATCCAGGCCGCCCACGGCCAGACGTCCTTGCACAAGGTCGCCCGCCGCCGCTTCGTCCGCGCCGGCCACGGTCAGAATGGCCAGGGCAGTTCCAAGGGCGGCGTTCGCGGTGACGACGTCATCATCACCGTCCCCGTCGGCACCATTGTCCGCGAGCTCGAGCGCCAAGACCCGGTCGCTGACGAAAGCGTTCGCGTCCGCGCCTACCAACAGGTCATGAAGGCCCGGCGCCGCGCCGTCCATGAGATTGAGATGCGGATGCTGCAGGAGAGAAAGATGGAAAAGCACGCTGGACAGGCCAAGAAGAAGAATAAGAAGGATAAGGCCGAGGAGGACGAGGACGAGGACGAGGAGGCGGCGGCGGGTTTGAAAGGGTTGCGCGATGCCGCGGGCATAGAGAGACACGGGCAGCTCGCGCAGCAACTGCAGCAAGAGGCTGGCGAGATAGAGGAGGACGAGCCTCCTGAAGACCCCCAGCGCGACAAGTGGCTGCTCTACCCGGGCATGTCCAAGACGGACATGAAGGCTGCCGAATTCCCGCCGCTGCCGCGCCGCACGCGCCTCCTCCAGCAGCCCCCCGGCCCCATTTACCTCGACCTCTCGCGGCCCACGCCGCGGCCCATCCTGCTCGCCGCCGGTGGCATCGGCGGCCTCGGCAACTCGCACTTCATCTCGCGCTCCCACCACCGCCCGCTCTTCGCCACAAAGGGCGAAGCCGCCCCGACGCTGCGCATCTCGCTCGAGCTCAAGCTGCTCGCCGACGTTGGCCTCGTCGGGCTGCCCAATGCCGGCAAGAGCACGCTGCTGCGCGCGCTGACGAATAGCCGCGCGCGCGTCGGCAACTGGGCGTTTACGACGCTCGTGCCCAACATTGGCACCGTGGTGCTGGACAAGTACGAGGGGAGACAACGCTGGGCGCTGCGCCGGCCGCGGCACAGCACCGAGGCAGCCAAGGTCGAAACTGATAACGACGCGGATGGGTACTTGAACGAGGAAGAGGCGTGCGCGAGGTTCACGGTAGCGGATATTCCCGGGCTCATTGAAGGCGCCCATCTCGACCGGGGCCTCGGTATCGCGTTTCTGCGACACGTCGAGCGCGCGGGCGTCTTGGCTTTTGTCGTCGACCTATCTGCAGGCGACGCCGTCGCCGCTCTGAAAGCGCTATGGCGCGAAGTCGCCCTCTACGCGACCATGCGCGACGAAGAGGAGCGCGTGCGCGCCGCCACCATCCCCGACGGCGACGAGGCCGAGGATCCCTTTAACAGCGGCACCATCAACCTAATGACGCCGCCCCAGGAACACATCATGCAGACGTCCACCACGACGCCCACCATGCACACCGCCGGCAAGCCGTGGTTCGTCGTCGCCACAAAGGCGGACCAGCCCGACACGCAGCACAACTTTGCGGCGCTGAAGCACTATCTGGAGTCGGTGACGAGCGGTGCCGAGCCGCATCCCAGTGGTGTAGTCGACGGCGCCTGGGTCAAGGACTGCGCTGCGATTCCGGTCAGTGCCATTCACGGGCAGGGCGTGCAGCGCATCGTGCATTGGACGGTTGGCCTGCTCAACCAGGAGTAGGCTGCCTTTATGGGGCGCACTTGGTCTTTGTAGATATTTTACAGGTGAAGCATGTAAGAGAATGAGGCGCGTTGCGGTATATGACATGTATAGTATAGTATATTTGTATAACATCTTTGTACATTGGCAATTTCTTCACTGATAGAATAGATGATTTATTTGTTTGTTTTTCACATGCATGCATACATGCATACATACCAATATTACGGAAACAATTCATGTCTTGATCATTGTGTAGTAGCCAACGGACATGTTTGTTTACTCATCATCTTTCGACTATACATCCAGTTGGTCATGGAACGAAAAGAAATCTTGAAAATCCACACTTTTAATACAAGAGCAAAACTCCATTCAAATCCTCACAACATGACTACCAATTTCTGTCCTTTCCTTCATTCATTCTTTTCTTCCTTCTCTCGTTCCTTCTTTCTTCATTCCACCATTTCATCCGAGCCATGGTTTAATCAGCCAAATGGCAGACTTTGAGCCCTCCTCCGTCTTCTATTCCGGGCTAGGCAGGTCCTCCACGTCCTCATTCTCCAGCGACTGATTCACCTCCACCTCCCCATCACCACCTTCCTCCTCCTCCTTCTTTTGTTGCTCCGCCGCCTGCTTCTTGGCCACCTCTGCCTTTTGCTGCAGCTGCTGCGCAATATTGATCAGCGGCGTCGTGTCGTTGAAGATGCGCAGCAGCATCGCCGCGCGGTCCTCTTTGGGCAGCATCAGGTTTAGCGAATGGATGCTCTTCCAGAGCGGCAGCGCCATGGCCTCGCTGAAATCCGGGTCCGTCCCGTCGGGCTCGATGCGCAGCACGCAGCAGCCCATGCCCACGTCGCGCACCCGCGGGCCAATCTCGTCGAAGAGCTCCCAGGCACCATCGCTAATCTTGGGAAACATTTCAATAAGCAGCTTGCGCAGCGTCTCCTTGCTGGTCAGCCGCACCACGCGTGGCTCGCCCACGTAGCCCTGCAGGATAGGCATGCCCTCGGACTGGATCCGCCACCGGCACACCTCGGCCGACGGCGCGTCCTGCTTCATGAACATGCGCACGCCGCCGTGGATAACCTTGATGCCGCGGCCTTCGTTCTCCGTCAGGATGTCGCGCGTCAGCGCTGTCGTGTAGTAGATGGCCTTGGCCGGCTCGCCCATCTCGTTGCGCACCATGTAGCGGTTGGTCGGGAAGCGTGGCGACAGCTTGTAGAATTCGATAATGTTTTGGATGGTCGCGTGGGAAGGGTCCAGGTACTTGAAGGGCTCCTCGATAGGGCCCTGCTTCTTCTGCTGCTTGTGCGTAGGGTCTGGTTTGGGAGCAGCGGGCGTGGCAGCGGCAGACGAGTCGCCTTCCGTCTTGGCCTTCTTGTTGGCAGCTTCGGCTTCAGCTGGTTCCTCCTCCAGCGCGCGCTTGTTGGAGGTGCCGTTTGCGTCTTCCATCTTGACATCCTCGGCGGCGGGCTCGGCTGTCGTCTCAGCAGCGGGTTCAGTCTGGACAGGCTTCTCGGCCTCGGGTGCGGAATCCGTAGGAGCAGGCTCCTCAGTCTCATTAGCAGGAGCCTTGTCGTCACCGTTGGCGGCTGTCGCGGCGGCCTTGCGCACATTTTCGTTCTTGGCCTTGAAGTCAGACTTCTTCTCGAGAACCGTGATGAAGAAGCCACCAGTATCTTGCAGGTGAGAGTAAACTCTCATGCAACGCTCCAGAGGCAGGCCGTAGGCGTCGGATCCCTCGCGCTTGGGAAACATGGACTCGGAGACACGTCCAGGAGTGATACCCTCGTTGCTCTCCTTGGCGAATTCTTCCACTTCCTCCCAAGAGCTCCAGATGCGGTTGCCCTTGTCCATAATCTTCCACTCCTTCATACCAGGAACGCGCTTGAGGCGAGGAAGTTGGTCGCTGCAATCGATAATCTCAACGCTATCGGGGCCGCCGCATCGTTCAATAGCAGACGCAATGACTGATTCGTTCTCGACAGGGTTCATACTGCAGGTGGAGTATACGACGCGGCCACCAACCTTGAGGAGCTGGAGCGCGCGAACGAGAATGCGAATCTGAGTGGCGTGCAGACCCAGAGCACTACCCGGCTGCCAATCCTTCCACAAGTTGGCATTTTTGCGAAGCGTTCCGTCCCCAGAGCAAGGCACATCGGCGAGAATGCGATCAAACTTCAAGTAGTTGGGCTTGTTTGGTGTGTTTGGCGAAGGAGGTAGCTTGATTGAAGGGAACTGGGTGGCATCGTGGTTCGTGACTAGGAGATTGGGCGAAGAAAGGCGCTTGAGCTGGTGGACAAGCATGTGACCGCGCTTGTAGTCGGCATCGTTGGCAATCAGCAGACCGGTGGTGCGGCCCTGGTCAGAAGGGTCGGCCTCAAGATCGGCCTCGACCTCCTCCTTGGTCTCATCGCCCAGAACAAGGCCGTCTTCTTGCGCAAACTGGCGCAGAACCTTGCGCACGCGAGATTCTTCGCCGACGTGAATCATCTCCAGCAGCTGAGCCGACTTGCTCCCAGGCGCAGCGCACATGTCGAGAACCGTCATGCCAGGCTTGAGGTCCATGAGCATGGGGGGAATCATGGAGACAACCTCTTGACGGCTAATATTCCCGACGCTGGTCTCGGAAACGAGAAATTTTTGAAACGCGGCAAAGGGGGGAAACTTGCGAACGACATTCTTGGGCGTAGTCATCCACCAGGCGAGCTCGTCGGGGTACCAGGGAACAGGCATGGGCGGCTCGGCAGTTCGGCCATCCTGGTGCTCAATGTTGGTGATTTGAGGGATATATCTCGTTCGCAAAAGTCTCTTGACGGCCAGAGCGTGTCTAATGAGTTGGTGGTCAGTGAGGTAAAATGCGACAGCCTTTACGGCCTGGCGCAAAACTAGTTGCGCGTGCCAATCAATACATACCCCTTGGAGCCGCAGAAGCGGAAACTGTTGGGAAGTTCGCGCTTGAGAGCATCCCAAAACTGCTGCTTCTCCTCTTCAGGAAGCTGCAGCAGCGTATTGTAAAAGTTTTCGAGCTTCTCGTTTTCCTTCCTCAGAGGAGGGTAGTCACGCCAGGTGTTGCCGCCGCCCTGGCCACCGCGGCCACCACCGCCGCCGCGACGATTCTTTCCCTAAATAAAATCGCAGACTGTTAGCCTCGTGCCAATTGAGATGCGCTTGGCAATGTTGCTCACTCTAAACTTGCCCATTTTCGCTGGATGTGGTTGTTGAAGATTGGAAATGGCCTTTGGTTCGCGCTAAGAAAATTTCCAGACCAGGAAAAGGCTGTAGCCCCGCTAAAGGACACAGCTCAGCAGGCGACTAGGTGTACCTAGGTGCGGGGGCGATCAAGTAGCAAAACAGTTAAACTAGAAAGAAAAAAAATATAATTATATAACTCCATCAGCTAGATTACTTATGCTAAAAAAAAACTCAATATAATAAGAATTTTACTCATAAGGCTATAATTAGTTAAAGTGTAGGGTAAAAAAGATCACATACATTTTTGGTGGGGACGGGTGGTCGCAGACTTTTGGCCACTTCACTTGCCACTGTAGCAGCACAGCTTCGCCGCCTGCCACTGCCATAATTAGAGAAAAGGCGCAGAACTTACTGTGGTAACAAGAGGGATCAAGAAATTGATTAAAGAAAAGAAAAAAGGATGCCTTCCGAAAAAAAAAGGAGCGGACTTACAGAGGAGCTATTTGTGATATCCTCCTAGCGAGCAATTCAACGACCAACCCTGTACCTACCTTAGGTACTTCGCCCAGCTGGAGCGCATACAGGAACACCACTGACCCTTTTTGACTGCTTTGGGAGCAGAGCTACTGCAGCTGCATGAGCGGTTTACAACCGAGGATGCCTTTCCGTCAGTTTCTTCAAGTTTTGGCCATACGATCATGCTGCCCCCGGGCAGTAGGCGCCCACCGGACGCTGGAGACTCCATTGGCATTGTCACGAGTTCAGCGACGGAGAGCATGGACGGAACAATGATCGCTGCCAGAAAGTATGAACAAACTGGCAGTCTCGACGTATCCGCGCCTGGGTGCGTCCAGGCATCCTTTATTTAGCCAGCTCCAACAGCCACTGCAACGGCAGAGTAATCACCGTCGCAAGCAGCTTTTTGGCAAACAGTCGCACAACTTTCTATAGGGAGCCTTACAGTCAACCAAAGCACGAGACATGACCTCAAATGAGCAGTAGGGTCGGAGCGTGAATCGAACACACTATCCGAGGACTTCCAGACGCTGCTCAGCGCCATCCGACCTTTGGCCGAAGCCGGGCTAAAAAGCCAACCAGTGAAAAAAGACCGAAGCCAATCAGAGAGAAAAGAGACCGCAGCCTACAATGAGAATATGGTAAGTCAATGGGCTTTCGCCCGTCGAGTTTGAGTTGAGGCTTTCGCCCGTCGAGTATGGATTGAGGCTTTCGCCCATTTGGTTTTCGTGGCGTTTGAGGATACCACGGGTTTATTAGTCGTCAGAATTTTTCGACGGCAACTGGTATCATACTGTAGCCCTGATTGCGTCTGACAAATCACTCGTCTGTTTCCTCAGAGATGCTGGTGGTGGCAATCTCGTTGCTGGCGGGTGCGATGACGCAGGAGGGGGTGGAGGGAGAATTAGCAGCTACATTAGCAGCGGGGGCAGCAGAGACGAGACGTGCAACAGCGGGAATAGTCGGAGGCGAAGTTGGAGGTCTAACCGGGGCCATGGTAGCTACCGGGGCCGCGATGGTGGTGGTGGTGGTGGTGATGCTGGCGGTGGTGGTGGTGATGGTGGTGGTGGTGGTGGTGGAAGGACCAGCGGCAGAAGCAGCTCTATTCTGCCTACGCTGTGTCACCGGAAGGCGCTATATCTGTTATTGACTTGCGTTCACACAATCGAGATACGAGTAAAGAATCTTGTACTTACTGCACGGCGAGCAACGGCACCAACCTTGACAGGCCTGCCTTTGACCAGTAGGTTGTCGAGCTCAACAATGGCCCTCTCGCGTTCAGCCACATTTTCCGCCTCGATAAACACCCAACTAAGATGTTTGTGAGAGGGTTTGATGCCGTCTTGCCGCCAGTGAAAAATGACGCCCTTATTACTGAGCTTCGCTTTGCAGAGAGCCTTAATCTCTGATTGCGGAACTCGATAATGCAGGCTTCGAACGGCGAGCAGCCTGTCCTGGCTGCGGAGTTGTCGGATGCTCGCCTCCCATGCGCTGTCGTGGGTCATTCTGGAAGGTTTTCAGTTCTGAAAGGGGGAAGTTGAAGTGATTGTAGATTTTTGATTATCAGAAAATATGCGAGTAGAAGGAATCTGATTGTGGACAGTTAAATGGAAGATTGGAACGAGGGTGAGGCGGATATTAGCGAGGCTGCTGACTTAGATAGGGCACTTGTAGCTCGCTAATAGATGTGGGGCGGCGCCACACAATTTACACATTTTCATTCGTTCAAAAATCTCCGATGAGCGCCAAGTGAGCATCTTGGCGAATTGAACGCTGATCCGCCTGAGGCCAGCCATTAAGAGAGTACATCTACTACTAACGTGTTTTTCCACAGATACATCCGCAAACACGCACACATATACACGCACCAACAACAACAATAACACGCCTTTGTACTTATTTTTCCTTTCTTTTTTTTCAACCTCTCAAAAACATATCAAAAAAATCTAAATGTCTTCTGCTGACATTGCCCCCATCGCCCGCTACAAGGCCACCGCCGCCAAGATTCGCGCCGTCGAAGATGGCCCTGTCAACCCTTTGACGGGTAAGAAGTGGTCGGCCACGCACCAAAAGCTTCTCGAAGGCCGTCGCAAGCTTCCAGTATACAATCATATTGACAAGATACTCGAGGCTTATCACAGCAACGCCTTCCTCGTGCTGACAGGCGACACTGACTCCGGAAAATCCACGCAAGTTCCCCAACTCATCCTTCACGATGAGTTTGCGTCGGGTTTACAGGTCATCTGCACCCAGCCGAGTCACACTGATGCGATAAATTTGGCACGAAAAGTTTCCGAGGAGGCGGATGTCGTTCTCGGCCAAGAGGTGGGCTACGAGATCGACGGCGACTCGGCCTTTACGGAGAACACCAGGATTTTGTATGTGACCGAACGTGTGCTCCTGGCCGAACTCTTGTACGACGAAAGGTTGAGCAAGATTGGCGCCGTTATTGTTGACGAAGCACACGAGCGAACCATAGATCTTGATGTGCTTCTGGCTCTGCTCAAGAAAGTCGCCAAAACCCGTGGCGACGACGATTTCAAGGTAAGATGGCACTACACAAAACTTGCATCAGGATAGATGAGCTAACAATACTTGGACAGACGATTGTGATGTCGGCCGACTCGAATGCCGACGTTTTCCAAAAGTTCTACAAGAACTGCCCAGCTGTCCACATTTCTGGCGTAAGTCAACCTCTCCGTTCACATCCCACGGCAAAGACTTACGATGGCAAGGGTGTCCACATCTAAGCATCGATCGACCGCGCGAAAGCTCGACTGTCTGCCGGTCACCAGCAGTAAAGCATACAAACCTCGCACGTTTGCCAACTGAGCGAAAGTTCACCTAAATACTTAATGGGGAAACCTATGATGCAACCTGAATACTCATTGGGGAAACCCTTGATGTATTTCTTTTCTCTCATAATAGGCTCCGGTCTTGTCTCTGGTTGGCTTTAGCCTCACTACTCTCTGGTTGGCTCTGGCCTCACTACTCTCTGGTTGGCTTTAGCCTCACTACTCTCTGGTTGGCTTTAGCCTCACTCAAAAACCGCGGATGGCCTAGCCGAGCCAGCAGGCAACTTGTTGCCGGGGGTTAGAATCCCTCTCCGTTCAGGCTATTTCCGCTTTGCATGTCAACGCAAATCCGTCTACCTTCACTAGGTCTGGCTTCTGAAGCTGCAGACCTTTGCCGCCACTATGCCGAAGAAATACAGAATGAAAATCAACGAGGAGGCTGCCATGCGCCTAGTTAATGTCACCATGCACAAGCTCCCGTCTGATAAACGGGCACCCCCGATCACCGCCCTCGTCTCCCACGTCATCGCCTTCCTGATAGTAGTTATGATTATGGCCAGCGGACCGGGGGTCATTCTCACGCCCCTGCTTTCGATTTTCAACCTCCTCACATACGCTGCGTACAACATTGGGAAAAAGACGGCGTGGCGGGAAACTCGCCCGTTCGTCGAGGCCATGGTCATTTCTAACCTAGCTACATGTGTATATTTTGCTCCGAGTTCAAGCCTTCTCGTTTTGCAGTCACGCGTTGACAATTGAGAGCCATGGTTGCTTCCAATACGCCTCAGTGAGCCCTTCATCTTCCCGTCTAACTTCCCTGACTAGCGACTAACCAAAGCATGCCAATCTAGCGCGGGTATCGGCCAACTGTGAGGAGTTTGGTAATGTCGAATCGTTGATTAAATCCAAGTGTCCCGGGACAAGAGCCATCTTGGGAATGATCGCGTCCTGGGAGTGAATGCATTCCTGGAGTGAATGAATGAATGTGTCATGGGAGTAAGTTCTTCCCGGGAGTGAATGTGTATGGGAGTGAATGTGTATGGGAGTGAATGTGTATGGGAGTGAATGTGTATGGGAGTGAATGTGTCCTGGGAGTCACCCGTCAGCAGCGATCCGGAAGAAACATGGCACTTGTAGACACTCTTTTCGTTGCAGGAGCAACCTTTTCAAGAATGTTGGTCATGCTGATAATGCCAGTAATAGTGCATAATGTGATATTTTGTATATGCAAAGTAGATGCTTATATATAGCCCGCCTATGTTCTCGGGCTGCGAAGAAAAGTCACAACGCCACCACAATATCCAACCAATTCATTCAAGCGGGTACCCTCCTGCTCTTGCTGCGTCTTCCACTCTTGCAGAGCTGCCAACAAAGACGCACTACCCAGAACAAGATCAAAATGCAGTCGTAAAAATACAGTCATCCAAGCTTGGTTAAGCTCGTAGTCGCGTCTCGCCTTGAGTCTGTAGGTCAAGGCGCGGATAAAGTGCAAGAGTTCATTAGTGTCATCGCCTCCGCTGCCAAATGACAATGATCGCAGCTCCAGGTCGGCGCTTGAGGGCGACAGTCCCTTCAGGTGATCAATAAACTCCTCATCTGAAGCATCGTCAGTATTGTAGACAAATTATGTTGCACAAAGTAACACTTACAGTTGCCGCTGTCTGCTCCTACCCTAAGCTTCGAGCTGAACACTTCCTCGAGTCGGGCCTGTTCGAGCTTTGTAATTCGAGAGCCTGAGCCGTCATCGTTTCCATCTGTGTTCTCTGCAAGCGCCTGTTTAGTGCCAGCAGATGGCAAGAAGAAAGGCGCCTTTTCTGGCGCCTTTGGTGCTTCCTTCGGCTTGTTCCGCTCTTTGATCAAATCCAAATGCAGGAGTGTTTGCCATCTACTCCTCGGCACAAGACTGAGCGTTGTCATCTCGGAGCTCAGCTGATCGACCGTAGGAGCCACCAGGTCGGCATCGGTATCCTCTTCTTCATCTTCAAAAGCGCCCTCCAAGATTCCTTCGTTGCCCTCACCAGACACAGTAGGTCCGCGCAAAACGGCAATCTCTTTTTCGGATATTTGCCGCGTTGGAACATGCCTGAAGAGTGCCTTGTTGGTCCATAATGTGACACCCGGTTCATTATCAACGCATGCTGCCAAGTATTCGCCCGTGGCTGACATAGCAATAGCATTGCACGGCTTAGTCAGACGTATCGCGTCAATCAAATGGCTTGTTGGAAGATCCCAAATCCGAACAAGGCAATCTTTCGAGGCTGCAATGACCCATCTTCCATCAGTCGAAAAGCATATATCATTGATGGTATCTTGGGGGCCCCAGAACTCTCTAATGGTCCGCTTTGTTTCGATATCGACCACGCGGATAGAATTATCGTCGCATGAGAACACAAGAAGGTTACTGCCGGCGTGGTAACGGCAGCGTGTCGGGAAGGTCATTGGTGCCCAGTCAAGCTGGTCCAAGAGTGTTCCAGTAAGAAAATCCCAGAATTTGATC